>CAKAJE020000992.1:0-182082 GCA_916610135.2 Macropis europaea | reverse complement strand
TCTTATAATAATCTTAATGTAAAATGAATCTAATCGGGTCTTTGTTCGCCCAACCCTAGAAGTTTAATAGTGCATTTCACTCGACATTTCAAGCGCTTTGAGATGCCGCTTAGCCCAATACGCTATCTGAAATAGGAGCAACGTAAATTGAACAAATGTGATAGAATTTCGCTGAATTCTTATATTAACCAAAATATAAAATGATCTAACCGGGTCCCTGATTGCCCTATCATAGAAGTTTAATAGTGCATTTTACTCGCCCTTCCACGCGCTTTAAGATGCCGCCTAGCCCAGTACGCTATCTGAAACAGGAGCGACGTGAATTGAACAAATGTGATAGAATTTGGCTGAATTCTTAAATTAACCATAATATAAAATGATCTGATCGGGTCTCTGTTTGCCCTACCCTAGATGTTTAATAGTGCATTTTACTCGCCATTTCCTGCGCTTTGAGATGGCGCTTCAGCCCAATACGCTATCTGAAATAGGAGCGACGCAAATTGAACAAATGTGATAGAATTTGGCTGAATTCTTAAATTAACCATAATATAAAATGATCTAATCGGGTCTCTGTTTGCCCTACCCTAGAGTTTAATAGTGCATTTTACTCGCCATTTCATGCGCTTTGAGATGGCGCTTAGCCCAATACGCTATCTGAAATAGGAGCGACGCAAATTGAACAAAGGTGATAGAATTTCGCTGAATTCTTATATTAACCAAAATATAAAATGATCTAATCGGGACTCTGATTGCCCTATCATAGAAGTTTAGTAGTGCATTTTACTCGCCCTTCCACGCGCTTTAAGATGCCGCCTAGCCCAGTACGCTATCTGAAATAGGAGCGACGTAAGTTGAACAAATGTGATAGAATTACGCTGAATCTTATATTAACCGTAATATAAAATGATCTAATCGGGTCTCTGTTTGCCTTATCCTAGAAGTTTAATAGTGCATTTTACTCGCCAGTTCATGCGCATTGAGATGCCGCTTAGCCCAATACGCTATTTGAAATTGGAGCAACGTAAATTGAACAAATATGATAGAGTTTCGCTGAATTCTTAAATTAACCATAATATAAAATGATCTTATCGGGTCTCTGTTTGCCCTACCCTAGAAGTTTAATAGTGCATTTTACTCGCCAATCCACGCGCTTTAAGATTCAGCCTAGCCCAGTACACTATCTGAAATAGGAGCGACGTAAATTGAACAAATGTTATAGAATTTGGCTGATTCTTAAATTAACATAATATAAAATGATCTGATCGGGTCTCTGTTTGCCCTACCCTAGAAGTTTAATAGTGCATTTTACTCGCCATTTCATGCGGGCTTTGAGATGGCGCTTAGCCCAATACACTATCTGAAATAGGAGCGACGCAAATTGAACAAAGGTGATAGAATTTTTCTGAATTCTTAAATAAACCATAATATGAAATGATCTAATCGGGTCTCTGTTTGCCCTACCCTAGAGTTTAACAGTGCATTTTACTCGCAATGTCATGGGCTTTGAGAAGCCGCTTAGCCCAATACGCTATCTGAAAATAGGAGCGACGTAAATAGAACAATTGTGATAGAATTTCGCTGAATTCTTATATTACCCAAAATATAAAATGATCTAATCGGGTCTCTGATTGCCCTATCATAGAAGTTTAATAGTGCATTTTACCTCGCCATTCCACGCGCTTTAAGATGCCGCCTAGCCCAGTACGCTATCTGAAATAGGAGCGACGTAAATTGAACAAATGTGATAGAGTTACCGCTGAATTCTTATATTAACCGTAATAATAAAATTATCTAATCGGGTCTCTGTTTGCCCTACCCCAGAAGATTAATCGTGCACAATGCTCGCCATTTCATGCGCTTTGAGATGGCGCTTAGCCCAATACGCTATCTGAAATAGGAGCGACGTAAATTGAACAAATGTGATAGAATTTCGCTGAATTCTTATATTAACCAAAATATAAAATGATCTAATCGGGTCCCTGATTGCCCTATCATAGAAGTTTAATAGTGCATTTTACTCGCCATTTTACGCGCTTTAAGATGCCGCCTAGCCCAGTACGCTATCTGAAATAGGAGCGACGTAAATTGAACAAATGTGATAGAATTTCCCTGAAATCTTATATTAAACAAAATATAAAATGATCTAAACGGGACTCTGATTGCTCTATCATAGAAGTTTAGAAGTGCATTTTACTCGCCCTTCCACACGCTTTAAGATGCCGCCCAGCCCAGTACGCTATCTGAAATAGGAGCGACGTATGTTGAACAAATGTGATAGAATTACGCTGAATTCTTATATTAACCTTAATGTAAAATGATCTAATCGGGTCTCTGTTCGCCCTACCCTAGAAGATTTCTGGTGCATTTCACTCGCCATTTCATGCGCTTTGAGATGCCGCTTAGCCCAATACGCTATCTGAAATAGGAGCGACGTAAATAGAACAATTGTGATAGAATTTCGCTGAATTCTTATATTACCCAAAATATAAAATGATCTAATCGGGTCTCTGATTGCCCTATCATAGAAGTTTAATAGTGCATTTTACTCGCCAATCCACGCGCATTAAGATTCCGCGTAGCCCAGTACGCTATCTGAAATAGGAGCGACGTAAATTGAACAAATGTGATAGAATTACGCTGAATTCTTATATTAACCGTAATATAAAATGATCTAATCGGGTCTCTGATTGCCCTATCATAGAAGTTTAATAGTGCATTTTACCCGCCATTCCACGCGCTTTAAGATGCCGCCTAGCCCAGTACGCTATCTGAAATAGGAGCGACGTAAGTTGAACAAATGTGATAGAATTACGCTGAATTCTTATATTAACCGTAATATAAAATGATCTAATCGGGTCTCTGTTTGCCTTATCCTAGAAGTTTAATAGTGCATTTTACTCGCCAGTTCATGCGCATTGAGATGCCGCTTAGCCCAATACGCTATTTGAAATTGGAGCGACGTAAATTGAACAAATATGATAGAGTTTCGCTGAATTCTTAAATTAACCATAATATAAAATGATCTTATCGGGTCTCTGTTTGCCCTACCCTAGAAGTTTAATAGTGCATTTTACTCGCCATTCCTTGCGCTTTGAGATGGCGCTTAGCCCAATACGCTATCTGAAATAGGAGCGACGTAAATTGAACAAATGTGATAGAATTTCGCTGAATTCTTATATTAACCAAAATATAAAATGATCTAATCGGGTTCCTGATTGCCCTATCATAGAAGTTTAATAGTGCATTTTACTCGCCATTTTACGCGCTTTAAGATGCCGCCTAGCCCAGTACGCTATCTGAAATAGGAGCGACGTAAATTGAACAAATGTGATAGAATTTCCCTGAAATCTTATATTAAACAAAATATAAAATGATCTAAACGGGACTCTGATTGCTCTATCATAGAAGTTTAGAAGTGCATTTTACTCGCCCTTCCACGCGCTTTAAGATGCCGCCTAGCCCAGTACGCTATCTGAAATAGGAGCGACGTGAATTGAACAAATGTGATAGAATTTGGCTGAATTCTTAAATTAACCATAATATAAAATGATCTGATCGGGTCTCTGTTTGCCCTACCCTAGAAGTTTAATAGTGCATTTTACTCGCCATTTCATGCGCTTTGAGATGGCGCTTAGCCCAATACGCTATCTGAAATAGGAGCGACGCAAATTGAACAAATGTGATAGAATTTGGCTGAATTCTTAAATTAACCATAATATAAACTGATCTGATCGGGTCTCTGTTTGCCCTACCCTAGAAGTTTAATAGTGCATTTTACTCGCCATTTCATGCGCTTTGTGATGGCGCTTAGCCCAATACGCTATCTGAAATAGGAGCGACGCAAATTGAACAAAGGTGATAGAATTTCGCTGAATTCTTATATTAACCAAAATATAAAATGATCTAATCGGGACTCTGATTGCCCTATCATAGAAGTTTAGTAGTGCATTTTACTCGCCCTTCCACGCGCTTTAAGATGCCGCCTAGCCCAGTACGCTATCTGAAATAGGAGCGACGTAAGTTGAACAAATGTGATAGAATTACGCTGAATTCTTATATTAACCGTAATATAAAATGATCTAATCGGGTCTCTGTTTGCCTTATCCTAGAAGTTTAATAGTGCATTTTACTCGCCAGTTCATGCGCATTGAGATGCCGCTTAGCCCAATACGCTATTTGAAATTGGAGCGACGTAAATTGAACAAATATGATAGAGTTTCGCTGAATTCTTAAATTAACCATAATATAAAATGATCTTATCGGGTCTCTGTTTGCCCTACCCTAGAAGTTTAATAGTGCATTTTACTCGCCAATCCACGCGCTTTAAGATTCAGCCTAGCCCAGTACACTATCTGAAATAGGAGCGACGTAAATTGAACAAATGTTATAGAATTTGGCTGAATTCTTAAATTAACCATAATATAAAATGATCTGATCGGGTCTCTGTTTGCCCTACCCTAGAAGTTTAATAGTGCATTTTACTCGCCATTTCATGCGCTTTGAGATGGCGCTTAGCCCAATACACTATCTGAAATAGGAGCGACGCAAATTGAACAAAGGTGATAGAATTTTTCTGAATTCTTAAATAAACCATAATATGAAATGATCTAATCGGGTCTCTGTTTGCCCTACCCTAGAAGTTTAACAGTGCATTTTACTCGCAATGTCATGGGCTTTGAGAAGCCGCTTAGCCCAATACGCTATCTGAAATAGGAGCGACGTAAATAGAACAATTGTGATAGAATTTCGCTGAATTCTTATATTACCCAAAATATAAAATGATCTAATCGGGTCTCTGATTGCCCTATCATAGAAGTTTAATAGTGCATTTTACTCGCCAATCCACGCGCTTTAAGATTCCGCCTAGCCCAGTACGCTATCTGAAATAGGAGCGACGTGAATTGAACAAATGTGATAGAATTTGGCTGAATTCTTAAATTAACCATAATATAAAATGATCTGATCGGGTCTCTGTTTGCCCTACCCTAGAAGTTTAATAGTGCATTTTACTCGCCATTTCATGCGCTTTGAGATGGCGCTTAGCCCAATACGCTATCTGAAATAGGAGCGACGCAAATTGAACAAAGGTGATAGAATTTCGCTGAATTCTTATATTAACCAAAATATAAAATGATCTAATCGGGACTCTGATTGCCCTATCATAGAAGTTTAGTAGTGCATTTTACTCACCCTTCCACGCGCTTTAAGATGCCGCCTAGCCCAGTACGCTATCTGAAATAGGAGCGACGTAAGTTGAACAAATGTGATAGAATTACGCTGAATTCTTATATTAACCGTAATATAAAATGATCTAATCGGGTCTCTGATTGCCCTATCATAGATGTTTAATAGTGCATTTCAATCGTCATCTCATGCGCTTTGAGATGCCGCCTAGCCCAGAACGCTATCTGAAATACGAGCGACGTAAGTTGAACAAATGTGATTGAATTACGCTCAATTATTATATCAACCATAATATAATATGATCTAATCGGGTCTCTGTTTGCCCTACCCTATAAGTTTAATAGTGCATTTTACTCGCCATTTCATGCGCTTTGAGATGCCGCTTAGCCCAATACGCTATCTGAAATAGGAGCGACGTAAATAGAACAATTGTGATAGAATTTCGCTCGATTCTTATATTAACCAAAATATAAAATGATCTAATCGGGTCTCTGATTGCCCTATCATAGAAGTTTAATAGTGCATTTTACTCGCCATTCCACGCGCTTTAAGATGCCGCCTAGCCCAGTACGCTATCTGAAATAGGAGCGACGTAAGTTGAACAAATGTGATAGAGTTACGCTGAATTCTTATATTAACCGTAATATAAAATTATCTAATCGGGTCTCTGTTTGCCCTACCCCAGAAGTTTAATCGTGCACATTGCTCGCCATTTCATGCGCTTTGAGATGGCGCTTAGCCCAATACGCTATCTGAAATAGGAGCGACGTAAATTGAACAAATGTGATAGAATTTCGCTGAATTCTTATATTAACCAAAATATAAAATGATCTAATCGGGTCCCTGATTGCCCTATCATAGAAGTTTAATAGTGCATTTTACTCGCCATTTTACGCGCTTTAAGATGCCGCCTAGCCCAGTACGCTATCTGAAATAGGAGCGACGTAAATTGAACAAATGTGATAGAATTTCCCTGAAATCTTATATTAAACAAAATATAAAATGATCTAAACGGGACTCTGATTGCTCTATCATAGAAGTTTAGAAGTGCATTTTACTCGCCCTTCCACGCGCTTTAAGATGCCGCCCAGCCCAGTACGCTATCTGAAATAGGAGCGACGTATGTTGAACAAATGTGATAGAATTACGCTGAATTCTTATATTAACCTTAATGTAAAATGATCTAATCGGGTCTCTGTTCGCCCTACCCTAGAAGATTTCTAGTGCATTTCACTCGCCATTTCATGCGCTTTGAGATGCCGCTTAGCCCAATACGCTATCTGAAATAGGAGCGACGTAAATAGAACAATTGTGATAGAATTTCGCTGAATTCTTATATTACCCAAAATATAAAATGATCTAATCGGGTCTCTGATTGCCCTATCATAGAAGTTTAATAGTGCATTTTACACGCCAATCCACGCGCTTTAAGATTCCGCGTAGCCCAGTACGCTATCTGAAATAGGAGCGACGTAAATTGAACAAATGTGATAGAATTACGCTGAATTCTTATATTAACCGTAATATAAAATGATCTAATCGGGTCTCTGATTGCCCTATCATAGAAGTTTAATAGTGCATTTTACTCGCCATTCCACGCGCTTTAAGATGCCGCCTAGCCCAGTACGCTATCTGAAATAGGAGCGACGTAAGTTGAACAAATGTGATAGAATTACGCTGAATTCTTATATTAACCGTAATATAAAATGATCTAATCGGGTCTCTGTTTGCCTTATCCTAGAAGTTTAATAGTGCATTTTACTCGCCAGTTCATGCGCATTGAGATGCCGCTTAGCCCAATACGCTATTTGAAATTGGAGCGACGTAAATTGAACAAATATGATAGAGTTTCGCTGAATTCTTAAATTAACCATAATATAAAATGATCTTATCGGGTCTCTGTTTGCCCTACCCTAGATGTTTAATAGTGCATTTTACTCGCCATTCCTTGCGCTTTGAGATGCCGCTTAGCCCAATACGCTATCTGAAATATCAGCGACGTAAATTGAACAAATGTGATAGAATTACGCTGAATTCTTATATTAACCGTAATATAAAATGATGTAATCGGGTCTCTGTTTGCCTTATCCTAGAAGTTTAATAGTGCATTTCACTCGTCATTTCATGCGCTTTCAGATGCCTCTTAGCCCAATAAGCTATCTGAAATAGGAGCGACGTAAATTGAACAAATGTGATAGAATTTTTCTGAATTCTGAAATAAACCATAATATGAAATGATCTAATCGGGTCTCTGTTTGCCCTACCCTAGAAGTTTAACAGTGCATTTTACTCGCCATTTCATGCGCTTTGAGATGCCGCTTAGCCCAATACGCTATCTGAAATAGGAGCGACGCAAATTGAACAAAGGTGATAGAATTTCGCTGAATTCTTATATTAACCAAAATATAAAATGATCTAATCGGGACTCTGATTGCCCTATCATAGAAGTTTAGTAGTGCATTTTACTCGCCCTTCCACGCGCTTTAAGATGCCGCCTAGCCCAGTACGCTATCTGAAATAGGAGCGACGTATATTGAACAAATGTGATAGAATTTCGCTGAATTCTTATAATAATCTTAATGTAAAATGATCTAATCGGGTCTTTGTTCGCCCAACCCTAGAAGTTTAATAGTGCATTTCACTCGACATTTCAAGCGCTTTGAGATGCCGCTTAGCCCAATACGCTATCTGAAATAGGAGCGACGTAAATTGAACAAATGTGATAGAATTTCGCTGAATTCTTATATTAACCAAAATATAAAATGATCTAATCGGGCCTCTGATTGCCCTATCATAGAAGTTTAGTAGTGCATTTTACTCGCCCTTCCACGCGCTTTAAGATGCCGCCTAGCCCAGTACGCTATCTGAAATAGGAGCGACGTAAGTTGAACAAATGTGATAGAATTACGCTGAATTCTTATATTAACCGTAATATAAAATGATCTAATCGGGTCTCTGTTTGCCTTACCCTAGAAGTTTAATA
The DNA here is from genome assembly GCA_916610135.2 of Macropis europaea. Taxonomy (NCBI): domain Eukaryota; kingdom Metazoa; phylum Arthropoda; class Insecta; order Hymenoptera; family Melittidae; genus Macropis; species Macropis europaea. The sequence goes on along the minus strand of CAKAJE020000992.1, from coordinate 173,915 downwards.
GTGCATTTTACTCGCCATTTCATGCGCTTTGAGATGCCGCTTAGCCCAATACGCATCTGAAATAGGAGCGACGTAAATTGAACAAATATGATAGAATTACGCTGCATTCTTATATTAACCGTAATATAAAATTATCTAATCGGGTCTCTGTTTGCCCTACCCCAGAAGTTTAATCGTGCACATTGCTCGCCATTTCATGCGCTTTGAGATGGCGCTTAGCCCAATACGCTATCTGAAATAGGAGCGACGTAAATTGAACAAATGTGATAGAATTTCGCTGAATTCTTATATTAACCAAAATATAAAATGATCTAACCGGGTCCCTGATTGCCCTATCATAGAAGTTTAATAGTGCATTTTACTCGCCATTTTACGCGCTTTAAGATGCCGCCTAGCCCAGTACGCTATCTGAAATAGGAGCGACGTAAATTGAACAAATGTGATAGAATTTCCCTGAAATCTTATATTAAACAAAATATAAAATGATCTAAACGGGACTCTGATTGCTCTATCATAGAAGTTTAGAAGTGCATTTTACTCGCCCTTCCACGCGCTTTAAGATGCCGCCTAGCCCAGTACGCTATCTGAAATAGGAGCGACGTGAATTGAACAAATGTGATAGAATTTGGCTGAATTCTTAAATTAACCATAATATAAAATGATCTGATCGGGTCTCTGTTTGCCCTACCCTAGAAGTTTAATAGTGCATTTTACTCGCCATTTCATGCGCTTTGAGATGGCGCTTAGCCCAATACGCTATCTGAAATAGGAGCGACGCAAATTGAACAAATGTGATAGAATTTGGCTGAATTCTTAAATTAACCATAATATAAAATGATCTGATCGGGTCTCTGTTTGCCCTACCCTAGAAGTTTAATAGTGCATTTTACTCGCCATTTCATGCGCTTTGAGATGGCGCTTAGCCCAATACGCTATCTGAAATAGGAGCGACGCAAATTGAACAAAGGTGATAGAATTTCGCTGAATTCTTATATTAACCAAAATATAAAATGATCTAATCGGGACTCTGATTGCCCTATCATAGAAGTTTAGTAGTGCATTTTACTCGCCCTTCCACGCGCTTTAAGATGCCGCCTAGCCCAGTACGCTATCTGAAATAGGAGCGACGTAAGTTGAACAAATGTGATAGAATTACGCTGAATTCTTATATTAACCGTAATATAAAATGATCTAATCGGGTCTCTGTTTGCCTTATCCTAGAAGTTTAATAGTGCATTTTACTCGCCAGTTCATGCGCATTGAGATGCCGCTTAGCCCAATACGCTATTTGAAATTGGAGCGACGTAAATTGAACAAATATGATAGAGTTTCGCTGAATTCTTAAATTAACCATAATATAAAATGATCTTATCGGGTCTCTGTTTGCCCTACCCTAGAAGTTTAATAGTGCATTTTACTCGCCAATCCACGCGCTTTAAGATTCAGCCTAGCCCAGTACACTATCTGAAATAGGAGCGACGTAAATTGAACAAATGTTATAGAATTTGGCTGAATTCTTAAATTAACCATAATATAAAATGATCTGATCGGGTCTCTGTTTGCCCTACCCTAGAAGTTTAATAGTGCATTTTACTCGCCATTTCATGCGCTTTGAGATGGCGCTTAGCCCAATACACTATCTGAAATAGGAGCGACGCAAATTGAACAAAGGTGATAGAATTTTTCTGAATTCTTAAATAAACCATAATATGAAATGATCTAATCGGGTCTCTGTTTGCCCTACCCTAGAAGTTTAACAGTGCATTTACTCGCAATGTCATGGGCTTTGAGAAGCCGCTTAGCCCAATACGCTATCTGAAATAGGAGCGACGTAAATAGAACAATTGTGATAGAATTTCGCTGAATTCTTATATTACCCAAAATATAAAATGATCTAATCGGGTCTCTGATTGCCCTATCATAGAAGTTTAATAGTGCATTTTACTCGCCATTCCACGCGCTTTAAGATGCCGCCTAGCCCAGTACGCTATCTGAAATAGGAGCGACGTAAGTTGAACAAATGTGATAGAGTTACGCTGAATTCTTATATTAACCGTAATATAAAATTATCTAATCGGGTCTCTGTTTGCCCTACCCCAGAAGTTTAATCGTGCACATTGCTCGCCATTTCATGCGCTTTGAGATGGCGCTTAGCCCAATACGCTATCTGAAATAGGAGCGACGTAAATTGAACAAATGTGATAGAATTTCGCTGAATTCTTATATTAACCAAAATATAAAATGATCTAATCGGGTCCCTGATTGCCCTATCATAGAAGTTTAATAGTGCATTTTACTCGCCATTTTACGCGCTTTAAGATGCCGCCTAGCCCAGTACGCTATCTGAAATAGGAGCGACGTAAATTGAACAAATGTGATAGAATTTCCGTGAAATCTTATATTAAACAAAATATAAAATGATCTAAACGGGACTCTGATTGCTCTATCATAGAAGTTTAGAAGTGCATTTTACTCGCCCTTCCACACGCTTTAAGATGCCGCCCAGCCCAGTACGCTATCTGAAATAGGTGCGACGTATGTTGAACAAATGTGATAGAATTACGCTGAATTCTTATATTAACCTTAATGTAAAATGATCTAATCGGGTCTCTGTTCGCCCTACCCTAGAAGATTTCTAGTGCATTTCACTCGCCATTTCATGCGCTTTGAGATGCCGCTTAGCCCAATACGCTATCTGAAATAGGAGCGACGTAAATAGAACAATTGTGATAGAATTTCGCTGAATTCTTATATTACCCAAAATATAAAATGATCTAATCGGGTCTCTGATTGCCCTATCATAGAAGTTTAATAGTGCATTTTACTCGCCAATCCACGCGCATTAAGATTCCGCGTAGCCCAGTACGCTATCTGAAATAGGAGCGACGTAAATTGAACAAATGTGATAGAATTACGCTGAATTCTTATATTAACCGTAATATAAAATGATCTAATCGGGTCTCTGATTGCCCTATCATAGAAGTTTAATAGTGCATTTTACCTGCCATTCCACGCGCTTTAAGATGCCGCCTAGCCCAGTACGCTATCTGAAATAGGAGCGACGTAAGTTGAACAAATGTGATAGAATTACGCTGAATTCTTATATTAACCGTAATATAAAATGATCTAATCGGGTCTCTGTTTGCCTTATCCTAGAAGTTTAATAGTGCATTTTACTCGCCAGTTCATGCGCATTGAGATGCCGCTTAGCCCAATACGCTATTTGAAATTGGAGCGACGTAAATTGAACAAATATGATAGAGTTTCGCTGAATTCTTAAATTAACCATAATATAAAATGATCTTATCGGGTCTCTGTTTGCCCTACCCTAGAAGTTTAATAGTGCATTTTACTCGCCATTCCTTGCGCTTTGAGATGCCGCTTAGCCCAATACGCTATCTGAAATATCAGCGACGTAAATTGAACAAATGTGATAGAATTACGCTGAATTCTTATATTAACCGTAATATAAAATGATGTAATCGGGTCTCTGTTTGCCTTATCCTAGAAGTTTAATAGTGCATTTCACTCGTCATTTCATGCGCTTTCAGATGCCTCTTAGCCCAATAAGCTATCTGAAATAGGAGCGACGTAAATTGAACAAATGTGATAGAATTTTTCTGAATTCTGAAATAAACCATAATATGAAATGATCTAATCGGGTCTCTGTTTGCCCTACCCTAGAAGTTTAACAGTGCATTTTACTCGCCATTTCATGCGCTTTGAGATGCCGCTTAGCCCAATACGCTATCTGAAATAGGAGCGACGCAAATTGAACAAAGGTGATAGAATTTCGCTGAATTCTTATATTAACCAAAATATAAAATGATCTAATCGGGACTCTGATTGCCCTATCATAGAAGTTTAGTAGTGCATTTTACTCGCCCTTCCACGCGCTTTAAGATGCCGCCTAGCCCAGTACGCTATCTGAAATAGGAGCGACGTATATTGAACAAATGTGATAGAATTTCGCTGAATTCTTATAATAATCTTAATGTAAAATGATCTAATCGGGTCTTTGTTCGCCCAACCCTAGAAGTTTAATAGTGCATTTCACTCGACATTTCAAGCGCTTTGAGATGCCGCTTAGCCCAATACGCTATCTGAAATAGGAGCAACGTAAATTGAACAAATGTGATAGAATTTCGCTGAATTCTTATATTAACCAAAATATAAAATGATCTAATCGGGCCTCTGATTGCCCTATCATAGAAGTTTAGTAGTGCATTTTACTCGCCCTTCCACGCGCTTTAAGATGCCGCCTAGCCCAGTACGCTATCTGAAATAGGAGCGACGTAAGTTGAACAAATGTGATAGAATTACGCTGAATTCTTATATTAACCGTAATATAAAATGATCTAATCGGGTCTCTGTTTGCCTTACCCTAGAAGTTTAATAGTGCATTTTACTCGCCATTTCATGCGCTTTGAGATGCCGCTTAGCCCAATACGCATCTGAAATAGGAGCGACGTAAATTGAACAAATATGATAGAATTACGCTGCATTCTTATATTAACCGTAATATAAAATTATCTAATCGGGTCTCTGTTTGCCCTACCCCAGAAGTTTAATCGTGCACATTGCTCGCCATTTCATGCGCTTTGAGATGGCGCTTAGCCCAATACGCTATCTGAAATAGGAGCGACGTAAATTGAACAAATGTGATAGAATTTCGCTGAATTCTTATATTAACCAAAATATAAAATGATCTAACCGGGTCCCTGATTGCCCTATCATAGAAGTTTAATAGTGCATTTTACTCGCCATTTTACGCGCTTTAAGATGCCGCCTAGCCCAGTACGCTATCTGAAATAGGAGCGACGTAAATTGAACAAATGTGATAGAATTTCCCTGAAATCTTATATTAAACAAAATATAAAATGATCTAAACGGGACTCTGATTGCTCTATCATAGAAGTTTAGAAGTGCATTTTACTCGCCCCTCCACGCGCTTTAAGATGCCGCCTAGCCCAGTACGCTATCTGAAATAGGAGCGACGTATGTTGAACAAATGTGATAGAATTACGCTGAATTCTTATATTAACCTTAATGTAAAATGATCTAATCGGGTCTCTGTTCGCCCTACCCTAGAAGATTTCTAGTGCATTTCACTCGCCATTTCATGCGCTTTGAGATGCCGCTTAGCCCAATACGCTATCTGAAATAGGAGCGACGTAAATAGAACAATTGTGATAGAATTTCGCTGAATTCTTATATTACCCAAAATATAAAATGATCTAATCGGGTCTCTGATTGCCCTATCATAGAAGTTTAATAGTGCATTTTACTCGCCAATCCACGCGCTTTAAGATTCCGCCTAGCCCAGTACGCTATCTGAAATGGGAGCGACGTAAATTGAACAAATGTGATAGAATTTGGCTGAATTCTTAAGTTAACCATAATATAAAATGATCTGATCGGGTCTCTGTTTGCCCTACCCTAGAAGTTTAATAGTGCATTTTACTCGCCATTTCATGCGCTTTGAGATGGCGCTTAGCCCAATACGCTATCTGAAATAGGAGCGACGCAAATTGAACAAAGGTGATAGAATTTTTCTGAATTCTTAAATAAACCATAATATGAAATGATCTAATCGGGTCTCTGTTTGCCCTACCCTAGAAGTTTAACAGTGCATTTTACTCGTAATTTCATGGGCTTTGAGAAGCCGCTTAGCCCAATACGCTATCTGAAATAGGAGCGACGTAAATAGAACAATTGTGATAGAATTTCGCTGAATTCTTATATTACCCAAAATATAAAATGATCTAATCGGGTCTCTGATTGCCCTATCATAGAAGTTTAATAGTGCATTTTACTCGCCAATCCACGCGCTTTAAGATTCCGCCTAGCCCAGTACGCTATCTGAAATAGGAGCGACGTAAATTGAACAAATGTGACAGAATTTGGCTGAATTCTTAAATTAACCATAATATAAAATGATCTGATCGGGTCTCTGTTTGCCCTACCCTAGAAGTTTAATAGTGCATTTTACTCGCCATTTCATGCGCTTTGAGATGGCGCTTAGCCCAATACGCTATCTGAAATAGGAGCGACGCAAATTGAACAAAGGTGATAGAATTTCGCTGAATTCTTATATTAACCAAAATATAAAATGATCTAATCGGGACTCTGATTGCCTATCATAGAAGTTTAGTAGTGCATTTTACTCGTCCTTCCACGCGCTTTAAGATGCCGCCTAGCCCAGTACGCTATCTGAAATAGGAGCGACGTAAGTTGAACAAATGTGATAGAATTACGCTGAATTCTTATATTAACCGTAGTATAAAATGATCTAATCGGGTCTCTGATTGCCCTATCATAGATATTTAATAGTGCATTTCAATCGTCATCTCATGCGCTTTGAGATGCCGCCTAGCCCAGAACGCTATCTGAAATACGAGCGACGTAAGTTGAACAAATGTGATTGAATTACGCTCAATTATTATATCAACCATAATATAATATGATCTAATCGGGTCTCTGTTTGCCTTATCCTAGAAGTTTAATAGTGCATTTTACTCGCCAGTTCATGCGTATTGAGATGCCGCTTAGCCCAATACGCTATTTGAAATTGGAGCGACGTAAATTGAACAAATATGGTAGAGTTTCGCTGAATTCTTAAATTAACCATAATATAAAATGATCTTATCGGGTCTCTGTTTGCCTTACCCTAGAAGTTTAATAGTGCATTTTACTCGCCATTCCTTGCGCTTTGAGATGCCGCTTAGCCCAATACGCTATCTGAAATATCAGCGACGTAAATTGAACAAATGTGATAGAATTACGCTGAATTCTTATATTAACCGTAATATAAAATGATGTAATCGGGTCTCTGTTTGCCTTATCCTAGAAGTTTAATAGTGCATTTCACTCGTCATTTCATGCGCTTTCAGATGCCTCTTAGCCCAATAAGCTATCTGAAATAGGAGCGACGTAAATTGAACAAATGTGATAGAATTTTTCTGAATTCTGAAATAAACCATAATATGAAATGATCTAATCGGGTCTCTGTTTGCCCTACCCTAGAAGTTTAACAGTGCATTTTACTCGCCATTTCATGCGCTTTGTGATGCCGCTTAGCCCAATACGCTATCTGAAATAGGAGCGTCGTACATTGAACAAACGTGATAGAATTACCCTGAATTCTTATATTAACCTTAATGTAAAATGATCTAATCGGTTCTCTGTTCGCCCTACCCTAGAAGATTAATAGTGCCTTTCACTCGTGATTTCATGCGCTTTGAGATGCCGCTTAGCCCAATACGCTATCTGAAATAGGAGCGACGTATATTGAACAAATGTGATAGAATTTCGCTGAATTCTTATAATAATCTTAATGTAAAATGATCTAATCGGGTCTTCGTTCGCCCAACCCTAGAAGTTTAATAGTGCATTTCACTCGATATTTCAAGCGCTTTGAGATGCCGCTTAGCCCAATACGCTATCTGAAATAGGAGCAACGTAAATTGAACAAATGTGATAGAATTTCGCTGAATCCTTATATTAACCAAAATATAAAATGATCTAATCGGGACTCTGATTGCCCTATCATAGAAGTTTAGTAGTGCATTTTACTCGCCCCTCCACGCGCTTTAAGATGCCGCCTAGCCCAGTACGCTATCTGAAATAGGAGCGACGTAAGTTGAACAAATGTGATAGAATTACGCTGAATTCTTATATTAACCGTAATATAAAATGATCTAATCGAGTCTCTGTTTGCCCTAACCTAGAAGATTAATAGTGCATTTCACTCGCCATTTCATGCGCTTTGAGATGCCGCTTAGCCCAATACGCTATCTGAAATAGGAGCGAGGTAAGTTGAACAAATGTGATAGAATTTCGCTGAATTCTTTTATTAACGATAATGTAAAATGATCTGATCGGGTCTCTGTTCGCCGTACCCTAGAAGTTTAATATTGCATTTCACTCGTCATTTCATGCGCTTTGAGATGCCGCCTAGCTCAGTACGCTATCTGAAATAGGAGCGACGTAAATTGAACAAATGTGATAGAATTTCCGTGAATTCTCATATTAACATTAATGTAAAATGATCTAATCGAGTCTCTGTTCGCCCTACCCTAGAAGTTTAATAGTGCATTTCACTCGTCATTTCATGCGCTTTGAGTCGCCGCTTAGCCCAATGAGCTATCTGAAATAGGAGCGACGTAAGTTGAACAAATGTGATAGAATTACGCTGAATTCTTATATTAACCGTAATATAAAATGATCTAATCGGGTCTCTGTTTGCCCTACCCTAGAAGCATAATAGTGCATTTTACTCGTCATTTCATGCGCTTTGAGATGCCGCTTAGTCCAATACGCTATCTGAAATATGAGCGACGTAAATTGGACAAATGTGATAGAGTTTCGCTGAATTCTTATATTATCCTTAATGTGAAATGATCTAATCGGGTCTCTGTTCGCCCTACCCTAGAAGTTTAATAGTGCATTTTACTCGCCATTTCATGCGCTTTGGGATGCCGCATAGCCCAATACGCTAACTGAAATAGGAGCGACGTAAATTGAACAAATGTCATACAGTTTCCCTGAAATCTTATATTAAACAAAATATAAAATAATCTAATCGGGTCTCTGATTGCACTATCATAGAAGTTTAGTAGTGCATTTTACTCGCCATTCCACGCGCTTTAAGATGCCGCCTAGCACAGTACGCTATCTAAAATAGGAGCGACGTAAGTTGAACAAATGTGATAGAATTACGCTGAATTCATATATTAACCGTAATATAAAATGATCTAATCGGGTCTCTGTTTGCCTTATCCTAGAAGTTTAGTATTGCATTTTACTCGCCATATCATGCGCTTTGAGATGCCGCTTAGCCCAATACGCTATCTGAAATAGGAGCGACGTAAATTGAACAAATGTGATAGAATTTCGCCGATTTCTTTTATTAACCATAATGTAAAATGATCTGATCGGGTCTCTGTTCGCCCTAGCCTAGAAGTTTAATAGTGCATTTTAGTCGCCATTCCACGCGCTTTAAGATGCCGCCCAGCCCAGTACGGTATCTGAAATAGGAGCGACATAAATTGAACAAATGTGATAGAATTTCGCTGAATTCTTAAATTAACCATAATATAAAATGATCTAATCGAGTCTCTGTTTGCCCTAACCTAGATGTTTAATAGTGCATTTCACTCGCCATTTCATGCGCTTTGAGATGCCGCTTAGCCCAATACGCTATCTGAAATAGGAGCGAGGTAAGTTGAACAAATGTGATAGAATTTCGCTGAATTCTTTTATTAACGATAATGTAAAATGATCTGATCGGGTCTCTGTTCGCCCTAGCCTAGAAGTTTAATAGTGCATTTTATTCGCCATTTCATGCGCTTTGAGATGCCGCTTAGCCGAATACGCCATCTGAAATAGGAGCGACGTAAATTGAACAAATGTGATAGAATTTTGCTGAATTCTTAAATAAAGCATAATATAAAATGATCTACCGGGTCTCTGTTTGCGCTACCCTAGAACTCTAATAGTGCATTTTACTCGTCATTTCATGCGCTTTGAGATGCCGCTTAGCACAATACGCTATCTGAAATATGAGCGACGTAAATTGAACAAATGTGATAGAATTTCGCTGAATTCTTATATTAACCTTAATGTAAAATGATCTAATCGGGTCTCTGTTCGCCGTACCCTAGAAGTTTAATATTGCATTTCACTCGTCATTTCATGCGCTTTGAGATGCCGCCTAGCTCAGTACGCTATCTGAAATAGGAGCGACGTAAATTGAACAAATGTGATAGAATTTCCGTGAATTCTCATATTAACATTAATGTAAAATGATCTAATCGAGTCTCTGTTCGCCCTACCCTAGAAGTTTAATAGTGCATTTCACTCGTCATTTCATGCGCTTTGAGTCGCCGCTTAGCCCAATACGCTATCTGAAATAGGAGCGACGTAAATAGAACAATTGTGATAGAATTTCGCTGAATTCTTATATTACCCAAAATATAAAATGATCTAATCGGGTCTCTGATTGCCCTATCATAGAAGTTTAATAGTGCATTTTGCTCGCCAATCCACGCGCTTTAAGATTCCGCCTAGCCCAGTACGCTATCTGAAATAGGAGCGACGTAAATTGAACAAATGTGATAGAATTTGGCTGAATTCTTAAATTAACCATAATGTAAAATGATCTGATCGGGTCTCTGTTTGCCCTACCCTAGAAGTTTAATAGTGCATTTTACTCGCCATTTCATGCGCTTTGAGATGGCGCTTAGCCCAATACGCTATCTGAAATAGGAGCGACGTAAATGGAACAAATGTGATAGAATTTCTCTGAATTCTTATATTAACCAAAATATAAAATGATCTAATCGGGTCACTGATTGCCCTATCATAGAAGATTAATAATGCATTTTACTCGCCACTCCACGCGCTTTAGAATGCCGCCTAGCCCAGTACGCTATCCGAAATAGGAGCGACGTAAATAGAACAATTGTGATAGAATTTCGCTCGATTCTTATATTAACCAAAATGTAAAATGATCTAATCGGGTCTCTGATTGCCCTATCATAGATGTTTAATAGTGCATTTCAATCGTCATCTCATGCGCTTTGAGATGCCGCCTAGCCCAGAACGCTATCTGAAATACGAGCGACGTAAGTTGAACAAATGTGATTGAATTACGCTCAATTATTATATCAACCATAATATAATATGATCTAATCGGGTCTCTGTTTGCCCTACCCTATAAGTTTAATAGTGCATTTTACTCGCCATTTCATGCGCTTTGAGATGCCGCTTAGCCCAATACGCTATCTGAAATAGGAGCGACGTAAATAGAACAATTGTGATAGAATTTCGCTCGATTCTTATATTAACCAAAATATAAAATGATCTAATCGGGTCTCTGATTGCCCTATCATAGAAGTTTAATAGTGCATTTTACTCGCCAATCCACGCGCTTTAAGATTCCGCCTAGCACAGTACGCTATCTGAAATAGGAGCGACGTAAATTGAACAAATGTGATAGAATTTTTCTGAATTCTGAAATAAACCATAATATTGTTACGAACACCGTGAAGCCAACCGTGATCGACCCGAAGGGAGCGTTCGATCTGTTGTTAAGGGACGATCGCCGTTATTGATGAAACAGATCAATGAGAGAGTCTGATTGACAGTCAAGGAGACAAGACGCGATATTATAGACTCTGCCATTCCTTGTTTATATCCTCATAATAAACTTATAAGTGTGAACATGTCGTGCGATGATAATCCCCGGCGCAGCATTGGTGTCAGAAGTGGGATCATAAGAACGCGATCCGCTGCAGGGGGAGAGCTGTTGTTGCAGGACATGTTCGAGAGCCTACAGAGGACCATTGTCGGGCAGATGGAGGAGCACCGCAAGCTAGACGAAATCCGCTGGGAAAAGGAGCATGATTTGTGGCGCCAACGGGAGGCCGCAGAGACAGTGACTCGAGAGACCCGGGATGCGGTTTGGGAGGCTCGTCTGTCCGCGATGGAGCGGAATTTACAGGTGTTTTCGTTAGGCTCTGCTAATTCTGCTGGTACCTCCGGTTGTGGGGCGGGAGAGGGACCGGGCGCGGCCAGTCATGTAAATAGTGTTCATGTTCCTGTAAATAATGCCCCCGTGGCAGTCCCTGGTCCCTCCTCCATACCTTCCGTTGTTCCGTTTCCGGGACCGTTTGTGCCCGCGGAATGTGATCGGGGAGGACGTTGTATCCTAAGCTTGGGTTACGCGGTTAAGCCGTCGGCCTATGATGGCAGAACATCTTGGGAGGAGTATTTGCTTCAATTTGAAGCGATCGCGCGAGCGAACGGCTGGGACGAGGCGAGGAAAGCTATGGCTTTGATCGCTTCGTTGGAAGGACCGGCTCGAAGCGTGCTAACAACCCTTTCCACTGCTCGTCACAACAGTTTTATCGAATTAGTTGCGGCGTTGGAATTTCGTTTCGGTGCACGTAACCTTTCCAACTTAAACTACGTTCTGTTTCAAAATTATCGGCAGCGCAAAGGGGAGACCATTTCCTCTGTTGCAACAGAGATAGAAAGACTGGCGCAGACAGCTTTCGCGGACTGTCCGGTGGAAACGCGGGATAAATTAGCTGCCTCCCAGTTTGTCTCCGCATTGGCCGACGAAGGGGTGAAAAGAACCCTGCGTCTCGGCGGTTTCACCTCCTTGAGGGCTGCAGTTACTAGGGCCTTGGAGGTGGAAGCCGTGGAGGCGATGTCGTTAGGGTTCGTCCCGAGACAATTTCGAGGGAGAGACGTTAACTGCACTAAATTTGTCGAGGTACAACCCGGAGAGGAAGAGGAAATTCGACTTCGCCGAGGATATGCCGGAGAAAAAGAGGAGAACTGAATCTACGTGTTGGCTGTGCGGGAAACCCGGGCATTTACAGAAGGATTGCAGACGTCGGCGACCACAGAAATTTCCGTCCAAATCGGGAAACGGGAAGAAGACGGCGTAGCGGGGGAGCGCCGGGCTTTGAACCTGTGTCCCCCGATCCTCAGGAGCGTGGCGACAGGAAGGACATCGCGGGATGAAGCATCCGTGTTTGGAGAAGTTGAAGACAACGAGTGCAAAATCATCTTGGACACGGGCTCATCTATTAATTTATTGAAGAGGGAATTGTGTCCGGTGGAGAACCTTCCCGCAGCGGACCTTGTGATTCGCTCCAGTGCCGGAGAAAGAATGGAAGTCTTCGGTCAGAAGAATTTAGAGGTGCGCATCAAGGGGCTTGCGAGCACGGAGAAATTCTATATTGTACGCATGATTGAAGACTGCATACTTGGAACGGAGTTCTTACGGAAGCATGGTTGCAAACTAGATTTATCTCGGAATGTGTTGTGTCTTCCGGGGCTGCGGGAAATTCGCCTAGGTGAAGAAAAAAAGAAGAAGAAAAAGAAAGAAGAGAGCAAGAAAGAAGAGAGCAAGAAAGAAGAGAACAAGAAAGAAGGAGGCGAGAAAGGAGAGGAAAGAGTACCACAGCATTTAAAGGAATTATTTGGACGGTGTTCCTTGAACTTGAATGATGAACGGAAGAAGCATTTCGCTAAGCTGCTCTATGAGTACCAGGATGTCTTTGCCAGGAATTCTGATGAAGTTGGAAATTGCGAATTGGTCACGCATAAGATCAACACTGGCGATCATGTTCCCATTAAACAGGCGCCGCGAAGATTGCCTTTGCACCGCCGAGGCGAAGTGGAAGAGCTACTTCAGAAGATGGAGGCTCAAGGTGTCATAGAAAAGTCGCAGAGCCCTTGGTCGTCCCCGATTGTCCTGGTGAAAAAGAAGGACGGTTCTACAAGATTCTGTGTCGATTACCGTTGAATAGTGTCACGAAGAAGGACTCGTATCCTTTACCTCGTATTGAGGATACACTGGACGCTGTTGCTGGTTCTTCCTGGTTTTCCACTGTAGATTTGCAGAGTGGATATTGGCAAATTTCCATGGAAGCGAAGGATCGGGAAAAGACCGCCTTTTGCGTGGGCACGGGGTTGTGGCAGTTTAAAGTCATGCCTTTCGGTTTGTGTAATGCCCCTGCGACTTTTGAGCGCGTTATGGAGACGGTGTTAGGCGGGCTAAACTGGAAAGTTTGTCTGGTTTACCTTGACGACGTGATCATCTATGGAAAAGACTTCAAAGAAGAACTTGACCGTCTTCGTCTTGTCTTTTCTCGTCTCCGCCAAGCGAAGCTGTTGATGAGCCCCAAGAAATGTACGTTTTTTTGCCGAGAGGTACGATATCTGGGCCATGTCGTTACGGAACATGGAGTAAAGACTGACCCAGAGAAGATTAAGGCGGTTGCTGATTGGCCGGTTCCAAAGAACGTTACAGAATTGAGGAGTTTCTTGGGACTGTGCACTTATTACCGAAAATTTGTTAAAGGTTTCTCTAAGGCGGCTAAACCTCTGCATCGTCTCACGGAGGAGACACAAAGATTTATTTGGTCCGATGAGTGCCAGTCTGCCTTCGAGGAGCTGAAGAGACGGCTGATGGAAGCCCCAGTATTAGCGTATCCAGAATCGGATGCAGATTTCATTTTGGACACGGACGCTTCCAGTTTCGCAGTGGGAGCGGTTCTCTCACAGGTGCAGGAAGGTCAAGAGAAAGTCGTCGCTTATTTCTCTAAGCTTTTAGGAAAGGCTGAGAAGAATTATTGTGTTACCCGGAAGGAGTTGTTAGCAATAGTAAAATCCATAGAGCATTTCCATCATTATCTCTATGGGAGGAGATTCCTTCTGAGGACAGATCATGCAGCGTTAAGGTGGTTACTGACTTTCAAAAATCCGGAAGGACAGGTAGCTCGCTGGATAGAGCGGTTGCAACAGTACGATTTTGAAATCCACCATCGTGAGGGCAGAGCACATGGTAATGCCGATGGACTTTCAAGAAGACCGTGTGCCGAGGAAGACTGCAAGCGCTGCAACCGCCTTGACGAGAAAGAAGAAAGAATTCTCAGGACGTTTTGTGAAGTCACATCGACCACAGAGTGGAAAAAGGGTCAGATGGAAGATGAAGAAATCGGCTTCATTCTCGAGAAGAAACGGAAGCAAGAGAAACCTCTTCATCAAGATGTTGCGCGGTTTTCTCCACGTCTGAAATATTACTGGTCGATTTGGGACTCACTAGAAGTGAGGGATGGACTATTGTTCCGTAGGTGGGAATCTACCAATGGAGTAACGACTTCGTGGTTGTTGGTGGTGCCACGAGTGAAGATACCGGAGGTATTGAGCCAGTTCCACGATTCTCCTACGGCGGGGCATTTTGGCGTAAAGAAGACTTTGGCCAAGGTACGTCAGCAATTCTACTGGGCGACCTGTCGGCAGGATGTAGAAGAATGGTGTCGGCGATGTGACACGTGTGCGGCGAAGAAGGGACCGCGAAAGAGAGGAGCGGGGAACCTGAAGGTGTATAACGTCGGAGCACCGTTTGAGAGAGTCGCGCTCGACGTTGTGGGTCCGCTCCCGAGGTCTCGGGCCGGAAATAGATACATGCTGGTTGTTGCGGATTATTTCACGAAGTGGCCTGAAGTAATCGCGATGCCAAACCAGCAGGCGGTCACGATCGCTAGGGCACTTCTAGAACACGTTGTATGTCGGCATGGAGTGCCGTTGGAAATTCACTCGGATCAAGGAAGAAGTTTTGAGTCCGCGGTGTTCCAGGAGTTGATGAAACTGCTGGGAATAAGGAAGACGAGAACTACTCCTTTGCATCCACAGTCTGACGGTTTGGTGGAACGTCTCAATAGAACGTTACTTCAATATCTTGCGATGTTCGTTTCGGAGCATTAACGGGATTGGGATGAGTGGATCCCTCTTTTCCTTTTGGCCTACCGATCTTCCTGTCACGAGGCTACGCAAATGACACCTTCAATGATTCTGTATGGTCAGGAGATTCGGCTGCCCATGCAATTGTGGAGAGGGCTGCCTCCTGAGATGAAGGTAGAAGACGCCGAACAAGAGTACATAGTTTGGATCAAAGAGAGGATGAAGAAGATCCACGAATTCGTTCGGCGACGTCTTCAAATCAGTAGCTCGAAGATGAAGTCCTGGTATGACAGTCATGTACAAGCGATTGACTTCACATCAGGGGACCAGGTTTGGTTGTTTCAGCCTAGAAGGGTAAAAGGGAAATGCCCTAAGTTGCAGGCTGATTGGGAAGGTCCATATAAAGTGCTGGATAGGCTTAATGAAGTTATTTATAGAATCCAGCGTTCGCCAAAGAGTAAGTGCAAAGTGGTGCACGTGAAGCGTTTGGCCAGATACGAAGGTCGTGCCACTTTGTTTAATGAGAAGAATCAGTAGAGGAGGAGGATGTCCCATGCTTTTCGCCCAAGAAGAGGACGTTTCATCGAAGAAGACGAGGGCAGGTTCCGCCCGTGAAGATTTCAAGAAAGAAGTGCGCAAAACTCAAGAGTCAAGAGGAAGGGCGAGAAGTAACCGGGATATCCTCGATATATCGAACGAGCATAGTACCGGCGTCTTGCTCAGGGTTTTTACGTGGTTTTCCCCTGGGACGGAGGACGAATGTCAAGACGTTTGCTGTCTGAAGAAGGCCACAGAGGTTTACATTTAAATCCTTTCGATTTACCTCCTTCTTTCAGACAAAGGTACATATCGCTGAGGTTAGCGGCCAAGATGACATCTCATTGAACTGAGGTTAGCCAGAATCTGAAGGCAGGCGCTAGCGGCTCAAGTGAAGTTGGTCGTCAGTAACTGAAGTTTGACGCGGTCGGGACGCCCGCCTTTAAAGGAAGGAGGGCAGTGTTACGAACACCGTGAAGCCAACCGTGATCGACCCGAAGGGAGCGTTCGATCTGTTGTTAAGGGACGATCGCCGTTATTGATGAAACAGATCAATGAGAGAGTCTGATTGACAGTCAAGGAGACAAGACGCGATATTATAGACTCTGCCATTCCTTGTTTATATCCTCATAATAAACTTATAAGTGTGAACATGTCGTGCGATGATAATCCCCGGCGCAGCAATATGAAATGATCTAATCGGGTCTCTGTTTGCCCTACCCTAGAAGTTTAACAGTGCATTTTACTCGCCATTTCATGCGCTTTGAGATGCCGCTTAGCCCAATACGCTATCTGAAATAGGAGCGTCGTACATTGAACAAACGTGATAGAATTACCCTGAATACTTATATTAACCTTAATGTAAAATGATCTAATCGGTTCTCTGTTCGCCCTACCCTAGAAGTTTAATAGTGCCTTTCACTCGTGATTTCATGCGCTTTGAGATGCCGCTTAGCCCAATACGCTATCTGAAATAGGAGCGACGTATATTGAACAAATGTGATAGAATTTCGCTGCATTCTTATAATAATCTTAATGTAAAATGATCTAATCGGATCTTTGTTCGCCCAACCCTAGAAGTTTAATAGTGCATTTCACTCGACATTTCAAGCGCTTTGAGATGCCGCTAAGCCCAATACGCTATCTGAAATAGGAGCAACGAAAATTGAACAAATGTGATAGAATTACGCTGAATTCTTATATTAACCGTAATATAAAATGATCTAATCGGGTCTCTGTTTGCCTTATCCTAGAAGTTTAATAGTGCATTTTACTCGCCAGTTCATGCGCATTGAGATGCCGCTTAGCCCAATACGCTATTTGAAATGGGAGCGACGTAAATTGAACAAATATGATAGAGTTTCGCTGAATTCTTAAATTAACCATAATATAAAATGAACTTATCGGGTCTCTGTTTGCCTTACCCTAGAAGTTTAATAGTGCATTTTACTCGCCATTTCATGCGCTTTGAGATGCCGCTTAGCCCAATACGCATCTGAAATAGGAGCGACGTAAATTGAACAAATATGATAGAATTACGCTGAATTCTTATATTAACCGTAATATAAAATTATCTAATCGGGTCTCTGTTTGCCCTACCCCAGAAGTTTAATCGTGCACATTGCTCGCCATTTCATGCGCTTTGAGATGGCGCTTAGCCCAATACGCTATCTGAAATAGGAGCGACGTAAATTGAACAAATGTGATAGAATTTCGCTGAATTCTTATATTAACCAAAATATAAAATGATCTAATCGGGTCCCTGATTGCCCTATCATAGAAGTTTAATAGTGCATTTTACTCGCCATTTTACGCGCTTTAAGATGCCGCCTAGCCCAGTACGCTATCTGAAATAGGAGCGACGTAAATTGAACAAATGTGATAGAATTTCCCTGAAATCTTATATTAAACAAAATATAAAATGATCTAAACGGGACTCTGATTGCTCTATCATAGAAGTTTAGAAGTGCATTTTACTCGCCCTTCCACGCGCTTTAAGATGCCGCCTAGCCCAGTACGCTATCTGAAATAGGAGCGACGTATGTTGAACAAATGTGATAGAATTACGCTGAATTCTTATATTAACCTTAATGTAAAATGATCTAATCGGGTCTCTGTTCGCCCTACCCTAGAAGATTTCTAGTGCATTTCACTCGCCATTTCATGCGCTTTGAGATGCCGCTTAGCCCAATACGCTATCTGAAATAGGAGCGACGTAAATAGAACAATTGTAATAGAATTTCGCTGAATTCTTATATTACCCAAAATATAAAATGATCTAATCGGGTCTCTGATTGCCCTATCATAGAAGTTTAATAGTGCATTTTACTCGCCAATCCACGCGCTTTAAGATTCCGCCTAGCCCAGTACGCTATCTGAAATAGGAGCGACGTAAATTGAACAAATGTTATAGAATTTGGCTGAATTCTTAAATTAACCATAATATAAAATGATCTGATCGGGTCTCTGTTTGCCATACCCTAGAAGTTTAATAGTGCATTTTACTCGCCATTTCATGCGCTTTGAGATGGCGCTTAGCCCAATACGCTATCTGAAATAGGAGCGACGCAAATTGAACAAAGGTGATAGAATTTTTCTGAATTCTTAAATAAACCATAATATGAAATGATCTAATCGGGTCTCTGTTTGCCCTACCCTAGAAGTTTAACAGTGCATTTTACTCGCAATTTCATGGGCTTTGAGAAGCCGCTTAGCCCAATACGCTATCTGAAATAGGAGCGACGTAAATAGAACAATTGTGATAGAATTTCGCTGAATTCTTATATTACCCAAAATATAAAATGATCTAATCGGGTCTCTGATTGCCCTATCATAGAAGTTTAATAGTGCATTTTACTCGCCAATCCACGCGCTTTAAGATTCCGCCTAGCCCAGTACGCTATCTGAAATAGGAGCGACGTAAATTGAATAAATGTGATAGAATTTTGCTGAATTCTTAAATTAACCATAACATAAAATGATCTGATCGGGTCTCTGTTTGCCCTACCCTAGAAGTTTAATAGTGCATTTTACTCGCCATTTCATGCGCTTTGAGATGGCGCTTAGCCCAATACGCTATCTGAAATAGGAGCGACGCAAATTGAACAAAGGTGATAGAATTTCGCTGAATTCTTATATTAACCAAAATATAAAATGATCTAATCGGGACTCTGATTGCCCTATCATAGAAGTTTAGTAGTGCATTTTACTCGCCCTTCCACGCGCTTTAAGATGCCGCCTAGCCCAGTACGCTATCTGAAATAGGAGCGACGTAAGTTGAACAAATGTGATAGAATTACGCTGAATTCTTATATTAACCGTAATATAAAATGATCTAATCGGGTCTCTGTTTTCCTTATCCTAGAAGTTTAATAGTGCATTTTACTCGCCAGTTCATGCGCTTTCAGATGCCTCTTAGCCCAATCAGCTATCTGAAATAGGAGCGACGTAAATTGAACAAATGTGATAGAATTTTTCTGAATTCTTAAATAAACCATAATATGAAATGATCTAATCGGGTCTCTGTTTGCCCTACCCTAGAAGTTTAACAGTGCATTTTACTCGCCATTTCATGCGCTTTGAGATGCCGCTTAGCCCAATACGCTATCTGAAATAGGAGCGTCGTACATTGAACAAACGTGATAGAATTACCCTGAATTCTTATATTAACCTTAATGTAAAATGATCTAATCGGTTCTCTGTTCGCCCTACCCTAGAAGTTTAATAGTGCCTTTCACTCGTGATTTCATGCGCTTTGAGATGCCGCTTAGCCCAATACGCTATCTGAAATAGGAGCGACGTATATTGAACAAATGTGATAGAATTTCGCTGAATTCTTATAATAATCTTAATGTAAAATGATCTAATCGGGTCTTTGTTCGCCCAACCCTAGAAGTTTAATAGTGCATTTCACTCGACATTTCAAGCGCTTTGAGATGCCGCTTAGCCCAATACGCTATCTGAAATAGGAGCAACGTAAATTGAACAAATGTGATAGAATTTCGCTGAATTCTTATATTAACCAAAATATAAAATGATCTAATCGGGACTCTGATTGCCCTATCATAGAAGTTTAGTAGTGCATTTTACTCGCCCCTCCACGCGCTTTAAGATGCCGCCTAGCCCAGTACGCTATCTGAAATAGGAGCGACGTAAGTTGAACAAATGTGATAGAATTACGCTGAATTCTTATATTAACCGTAATATAAAATTATCTAATCGGGTCTCTGTTTGCCCTACCCCAGAAGTTTAATCGTGCACATGTCTCCCCATTTCATGCGCTTTGAGATGGCGCTTAGCCCAATACGCTATCTGAAATAGGAGCGACGTAAATTGAACAAATGTGATAGAATTTCGCTGAATTCTTATATTAACCAAAATATAAAATGATCTAATCGGGTCCCTGATTGCCCTATCATAGAAGTTTAATAGTGCATTTTACTCGCCATTTTACGCGCTTTAAGATGCCGCCTAGCCCATTACGCTATCTGAAATAGGAGCGACGTAAATTGAACAAATGTGATAGAATTTCCCTGAAATCTTATATTAAACAAAATATAAAATGATCTAAACGGGACTCTGATTGCTCTATCATAGAAGTTTAGAAGTGCATTTTACTCGCCCTTCCACGCGCTTTAAGATGCCGCCTAGCCCAGTACGCTATCTGAAATAGGAGCGACGTATGTTGAACAAATGTGATAGAATTACGCTGAATTCTTATATTAACCTTAATGTAAAATGATCTAATCGGGTCTCTGTTCGCCCTACCCTAGAAGATTTCTAGTGCATTTCACTCGCCATTTCATGCGCTTTGAGATGCCGCTTAGCCCAATACGCTATCTGAAATAGGAGCGACGTAACTAGAACAATTGTGATAGAATTTCGCTGAATTCTTATATTACCGAAAATATAAAATGATCTAATCGGGTCTCTGATTGCCCTATCATAGAAGTTTAATAGTGCATTTTACTCGCCAATCCACGCGCTTTAAGATTCCGCCTAGCCCACTACGCTATCTGAAATAGGAGCGACGTAAATTGAACAAATGTGATAGAGTTTGGCTGAATTCTTAAATTAACCATAATATAAAATGATCTGATCGGGTCTCTGTTTGCCATACCCTAGAAGTTTAATAGTGCATTTTACTCGCCATTTCATGCGCTTTGAGATGGCGCTTAGCCCAATACGCTATCTGAAATAGGAGCGACGCAAATTGAACAAAGGTGATAGAATTTTTCTGAATTCTTAAATAAACCATAATATGAAATGATCTAATCGGGTCTCTGTTTGCCCTACCCTAGAAGTTTAACAGTGCATTTTACTCGTAATTTCATGGGCTTTGAGAAGCCGCTTAGCCCAATACGCTATCTGAAATAGGAGCGACGTAAATTGAACATATGTGATAGAATTTCGCTGAATTCTTATAATAATCTTAATGTAAAATGATCTAATCGGGTCTTTGTTCGCCCTACCCTAGAAGTTTAGCAGTGCATTTTACTCGCCATGTCATGCGCTTTGAGATGCCGCTTAGCCCAATACGATATCTGCAATAGGAGCGACGTAAATTGAACAAATGTGATAGAATTTCGCTGAATTCTTATATTAACCAAAATATAAAATGATCTAATCGGGTCTCTGATTGCCTTATCATAGAAGTTTAATAGTGCATTTTACTCGCCATTTCACGCGCTTTAAGATGCCGCGTAGCCCAGTACGCTATCTGAAATAGGAGCGACGTAAACTGAACAAATGTGATAGAATTTCCCTGAAATCTTATATTAAACAAAATATAAAATGATCTAAACGGGATTCTGATTGCCCTATCACAGAAGTTTAGAAGTACATTTTACTCGCCCTTCGACGCGCTTTAAGATGCCGCCTAGCCCAGTACGCTATCAGAAATAGGAGCGACGTATGTTGAACAAATGTGATAGAATTACGCTGAATTCTTATATTAACCGTAATATAAAATGATCTAATCGGGTCTCTGTTCGCCCTACCCTAGAAGATTACCAGTGCATTTCACTCGTCATTTCATGCGCTTTGAGATGCGGCTTAGCCCAATACGCTATCTGAAATAGCAGCGACGTAAATTGAACAAATATGGTAGAATTTCCCTGAAGACTTATGTTAACCTTAATGTAAAATGATCTAATCGGGTCCCTGTTCGCCCTATCATAGAAGTTTAATAGTGCATTTTACTCGCCAATCCACGCGCTTTAAGATTCCGCCTAGCCCAGTACGCTATCTGAAATAGGAGCGACGTAAATTGAACAAATGTGATAGAATTTTTCTGAATTCTTAAATAAACCATAATATGAAATGATCTAATCGGGTCTCTGTTTGCCCTACCCTAGAACTTTAATATAGCATTTTACTCGTCATTTCATGCGCTTTGAGATGCCGCTTAGCCCAATACGCTATCTGAAATAGGAGCGATATAAATTGCACAAATGTGATAGAATTTCGCTGAATTCTTTTATTAACCATAATGTAAAATGATATAATCGGGTCTCTGTTCGCCCTAGCCTAGAACTTTAATAGTGCATTTTATTCGCCATTTCATACGCTTTCAGCTGCCGCTTTGCCCAATACGCTATCTGAAATAGGAGCGACGTAAATTGAACAAATGTGATAGAATTTCGCTGAATTCTTAAATTAACAATAACATAAAATGATCTCATCGGGTCTCTGTCTGCCCTACCCTAGAAGTTTAATAGTGCATTTCACTCGTCATTTCATGCGCTTTGAGATGGCGCTTAGCCCAATATGCTATCTGAAATAGGAGCGACGTGAATTAAACAAATATGATAGAATTTTGCTGAATTCTTAAATTAACCATAACATAGAATGATCTAATCGGGTCTCTGATTGCCCTATCATAGAAGTTTAGTAGTGCATTTTACTCGCCATTCCACGCGCTTTAAGATGCCGCCTAGCCCAGTACGCTATCTGAAATAGGAGCGACGTAAGTTGAACAAATGTGATAGAATTACGCTGTATTATTATATTAACCGTAATATAAAATTATCTAATCGGGTCTCTGTTTGCCCTACCCTAGAAGTTTAATAGTGCACATTGCTCGCCATTTCATGCGCTTTGAGATGGCGCTTAGCCCAATACGCTATGTGAAATAGGAGCGACGTAAATTGAACAAATGTGATAGAATTTCCCTGAAATCTTATATTAAACAAAATATAAAATGATCTAAACGGGACTGTGATTGCCCTATCATAGAAGTTTAGAAGTGCATTTTACTCGACCTTCCACGCGCTTTAAGATGCCGCCTAGCCCAGTACGCTATCTGAAATAGGAGCGACGTAAATTGAACAAATGTGATAGAATTACGCTGAATACTTATATTAACCTTAATGTAAAATGATCTAATCGGGTCTCTGTTCGCCCTACCCTAGAAGTTTAATAGTGCATTTCACTCGCCATTTCATGCGCTTTGCGATGCCGCTTAGCCCAATACGCTATCTGAAATAGGAGCGACGTAAATAGAACAATTGTGATAGAATTTCGCTGAATTCTTATATTAACCAAAATATAAAATGATCTAATCGGGTCTCTGATTGCCCTATCCTAGAAGTTTAATAGTGCATTTCACTCGTCATTTCATGCGCTTTGAGATGCCTCTTAGCCCTATAAGCTATCTGAAATAGGAGCGACGTAAATTGAACAAATGTGATAGAATTTTTCTGAATTCTTAAATAAACCATAATATGAAATGATCTAATCGGGTCTCTGTTTGCCCTACCCTACAAGTTTAACAGTGCATTTTACTCGCCATTTCATGCGCTTTGAGATGCCGCTTAGCCCAATACGCTATCTGAAATAGGAGCGACGTAAATTGAACAAATGTGATAGAATTTCCCTGAATACTTATATTAACCTTAATGTAAAATGATCTAATCGGGTCTCTGTTCGCCCTACCCTAGAAGTTTAATAGTGCATTTTACTCGCCCTTCCACGCGCTTTAAGATGCCGCCTAGCCCAGTACGCTATCTGAAATAGGAGCGACGTAAGTTGAACAAATGTGATAGAATTACGCTGAATTCTTAAATTAACCATAATATAAAATGATCTAATCGGGTCTCTGTTCGCCCTACCCTAGAAGTTTAATAGTGCATTTCACTCGCCATTTCATGCGCTTTGAGATGCCGCTTAGCCCAATACGCTATCTGAAATAGGAGCGACGTAAATAGAACAATTGTGATAGAATTTCGCTCGATTCTTATATTAACCAAAATGTAAAATGATCTAATCGGGTCTCTGATTGCCCTATCATAGATGTTTAATAGTGCATTTCAATCATCATCTCATGCGCTTTGAGATGCCGCCTAGCCCAGAACGCTATCTGAAATACGAGCGACGTAAGTTGAACAAATGTGATTGAATTACGCTCAATTATTATATCAACCATAATATAATATGATCTAATCGGGTCTCTGTTTGCCCTACCCTATAAGTTTAATAGTGCATTTTACTCGCCATTTCATGCGCTTTGAGATGCCGCTTAGCCCAATACGCTATCTGAAATAGGAGCGACGTAAATTGAACAAATGTGATAGAATTTCGCTGAATTCTTATATTAACCAAAATATAAAATGATCTAATCGGGTCCCTGATTGCCCTATCATAGAAGTTTAATAGTGCATTTTACTCGCCATTTTACGCGCTTTAAGATGCCGCCTAGCCCAGTACGCTATCTGAAATAGGAGCGACGTAAATTGAACAAATGTGATAGAATTTCCCTGAAATCTTATATTAAACAAAATATAAAATGATCTAAACGGGACTCTGATTGCTCTATCATAGAAGTTTAGAAGTGCATTTTACTCGCCCTTCCACGCGCTTTAAGATGCCGCCTAGCCCAGTACGCTATCTGAAATAGGAGCGACGTATGTTGAACAAATGTGATAGAATTACGCTGAATTCTTATATTAACCTTAATGTAAAATGATCTAATCGGGTCTCTGTTCGCCCTACCATAGAAGATTTCTAGTGCATTTCACTCGCCATTTCATGCGCTTTGAGATGCCGCTTAGCCCAATACGCTATCTGAAATAGGAGCGACGTAAATAGAACAATTGTGATAGAATTTCGCTGAATTCTTATATTAACCAAAATATAAAATGATCTAATCGGGTCTCTGATTGCCCTATCATAGAAGTTTAATAGTGCATTTTACTCGCCAATCCACGCGCTTTAAGATTCCGCCTAGCCCAGTACGCTATCTGAAATAGGAGCGACGTAAATTGAACAAATGTTATAGAATTTGGCTGAATTCTTAAATTAACCATAATATAAAATGATCTGATCGGGTCTCTGTTTGCCATACCCTAGAAGTTTAATAGTGCATTTTACTCGCCATTTCATGCGCTTTGAGATGGCGCTTAGCCCAATACGCTATCTGAAATAGGAGCGACGCAAATTGAACAAAGGTGATAGAATTTTTCTGAATTCTTAAATAAACCATAATATGAAATGATCTAATCGGGTCTCTGTTTGCCCTACCCTAGAAGTTTAACAGTGCATTTTACTCGCAATTTCATGGGCTTTGAGAAGCCGCTTAGCCCAATACGCTATCTGAAATAGGAGCGACGTAAATAGAACAATTGTGATAGAATTTCGCTGAATTCTTATATTACCCAAAATATAAAATGATCTAATCGGGTCTCTGATTGCCCTATCATAGAAGTTTAATAGTGCATTTTACTCGCCAATCCACGCGCTTTAAGATTCCGCCTAGCCCAGTACGCTATCTGAAATAGGAGCGACGTAAA
This sequence comes from Macropis europaea, assembly GCA_916610135.2. Classification (NCBI taxonomy): domain Eukaryota; kingdom Metazoa; phylum Arthropoda; class Insecta; order Hymenoptera; family Melittidae; genus Macropis; species Macropis europaea. Next base: position 148,326 of record CAKAJE020000992.1, on the reverse strand, counting down.
TTGAATAAATGTGATAGAATTTGGCTGAATTCTTAAATTAACCATAACATAAAATGATCTGATCGGGTCTCTGTTTGCCCTACCCTAGAAGTTTAATAGTGCATTTTACTCGCCATTTCATGCGCTTTGAGATGCCGCTTAGCCCAATACGCTATCTGAAATAGGAGCGACGCAAATTGAACAAAGGTGATAGAATTTCGCTGAATTCTTATATTAACCAAAATATAAAATGATCTAATCGGGACTCTGATTGCCCTATCATAGAAGTTTAGTAGTGCATTTTACTCGCCCTTCCACGCGCTTTAAGATGCCGCCTAGCCCAGTACGCTATCTGAAATAGGAGCGACGTAAGTTGAACAAATGTGATAGAATTACGCTGAATTCTTATATTAACCGTAATATAAAATGATCTAATCGGGTCTCTGTTTTCCTTATCCTAGAAGTTTAATAGTGCATTTTACTCGCCAGTTCATGCGCTTTCAGATGCCTCTTAGCCCAATCAGCTATCTGAAATAGGAGCGACGTAAATTGAACAAATGTGATAGAATTTTTCTGAATTCTGAAATAAACCATAATATGAAATGATCTAATCGGGTCTCTGTTTGCCCTACCCTAGAAGTTTAACAGTGCATTTTACTCGCCATTTCATGCGCTTTGAGATGCCGCTTAGCCCAATACGCTATCTGAAATAGGAGCGTCGTACATTGAACAAACGTGATAGAATTACCCTGAATTCTTATATTAACCTTAATGTAAAATGATCTAATCGGTTCTCTGTTCGCCCTACCCTAGAAGTTTAATAGTGCCTTTCACTCGTGATTTCATGCGCTTTGAGATGCCGCTTAGCCCAATACGCTATCTGAAATAGGAGCGACGTATATTGAACAAATGTGATAGAATTTCGCTGAATTCTTATAATAATCTTAATGTAAAATGATCTAATCGGGTCTTTGTTCGCCCAACCCTAGAAGTTTAATAGTGCATTTCACTCGACATTTCAAGCGCTTTGAGATGCCGCTTAGCCCAATACGCTATCTGAAATAGGAGCAACGTAAATTGAACAAATGTGATAGAATTTCGCTGAATTCTTATATTAACCAAAATATAAAATGATCTAATCGGGTCTCTGATTGCCCTATCATAGAAGTTTAGTAGTGCATTTTACTCGCCCCTCCACGCGCTTTAAGATGCCGCCTAGCCCAGTACGCTATCTGAAATAGGAGCGACGTAAGTTGAACAAATGTGATAGAATTACGCTGAATTCTTATATTAACCGTAATATAAAATTATCTAATCGGGTCTCTGTTTGCCCTACCCCAGAAGTTTAATCGTGCACCATTTCATGCGCTTTGAGATGCCGCTTAGCCCAATACGCTATCTGAAATAGGAGCGACGTAAATTGAACAAATGTGATAGAATTTCGCTGAATTCTTATATTAACCAAAATATAAAATGATCTAATCGGGGTCCCTGATTGCCCTATCATAGAAGTTTAATAGTGCATTTTTACTCGCCATTTTACGCGCTTTAAGATGCCGCCTAGCCCAGTACGCTATCTGAAATAGGAGCGACGTAAATTGAACAAATGTGATAGAATTTCCCTGAAATCTTATATTAAACAAAATATAAAATGATCTAAACGGGACTCTGATTGCTCTATCATAGAAGTTTAGAAGTGCATTTTTACTCGCCCTTCCACGCGCTTTAAGATGCCGCCTAGCCCAGTACGCTATCTGAAATAGGAGCGACGTAAGTTGAACAAATGTGATAGAATTTCGTTGAATTCTTATATTAACCTTAATGTAAAATGATCTAAATCGGGTCTCTGTTCGCCCTACCCTAGAAGATTTCTAGTGCATTTCACTCGCCATTTCATGCGCTTTGAGATGCCGCTTAGCCCAATACGCTATCTGAAATAGGAGCGACGTAAATAGAACAATTGTGATAGAATTTCGCTGAATTCTTATATTACCCAAAATATAAAATGATCTAATCGGGGTCTCTGATTGCCCTATCATAGAAGTTTAATAGTGCATTTTACTCGCCAATCCACGCGCTTTAAGATTCCGCCTAGCCCAGTACGCTATCTGAAATAGGAGCGACGTAAATTGAACAAATGTGATAGAATTTGGCTGAATTCTTAAATTAACCATAATATAAAATGATCTGATCGGGTCTCTGTTTTGCCATACCCTAGAAGTTTAATAGTGCATTTTACTCGCCATTTCATGCGCTTTGAGATGGCGCTTAGCCCAATACGCTATCTGAAATAGGAGCGACGCAAATTGAACAAAGGTGATAGAATTTTTCTGAATTCTTAAATAAACCATAATATGAAATGATCTAATCGGGTCTCTGTTTGCCCTACCCTAGAAGTTTAACAGTGCATTTTACTCGCCATTTCATGGGCTTTGAGAAGCCGCTTAGCCCAATACGCTATCTGAAATAGGAGCGACGTAAATAGAACAATTGTGATAGAATTTCGCTGAATTCTTATATTACCCAAAAATATAAAATGATCTAATCGGGTCTCTGATTGCCCTATCATAGAAGTTTAATAGTGCATTTTTACTCGCCAATCCACGCGCTTTAAGATTCCGCCTAGCCCAGTACGCTATCTGAAATAGGAGCGACGTAAATTGAATAAATGTGATAGAATTTGGCTGAATTCTTAAATTAACCATAACATAAAATGATCTGATCGGGTCTCTGTTTGCCCTACCCTAGAAGTTTAATAGTGCATTTTACTCGCCATTTCATGCGCTTTGAGATGCCGCTTAGCCCAATACGCTATCTGAAATAGGAGCGACGCAAATTGAACAAAGGTGATAGAATTTCGCTGAATTCTTATATTAACCAAAATATAAAATGATCTAATCGGGACTCTGATTGCCCTATCATAGAAGTTTAGTAGTGCATTTTACTCGCCCTTCCACGCGCTTTAAGATGCCGCCTAGCCCAGTACGCTATCTGAAATAGGAGCGACGTAAGTTGAACAAATGTGATAGAATTACGCTGAATTCTTATATTAACCGTAATATAAAATGATCTAATCGGGTCTCTGTTTTCCTTATCCTAGAAGTTTAATAGTGCATTTTACTCGCCAGTTCATGCGCTTTCAGATGCCTCTTAGCCCAATCAGCTATCTGAAATAGGAGCGACGTAAATTGAACAAATGTGATAGAATTTTTCTGAATTCTGAAATAAACCATAATATGAAATGATCTAATCGGGTCTCTGTTTGCCCTACCCTAGAAGTTTAACAGTGCATTTTACTCGCCATTTCATGCGCTTTGAGATGCCGCTTAGCCCAATACGCTATCTGAAATAGGAGCGTCGTACATTGAACAAACGTGATAGAATTACCCTGAATTCTTATATTAACCTTAATGTAAAATGATCTAATCGGTTCTCTGTTCGCCCTACCCTAGAAGTTTAATAGTGCCTTTCACTCGTGATTTCATGCGCTTTGAGATGCCGCTTAGCCCAATACGCTATCTGAAATAGGAGCGACGTATATTGAACAAATGTGATAGAATTTCGCTGAATTCTTATAATAATCTTAATGTAAAATGATCTAATCGGGTCTTTGTTCGCCCAACCCTAGAAGTTTAATAGTGCATTTCACTCGACATTTCAAGCGCTTTGAGATGGCGCTTAGCCCAATACGCTATCTGAAATAGGAGCGACGTAAATTGAACAAATGTGATAGAATTTCGCTGAATTCTTATATTAACCAAAATATAAAATGATCTAATCGGGTCCCTGATTGCCCTATCATAGAAGTTTAATAGTGCATTTTACTCGCCATTTCACGCGCTTTAAGATGCCGCCTAGCCCATTACGCTATCTGAAATAGGAGCGACGTAAATTGAACAAATGTGATAGAATTTCCCTGAAATCTTATATTAAACAAAATATAAAATGATCTAAACGGGACTCTGATTGCTCTATCATAGAAGTTTAGAAGTGCATTTTACTCGCCCTTCCACGCGCTTTAAGATGCCGCCTAGCCCAGTACGCTATCTGAAATAGGAGCGACGTATGTTGAACAAATGTGATAGAATTACGCTGAATTCTTATATTAACCTTAATGTAAAATGATCTAATCGGGTCTCTGTTCGCCCTACCCTAGAAGATTTCTAGTGCATTTCACTCGCCATTTCATGCGCTTTGAGATGCCGCTTAGCCCAATACGCTATCTGAAATAGGAGCGACGTAACTAGAACAATTGTGATAGAATTTCGCTGAATTCTTATATTACCGAAAATATAAAATGATCTAATCGGGTCTCTGATTGCCCTATCATAGAAGTTTAAAAGTGCATTTTACTCGCCAATCCACGCGCTTTAAGATTCCGCCTAGCCCACTACGCTATCTGAAATAGGAGCGACGTAAATTGAACAAATGTGATAGAGTTTGGCTGAATTCTTAAATTAACCATAATATAAAATGATCTGATCGGGTCTCTGTTTGCCATACCCTAGAAGTTTAATAGTGCATTTTACTCGCCATTTCATGCGCTTTGAGATGGCGCTTAGCCCAATACGCTATCTGAAATAGGAGCGACGCAAATTGAACAAAGGTGATAGAATTTTTCTGAATTCTTAAATAAACCATAATATGAAATGATCTAATCGGGTCTCTGTTTGCCCTACCCTAGAAGTTTAACAGTGCATTTTACTCGTAATTTCATGGGCTTTGAGAAGCCGCTTAGCCCAATACGCTATCTGAAATAGGAGCGACGTAAATTGAACATATGTGATAGAATTTCGCTGAATTCTTATAATAATCTTAATGTAAAATGATCTAATCGGGTCTTTGTTCGCCCTACCCTAGAAGTTTAGCAGTGCATTTTACTCGCCATGTCATGCGCTTTGAGGTGCCGCTTAGCCCAATACGATATCTGCAATAGGAGCGACGTAAATTGAACAAATGTGATAGAATTTCGCTGAATTCTTATATTAACCAAAATATAAAATGATCTAATCGGGTCTCTGATTGCCTTATCATAGAAGTTTAATAGTGCATTTTACTCGCCATTTCACGCGCTTTAAGATGCCGCCTAGCCCAGTACGCTATCTGAAATAGGAGCGACGTAAACTGAACAAATGTGATAGAATTTCCCTGAAATCTTATATTAAACAAAATATAAAATGATCTAAACGGGATTCTGATTGCCCTATCACAGAAGTTTAGAAGTACATTTTACTCGCCCTTCGTCGCGCTTTAAGATGCCGCCTAGCCCAGTACGCTATCAGAAATAGGAGCGACGTATGTTGAACAAATGTGATAGAATTACGCTGAATTCTTATATTAACCGTAATATAAAATGATCTAATCGGGTCTCTGTTCGCCCTACCCTAGAAGATTACCAGTGCATTTCACTCGTCATTTCATGCGCTTTGAGATGCGGCTTAGCCCAATACGCTATCTGAAATAGGAGCGACGTAAATTGAACAAATATGGTAGAATTTCCCTGAAGACTTATGTTAACCTTAATGTAAAATGATCTAATCGGGTCTCTGTTCGCCCTATCATAGAAGTTTAATAGTGCATTTTACTCGCCAATCCACGCGCTTTAAGATTCCGCCTAGCCCAGTACGCTATCTGAAATAGGAGCGACGTAAATTGAACAAATGTGATAGAATTTTTCTGAATTCTTAAATAAACCATAATATGAAATGATCTAATCGGGTCTCTGTTTGCCCTACCCTAGAACTTTAATATAGCATTTTACTCGTCATTTCATGCGCTTTGAGATGCCGCTTAGCCCAATACGCTATCTGAAATAGGAGCGATATAAATTGCACAAATGTGATAGAATTTCGCTGAATTCTTTTATTAACCATAATGTAAAATGATCTAATCGGGTCTCTGTTCGCCCTAGCCTAGAACTTTAATAGTGCATTTTATTCGCCATTTCATACGCTTTCAGATGCCGCTTTGCCCAATACGCTATCTGAAATAGGAGCGACGTAAATTGAACAAATGTGATAGAATTTCGCTGAATTCTTAAATTAACAATAACATAAAATGATCTCATCGGGTCTCTGTCTGCCCTACCCTAGAAGTTTAATAGTGCATTTCACTCGTCATTTCATGCGCTTTGAGATGGCGCTTAGCCCAATATGCTATCTGAAATAGGAGCGACGTGAATTAAACAAATATGATAGAATTTTGCTGAATTCTTAAATTAACCATAACATAGAATGATCTAATCGGGTCTCTGATTGCCCTATCATAGAAGTTTAGTAGTGCATTTTACTCGCCATTCCACGCGCTTTAAGATGCCGCCTAGCCCAGTACGCTATCTGAAATAGGAGCGACGTAAGTTGAACAAATGTGATAGAATTACGCTGTATTATTATATTAACCGTAATATAAAATTATCTAATCGGGTCTCTGTTTGCCCTACCCTAGAAGTTTAATAGTGCACATTGCTCGCCATTTCATGCGCTTTGAGATGGCGCTTAGCCCAATACGCTATGTGAAATAGGAGCGACGTAAATTGAACAAATGTGATAGAATTTCCCTGAAATCTTATATTAAACAAAATATAAAATGATCTAAACGGGACTGTGATTGCCCTATCATAGAAGTTTAGAAGTGCATTTTACTCGACCTTCCACGCGCTTTAAGATGCCGCCTAGCCCAGTACGCTATCTGAAATAGGAGCGACGTAAGTTGAACAAATGTGATAGAATTACGCTGAATACTTATATTAACCTTAATGTAAAATGATCTAATCGGGTCTCTGTTCGCCCTACCCTAGAAGTTTAATAGTGCATTTCACTCGCCATTTCATGCGCTTTGCGATGCCGCTTAGCCCAATACGCTATCTGAAATAGGAGCGACGTAAATAGAACAATTGTGATAGAATTTCGCTGAATTCTTATATTAACCAAAATATAAAATGATCTAATCGGGTCTCTGATTGCCCTATCCTAGAAGTTTAATAGTGCATTTCACTCGTCATTTCATGCGCTTTGAGATGCCTCTTAGCCCTATAAGCTATCTGAAATAGGAGCGACGTAAATTGAACAAATGTGATAGAATTTTTCTGAATTCTTAAATAAACCATAATATGACATGATCTAATCGGGTCTCTGTTTGCCCTACCCTACAAGTTTAACAGTGCATTTTACTCGCCATTTCATGCGCTTTGAGATGCCGCTTAGCCCAATACGCTATCTGAAATAGGAGCGACGTAAATTGAACAAATGTGATAGAATTTCCCTGAATACTTATATTAACCTTAATGTAAAATGATCTAATCGGGTCTCTGTTCGCCCTACCCTAGAAGTTTAATAGTGCATTTTACTCGCCCTTCCACGCGCTTTAAGATGCCGCCTAGCCCAGTACGCTATCTGAAATAGGAGCGACGTAAGTTGAACAAATGTGATAGAATTACGCTGAATTCTTAAATTAACCATAATATAAAATGATCTAATCGGGTCTCTGTTCGCCCTACCCTAGAAGTTTAATAGTGCATTTCAGTCGCCATTTCATGCGCTTTGAGATGCCGCTTAGCCCAATACGCTATCTGAAATAGGAGCGACGTAAATAGAACAATTGTGATAGAATTTCGCTCGATTCTTATATTAACCAAAATGTAAAATGATCTAATCGGGTCTCTGATTGCCCTATCATAGATGTTTAATAGTGCATTTCAATCATCATCTCATGCGCTTTGAGATGCCGCCTAGCCCAGAACGCTATCTGAAATACGAGCGACGTAAGTTGAACAAATGTGATTGAATTACGCTCAATTATTATATCAACCATAATATAATATGATCTAATCGGGTCTCTGTTTGCCCTACCCTATAAGTTTAATAGTGCATTTTACTCGCCATTTCATGCGCTTTGAGATGCCGCTTAGCCCAATACGCTATCTGAAATAGGAGCGACGTAAATTGAACAAATGTGATAGAATTTCGCTGAATTCTTATATTAACCAAAATATAAAATGATCTAATCGGGTCCCTGATTGCCCTATCATAGAAGTTTAATAGTGCATTTTACTCGCCATTTTACGCGCTTTAAGATGCCGCCTAGCCCAGTACGCTATCTGAAATAGGAGCGACGTAAATTGAACAAATGTGATAGAATTTCCCTGAAATCTTATATTAAACAAAATATAAAATGATCTAAACGGGACTCTGATTGCTCTATCATAGAAGTTTAGAAGTGCATTTTACTCGCCCTTCCACGCGCTTTAAGATGCCGCCTAGCCCAGTACGCTATCTGAAATAGGAGCGACGTATGTTGAACAAATGTGATAGAATTACGCTGAATTCTTATATTAACCTTAATGTAAAATGATCTAATCGGGTCTCTGTTCGCCCTACCCTAGAAGATTTCTAGTGCATTTCACTCGCCATTTCATGCGCTTTGAGATGCCGCTTAGCCCAATACGCTATCTGAAATAGGAGCGACGTAAATAGAACAATTGTGATAGAATTTCGCTGAATTCTTATATTACCCAAAATATAAAATGATCTAATCGGGTCTCTGATTGCCCTATCATAGAAGTTTAATAGTGCATTTTACTCGCCAATCCACGCGCTTTAAGATTCCGCCTAGCCCAGTACGCTATCTGAAATAGGAGCGACGTAAATTGAACAAATGTTATAGAATTTGGCTGAATTCTTAAATTAACCATAATATAAAATGATCTGATCGGGTCTCTGTTTGCCATACCCTAGAAGTTTAATAGTGCATTTTACTCGCCATTTCATGCGCTTTGAGATGGCGCTTAGCCCAATACGCTATCTGAAATAGGAGCGACGCAAATTGAACAAAGGTGATAGAATTTTTCTGAATTCTTAAATAAACCATAATATGAAATGATCTAATCGGGTCTCTGTTTGCCCTACCCTAGAAGTTTAACAGTGCATTTTACTCGCAATTTCATGGGCTTTGAGAAGCCGCTTAGCCCAATACGCTATCTGAAATAGGAGCGACGTAAATAGAACAATTGTGATAGAATTTCGCTGAATTCTTATATTACCCAAAATATAAAATGATCTAATCGGGTCTCTGATTGCCCTATCATAGAAGTTTAATAGTGCATTTTACTCGCCAATCCACGCGCTTTAAGATTCCGCCTAGCCCAGTACGCTATCTGAAATAGGAGCGACGTAAATTGAATAAATGTGATAGAATTTGGCTGAATTCTTAAATTAACCATAACATAAAATGATCTGATCGGGTCTCTGTTTGCCCTACCCTAGAAGTTTAATAGTGCATTTTACTCGCCATTTCATGCGCTTTGAGATGGCGCTTAGCCCAATACGCTATCTGAAATAGGAGCGACGCAAATTGAACAAAGGTGATAGAATTTCGCTGAATTCTTATATTAACCAAAATATAAAATGATCTAATCGGGACTCTGATTGCCCTATCATAGAAGTTTAGTAGTGCATTTTACTCGCCCTTCCACGCGCTTTAAGATGCCGCCTAGCCCAGTACGCTATCTGAAATAGGAGCGACGTAAGTTGAACAAATGTGATAGAATTACGCTGAATTCTTATATTAACCGTAATATAAAATGATCTAATCGGGTCTCTGTTTTCCTTATCCTAGAAGTTTAATAGTGCATTTTACTCGCCAGTTCATGCGCTTTCAGATGCCTCTTAGCCCAATCAGCTATCTGAAATAGGAGCGACGTAAATTGAACAAATGTGATAGAATTTTTCTGAATTCTGAAATAAACCATAATATGAAATGATCTAATCGGGTCTCTGTTTGCCCTACCCTAGAAGTTTAACAGTGCATTTTACTCGCCATTTCATGCGCTTTGAGATGCCGCTTAGCCCAATACGCTATCTGAAATAGGAGCGTCGTACATTGAACAAACGTGATAGAATTACCCTGAATTCTTATATTAACCTTAATGTAAAATGATCTAATCGGTTCTCTGTTCGCCCTACCCTAGAAGTTTAATAGTGCCTTTCACTCGTGATTTCATGCGCTTTGAGATGCCGCTTAGCCCAATACGCTATCTGAAATAGGAGCGACGTAAATTGAACAAATGTGATAGAATTTCGCTGAATTCTTATAATAATCTTAATGTAAAATGATCTAATCGGGTCTTTGTTCGCCCAACCCTAGAAGTTTAATAGTGCATTTCACTCGACATTTCAAGCGCTTTGAGATGGCGCTTAGCCCAATACGCTATCTGAAATAGGAGCGACGTAAATTGAACAAATGTGATAGAATTTCGCTGAATTCTTATATTAACCAAAATATAAAATGATCTAATCGGGTCCCTGATTGCCCTATCATAGAAGTTTAATAGTGCATTTTACTCGCCATTTTACGCGCTTTAAGATGCCGCCTAGCCCATTACGCTATCTGAAATAGGAGCGACGTAAATTGAACAAATGTGATAGAATTTCCCTGAAATCTTATATTAAACAAAATATAAAATGATCTAAACGGGACTCTGATTGCTCTATCATAGAAGTTTAGAAGTGCATTTTACTCGCCCTTCCACGCGCTTTAAGATGCCGCCTAGCCCAGTACGCTATCTGAAATAGGAGCGACGTATGTTGAACAAATGTGATAGAATTACGCTGAATTCTTATATTAACCTTAATGTAAAATGATCTAATCGGGTCTCTGTTCGCCCTACCCTAGAAGATTTCTAGTGCATTTCACTCGCCATTTCATGCGCTTTGAGATGCCGCTTAGCCCAATACGCTATCTGAAATAGGAGCGACGTAACTAGAACAATTGTGATAGAATTTCGCTGAATTCTTATATTACCGAAAATATAAAATGATCTAATCGGGTCTCTGATTGCCCTATCATAGAAGTTTAAAAGTGCATTTTACTCGCCAATCCACGCGCTTTAAGATTCCGCCTAGCCCACTACGCTATCTGAAATAGGAGCGACGTAAATTGAACAAATGTGATAGAGTTTGGCTGAATTCTTAAATTAACCATAATATAAAATGATCTGATCGGGTCTCTGTTTGCCATACCCTAGAAGTTTAATAGTGCATTTTACTCGCCATTTCATGCGCTTTGAGATGGCGCTTAGCCCAATACGCTATCTGAAATAGGAGCGACGCAAATTGAACAAAGGTGATAGAATTTTTCTGAATTCTTAAATAAACCATAATATGAAATGATCTAATCGGGTCTCTGTTTGCCCTACCCTAGAAGTTTAACAGTGCATTTTACTCGTAATTTCATGGGCTTTGAGAAGCCGCTTAGCCCAATACGCTATCTGAAATAGGAGCGACGTAAATTGAACATATGTGATAGAATTTCGCTGAATTCTTATAATAATCTTAATGTAAAATGATCTAATCGGGTCTTTGTTCGCCCTACCCTAGAAGTTTAGCAGTGCATTTTACTCGCCATGTCATGCGCTTTGAGGTGCCGCTTAGCCCAATACGATATCTGCAATAGGAGCGACGTAAATTGAACAAATGTGATAGAATTTCGCTGAATTCTTATATTAACCAAAATATAAAATGATCTAATCGGGTCTCTGATTGCCTTATCATAGAAGTTTAATAGTGCATTTTACTCGCCATTTCACGCGCTTTAAGATGCCGCCTAGCCCAGTACGCTATCTGAAATAGGAGCGACGTAAACTGAACAAATGTGATAGAATTTCCCTGAAATCTTATATTAAACAAAATATAAAATGATCTAAACGGGATTCTGATTGCCCTATCACAGAAGTTTAGAAGTGCATTTTACTCGCCCTTCGACGCGCTTTAAGATGCCGCCTAGCCCAGTACGCTATCAGAAATAGGAGCGACGTATGTTGAACAAATGTGATAGAATTACGCTGAATTCTTATATTAACCGTAATATAAAATGATCTAATCGGGTCTCTGTTCGCCCTACCCTAGAAGATTACCAGTGCATTTCACTCGTCATTTCATGCGCTTTGAGTTGCCGCTTAGCCCAATACGATATCTGAAATAGCAGCGACGTAAATTGAACAAATATGGTAGAATTTCCCTGAAGACTTATGTTAACCTTAATGTAAAATGATCTAATCGGGTCCCTGTTCGCCCTATCATAGAAGTTTAATAGTGCATTTTACTCGCCAATCCACGCGCTTTAAGATTCCGCCTAGCCCAGTACGCTATCTGAAATAGGAGCGACGTAAATTGAACAAATGTGATAGAATTTTTCTGAATTCTTAAATAAACCATAATATGAAATGATCTAATCGGGTCTCTGTTTGCCCTACCCTAGAACTTTAATATAGCATTTTACTCGTCATTTCATGCGCTTTGAGATGCCGCTTAGCCCAATACGCTATCTGAAATAGGAGCGATATAAATTGCACAAATGTGATAGAATTTCGCTGAATTCTTTTATTAACCATAATGTAAAATGATCTAATCGGGTCTCTGTTCGCCCTAGCCTAGAACTTTAATAGTGCATTTTATTCGCCATTTCATACGCTTTCAGCTGCCGCTTTGCCCAATACGCTATCTGAAATAGGAGCGACGTAAATTGAACAAATGTGATAGAATTTCGCTGAATTCTTAAATTAACAATAACATAAAATGATCTCATCGGGTCTCTGTCTGCCCTACCCTAGAAGTTTAATAGTGCATTTCACTCGTCATTTCATGCGCTTTGAGATGGCGCTTAGCCCAATATGCTATCTGAAATAGGAGCGACGTGAATTAAACAAATATGATAGAATTTTGCTGAATTCTTAAATTAACCATAACATAGAATGATCTAATCGGGTCTCTGATTGCCCTATCATAGAAGTTTAGTAGTGCATTTTACTCGCCATTCCACGCGCTTTAAGATGCCGCCTAGCCCAGTACGCTATCTGAAATAGGAGCGACGTAAGTTGAACAAATGTGATAGAATTACGCTGTATTATTATATTAACCGTAATATAAAATTATCTAATCGGGTCTCTGTTTGCCCTACCCTAGAAGTTTAATAGTGCACATTGCTCGCCATTTCATGCGCTTTGAGATGGCGCTTAGCCCAATACGCTATGTGAAATAGGAGCGACGTAAATTGAACAAATGTGATAGAATTTCCCTGAAATCTTATATTAAACAAAATATAAAATGATCTAAACGGGACTGTGATTGCCCTATCATAGAAGTTTAGAAGTGCATTTTACTCGACCTTCCGCGCGCTTTAAGATGCCGCCTAGCCCAGTACGCTATCTGAAATAGGAGCGACGTATGTTGAACAAATGTGATAGAATTACGCTGAATACTTATATTAACCTTAATGTAAAATGATCTAATCGGGTCTCTGTTCGCCCTACCCTAGAAGTTTAATAGTGCATTTCACTCGCCATTTCATGCGCTTTGCGATGCCGCTTAGCCCAATACGCTATCTGAAATAGGAGCGACGTAAATAGAACAATTGTGATAGAATTTCGCTGAATTCTTATATTAACCAAAATATAAAATGATCTAATCGGGTCTCTGATTGCCCTATCCTAGAAGTTTAATAGTGCATTTCACTCGTCATTTCATGCGCTTTGAGATGCCGCTTAGCCCAATAAGCTATCTGAAATAGGAGCGACGTAAATTGAACAAATGTGATAGAATTTTTCTGAATTCTTAAATAAACCATAATATGACATGATCTAATCGGGTCTCTGTTTGCCCTACCCTACAAGTTTAACAGTGCATTTTACTCGCCATTTCATGCGCTTTGAGATGCCGCTTAGCCCAATACGCTATCTGAAATAGGAGCGACGTAAATTGAACAAATGTGATAGAATTTCCCTGAATACTTATATTAACCTTAATGTAAAATGATCTAATCGGGTCTCTGTTCGCCCTACCCTAGAAGTTTAATAGTGCATTTTACTCGCCCTTCCACGCGCTTTAAGATGCCGCCTAGCCCAGTACGCTATCTGAAATAGGAGCGACGTAAGTTGAACAAATGTGATAGAATTACGCTGAATTCTTAAATTAACCATAATATAAAATGATCTAATCGGGTCTCTGTTCGCCCTACCCTAGAAGTTTAATAGTGCATTTCACTCGCCATTTCATGCGCTTTGAGATGCCGCTTAGCCCAATACGCTATCTGAAATAGGAGCGACGTAAATAGAACAATTGTGATAGAATTTCGCTCGATTCTTATATTAACCAAAATGTAAAATGATCTAATCGGGTCTCTGATTGCCCTATCATAGATGTTTAATAGTGCATTTCAATCATCATCTCATGCGCTTTGAGATGCCGCCTAGCCCAGAACGCTATCTGAAATACGAGCGACGTAAGTTGAACAAATGTGATTGAATTACGCTCAATTATTATATCAACCATAATATAAAATGATCTAATCGGGTCTCTGTTTGCCCTACCCTAGAAGTTTAATAGTGCATTTTACTCGCCATTTCATGCGCTTTGAGATGCCGCTTAGCCCAATACGCTATCTGAAATAGGAGCGACGTAAATAGAACAATTGTGATAGAATTTCGCTCGATTCTTATATTAACCAAAATATAAAATGATCTAATCGGGTCTCTGATTGCCCTATCATAGAAGTTTAATAGTGCATTTTACTCGCCAATCCACGCGCTTTAAGATTCCGCCTAGCACAGTACGCTATCTGAAATAGGAGCGACGTAAATTGAACAAATGTGATAGAATTTGGCTGAATTCTTAAATTAACCATAATATAAAATGATCTAATCGGGTCTCTGTTTGCCCTACCCTAGACGGTTAATAGTGCATTTTACTCGCCATTTCATGCGCTTTGAGATTGCGCTTAGCCCAATACGCTATCTGAAATAGGAGCGACGTAAATTGAACGAATGTGATAGAATTTCGCTGAATTCTTATATTAACCAAAATATAAAATGATCTAATCGGGTTTCTGATAGCCCTATCATAGAAGTTTAATAGTGCATTTTACTCGCCATTTTACGCGCTTTAAGATGCCGCCTAGCCCAGTACGCTATCTGAAATAGGAGCGACGTAAATTGAACAAATGTGATAGAATTTCGCTGAATTCTTATATTACCCAAAATATAAAATGATCTAATCGGGTCTCTGATTGCCCTATCATAGAAGTTTAATAGTGCATTTTACTCGCCAATCCACGCGCTTTAAGATTCCGCCTAGCCCAGTACGCTATCTGAAATAGGAGCGACGTAAATTGAACAAATGTGATAGAATTTGGCTGAATTCTTAAATTAACCATAATATAAAATGATCTGATCGGGTCTCTGTTTGCCCTACCCTAGAAGTTTAACAGTGCATTTTACTCGCCATTTCATGCGCTTTGAGATGGCGCTTAGCCCAATACGCTATCTGAAACAGGAGCGACGCAAATTGAACAAAGGTGATAGAATTTCGCTGAATTCTTATATTAACCAAAATATAAAATGATCTAATCGGGACTCTGATTGCCCTATCATAGAAGTTTAGTAGTGCATTTTACTCGCCCTTCCACGCGCTTTAAGATGCCGCCTAGCCCAGTACGCTATCTGAAATAGGAGCGACGTAAGTTGAACAAATGTGATAGAATTACGCTGAATTCTTATATTAACCGTAATATAAAATGATCTAATCGGGTCTCTGATTGCCCTATCATAGATGTTTAATAGTGCATTTCAATCGTCATCTCATGCGCTTTGAGATGCCGCCTAGCCCAGAACGCTATCTGAAATACGAGCGACGTAAGTTGAACAAATGTGATTGAATTACGCTCAATTATTATATCAACCATAATATAATATGATCTAATCGGGTCTCTGTTTGTCCTACCCTATAAGTTTAATAGTGCATTTTACTCGCCATTTCATGCGCTTTGAGATGCCGCTTAGCCCAATACGCTATCTGAAATAGGAGCGACGTAAATAGAACAATTGTGATAGAATTTCGCTCGATTCTTATATTAACCAAAATATAAAATGATCTAATCGGGTCTCTGATTGCCCTATCATAGAAGTTTAATAGTGCATTTTACTCGCCATTCCACGCGCTTTAAGATGCCGCCTAGCCCAGTACGCTATCTGAAATAGGAGCGACGTAAGTTGAACAAATGTGATAGAATTACGCTGAATTCTTATATTAACCGTAATATAAAATGATCTAATCGGGTCTCTGCTCGCCCTATCCTAGAAGATTACCAGTGCATTTCACTCGTCATTTCATGCGCTTTGAGATGCGGCTTAGCCCAATACGCTATCTGAAATAGCAGCGACGTAAATTGAACAAATATGGTAGAATTTCCCTGAAGACTTATGTTAACCTTAATGTAAAATGATCTAATCGGGTCCCTGTTCGCCCTATCATAGAAGTTTAATAGTGCATTTTACTCGCCAATCCACGCGCTTTAAGATTCCGCCTAGCCCAGTACGCTATCTGAAATAGGAGCGACGTAAATTGAACAAATGTGATAGAATTTTTCTGAATTCTTAAATAAACCATAATATGAAATGATCTAATCGGGTCTCTGTTTGCCCTACCCTAGAACTTTAATATAGCATTTTACTCGTCATTTCATGCGCTTTGAGATGCCGCTTAGCCCAATACGCTATCTGAAATAGGAGCGATATAAATTGCACAAATGTGATAGAATTTCGCTGAATTCTTTTATTAACCATAATGTAAAATGATCTAATCGGGTCTCTGTTCGCCCTAGCCTAGAACTTTAATAGTGCATTTTATTCGCCATTTCATACGCTTTCAGATGCCGCTTTGCCCAATACGCTATCTGAAATAGGAGCGACGTAAATTGAACAAATCTGATAGAATTTCGCTGAATTCTTAAATTAACAATAACATAAAATGATCTCATCGGGTCTCTGTCTGCCCTACCCTAGAAGTTTAATAGTGCATTTCACTCGTCATTTCATGCGCTTTGAGATGGCGCTTAGCCCAATATGCTATCTGAAATAGGAGCGACGTGAATTAAACAAATATGATAGAATTTTGCTGAATTCTTAAATTAACCATAATATAAAATGATCTAATCGGGTCTCTGATTGCCCTATCATAGAAGTTTAGTAGTGCATTTTACTCGCCATTCCACGCGCTTTAAGATGCCGCCCAGCCCAGTACGCTATCTGAAATAGGAGCGACGTAAGTTGAACAAATGTGATAGAATTACGCTGTATTATTATATTAACCGTAATATAAAATTATCTAATCGGGTCTCTGTTTGCCCTACCCTAGAAGTTTAATAGTGCACATTGCTCGCCATTTCATGCGCTTTGAGATGGCGCTTAGCCCAATACGCTATGTGAAATAGGAGCGACGTAAATTGAACAAATGTGATAGAATTTCCCTGAAATCTTATATTAAACAAAATATAAAATGATCTAAACGGGACTGTGATTGCCCTATCATAGAAGTTTAGAAGTGCATTTTACTCGACCTTCCGCGCGCTTTAAGATGCCGCCTAGCCCAGTACGCTATCTGAAATAGGAGCGACGTAAGTTGAACAAATGTGATAGAATTACGCTGAATACTTATATTAACCTTAATGTAAAATGATCTAATCGGGTCTCTGTTCGCCCTACCCTAGAAGTTTAATAGTGCATTTCACTCGCCATTTCATGCGCTTTGCGATGCCGCTTAGCCCAATACGCTATCTGAAATAGGAGCGACGTAAATAGAACAATTGTGATAGAATTTCGCTGAATTCTTATATTAACCAAAATATAAAATGATCTAATCGGGTCTCTGATTGCCCTATCCTAGAAGTTTAATAGTGCATTTCACTCGTCATTTCATGCGCTTTGAGATGCCTCTTAGCCCTATAAGCTATCTGAAATAGGAGCGACGTAAATTGAACAAATGTGATAGAATTTTTCTGAATTCTTAAATAAACCATAATATGAAATGATCTAATCGGGTCTCTGTTTGCCCTACCCTACAAGTTTAACAGTGCATTTTACTCGCCATTTCATGCGCTTTGAGATGCCGCTTAGCCCAATACGCTATCTGAAATAGGAGCGACGTAAATTGAACAAATGTGATAGAATTTCCCTGAATACTTATATTAACCTTAATGTAAAATGATCTAATCGGGTCTCTGTTCGCCCTACCCTAGAAGTTTAATAGTGCATTTTACTCGCCCTTCCACGCGCTTTAAGATGCCGCCTAGCCCAGTACGCTATCTGAAATAGGAGCGACGTAAGTTGAACAAATGTGATAGAATTACGCTGAATTCTTAAATTAACCATAATATAAAATGATCTAATCGGGTCTCTGTTCGCCCTACCCTAGAAGTTTAATAGTGCATTTCACTCGCCATTTCATGCGCTTTGAGATGCCGCTTAGCCCAATACGCTATCTGAAATAGGAGCGACGTAAATAGAACAATTGTGATAGATTTTCGCTCGATTCTTATATTAACCAAAATGTAAAATGATCTAATCGGGTCTCTGATTGCCCTATCATAGATGTTTAATAGTGCATTTCAATCGTCATCTCATGCGCTTTGAGATGCCGCCTAGCCCAGAACGCTATCTGAAATACGAGCGACGTAAGTTGAACAAATGTGATTGAATTACGCTCAATTATTATATCAACCATAATATAATATGATCTAATCGGGTCTCTGTTTGCCCTACCCTATAAGTTTAATAGTGCATTTTACTCGCCATTTCATGCGCTTTGAGATGCCGCTTAGCCCAATACGCTATCTGAAATAGGAGCGACGTAAATAGAACAATTGTGATAGAATTTCGCTCGATTCTTATATTAACCAAAATATAAAATGATCTAATCGGGTCTCTGATTGCCCTATCATAGAAGTTTAATAGTGCATTTTACTCGCCAATCCACGCGCTTTAAGATTCCGCCTAGCACAGTACGCTATCTGAAATAGGAGCGACGTAAATTGAACAAATGTGATAGAATTTGGCTGAATTCTTAAATTAACCATAATATAAAATGATCTAATCGGGTCTCTGTTTGCCCTACCCTAGACGGTTAATAGTGCATTTTACTCGCCATTTCATGCGCTTTGAGATTGCGCTTAGCCCAATACGCTATCTGAAATAGGAGCGACGTAAATTGAACGAATGTGATAGAATTTCGCTGAATTCTTATATTAACCAAAATATAAAATGATCTAATCGGGTCTCTGATAGCCCTATCATAGAAGTTTAATAGTGCATTTTACTCGCCATGCCACGCGCTTTAAGATGCCGCCTAGCCCAGTACGCTATCTGAAATAGGAGCGACGTAAGTTGAACAAATGTGATAGAATTACGCTGAATTCTTATATTAACCGTAATATAAAATGATCTAATCGGGTCTCTGGTTGCCCTACCCTAGAAGTTTAATAGTGCATTTTACTCGCCATTTCTTGCGCTTTGAGATGCCGCTTAGCCCAACACGCTATCTGAAATAGGAGCGACGTAAATTGAACAAATATGATAGAGTTTCGCTGAATTCTTATATACACATTAATGTAAAATGATCTAATCGGGTCTTTGTTCGCCCTACCCTAGAAGTTTAATAGTGCATTTCACTCGTCATTTCATGCGCTTTGAGATGCCGCTTAGCCCAATAAGCTATCTGAAATAGGACCGACGTAAATTGAACAAATGTGATAGAATTTCGCTGAATTCTTATAATAAACAAAATATAAAATGATCTAATCGGGTCGCTGATTGCCCCATCATAGAAGTTTAACAGTGCATTTTACTCGCTATTTCTCGCGTTTTAAGATGCCACCTAGCCGAGTACGCTAGCTGAAATAGGAACGACGTAAACTGAAAAAATGTGATAGAATTTCCCTGAATTTTTATATTAACCTTAATGTAAAATGATCTAATAGGGTCTCTGTACGCCCTACCCTAGAAGTTTAATAGTGCCTTTCACTCGTCATTTCATGCGTTTTGAGATGCCGCTTAGCCCAATACGCTATCTGAAATAGGAGCGACGTAAATTGAACAAATGTGATAAAATTTCGCTGAATTCTTATATTAACCAAAATATAAAATGATCTAATCGGCTCTCTGATTGCCCTATCATAGAAGTTTAGTAGTGCATTTTACTCGACCTTCCACGCGCTTTAAGAGGCCGCCTAGCCCCGAACGCTATCTGAAATAGGAGCGACGTATGTTGAACAAATGTGATAGAATTACGCTGAATTCTTAAATTAACCATAATATAAAATGATCTAATCGGGTCTCTGTTCGCCCTACCCTAGAAGTTTAATAGTGCATTTCACTCGCCATTTCATGCGCTTTGAGATGCCGCTTAGCCCAATACGCTATCTGAAATAGGAGCGACGTAAATAGAACAATTGTGATAGAATTTCGCTCGATTCTTATATTAACCAAAATGTAAAATGATCTAATCGGGTCTCTGATTGCCCTATCATAGATGTTTAATAGTGCATTTCAATCGTCATCTCATGCGCTTTGAGATGCCGCCTAGCCCAGAACGCTATCTGAAATACGAGCGACGTAAGTTGAACAAATGTGATTGAATTACGCTCAATTATTATATCAACCATAATATAATATGATCTAATCGGGTCTCTGTTTGCCCTACCCTACAAGTTTAATAGTGCATTTTACTCGCCATTTCATGCGCTTTGAGATGCCGCTTAGCCCAATACGCTATCTGAAATAGGAGCGACGTAAATAGAACAATTGTGATAGAATTTCGCTCGATTCTTATATTAACCAAAATATAAAATGATCTAATCGGGTCTCTGATTGCCCTATCATAGAAGTTTAATAGTGCATTTTACTCGCCAATCCACGCGCTTTAAGATTCCGCCTAGCCCAGTACGCTATCTGAAATAGGAGCGACGTAAATTGAACAAATGTGATAGAATTTGGCTGAATTCTTAAATTAACCATAATATAAAATGATCTAATCGGGTCTCTGTTTGCCCTACCCTAGACGGTTAATAGTGCATTTTACTCGCCATTTCATGCGCTTTGAGATTGCGCTTAGCCCAATACGCTATCTGAAATAGGAGCGACGTAAATTGAACGAATGTGATAGAATTTCGCTGAATTCTTATATTAACCAAAATATAAAATGATCTAATCGGGTCTCTGATAGCCGTATCATAGAAGTTTAATAGTGCATTTTACTCGCCATGCCACGCGCTTTAAGATGCCGCCTAGCCCAGTACGCTATCTGAAATAGGAGCGACGTAAGTTGAACAAATGTGATAGAATTACGATGAATTCTTATATTAACCGTAATATAAAATGATCTAATAGGGTCTCTGTACGCCCTACCCTAGAAGTTTAATAGTGCCTTTCACTCGTCATTTCATGCGTTTTGAGATGCCGCTTAGCCCAATACGCTATCTGAAATAGGAGCGACGTAAATTGAACAAATGTGATAAAATTTCGCTGAATTCTTATATTAACCAAAATATAAAATGATCTAATCGGCTCTCTGATTGCCCTATCATAGAAGTTTAGTAGTGCATTTTACTCGACCTTCCACGCGCTTTAAGAGGCCGCCTAGCCCAGTACGCTATCTGAAATAGGAGCGACGTAAGTTGAACAAATGTGATAGAATTACGCTGAATTCTTAAATTAACCATAATATAAAATGATCTAATCGGGTCTCTGTTCGCCCTACCCTAGAAGTTTAATAGTGCATTTCACTCGCCATTTCGTGCGCTTTGAGATGCCGCTTAGCCCAATACGCTATCTGAAATAGGAGCGACGTAAATAGAACAATTGTGATAGAATTTCGCTCGATTCTTATATTAACCAAAATGTAAAATGATCTAATCGGGTCTCTGATTGCCCTCTCATAGATGTTTAATAGTGCATTTCGATCGTCATCTCATGCGCTTTGAGATGCCGCCTAGCCCAGAACGCTATCTGAAATACGAGCGACGTAAGTTGAACAAATGTGATTGAATTACGCTCAATTATTATATCAACCATAATATAATATGATCTAATCGGGTCTCTGTTTGCCCTACCCTATAAGTTTAATAGTGCATTTTACTCGCCATTTCATGCGCTTTGAGATGCCGCTTAGCCCAATACGCTATCTGAAATAGGAGCGACGTAAATAGAACAATTGTGATAGAATTTCGCTCGATTCTTATATTAACCAAAATATAAAATGATCTAATCGGGTCTCTGATTGCCCTATCGTAGAAGTTTAATAGTGCATTTTACTCGCCATTCCACGCGCTTTAAGATGCCGCCTAGCCCAGTACGCTATCTGAAATAGGAGCGACGTAAGTTGAACAAATGTGATAGAATTACGCTGAATTCTTATATTAACCGTAATATAAAATGATCTAATCGGGTCTCTGTTTGCCTTATCCTAGAAGTTTAATAGTGCATTTTGCTCGCCAGTTCATGCGCATTGAGATGCCGCTTAGCCCAATACGCTATTTGAAATTGGAGCGACGTAAATTGAACAAATATGATAGAGTTTCGCTGAATTCTTAAATTAACCATAATATAAAATGAACTTATCGGGTCTCTGTTTGCCCTACCCTAGAAGTTTAATAGTGCATTTCACTCGCCATTCCTTGCGCTTTGAGATGCCGCTTAGCCCAATACGCTATCTGAAATATCAGCGACGTAAATTGAACAAATGTGATAGAATTACGCTGAATTCTTATATTAACCGTAATATAAAATGATGTAATCGGGTCTCTGTTTGCCTTATCCTAGAAGTTTGATAGTGCATTTCACTCGTCATTTCATGCGCTTTCAGATGCCTCTTAGCCCAATAAGCTATCTGAAATAGGAGCGACGTAAATTGAACAAATGTGATAGAATTTTTCTGAATTCTGAAATAAACCATAATATGAAATGATCTAATCGGGTCTCTGTTTGCCCTACCCTAGAAGTTTAACAGTGCATTTTACTCGCCATTTCATGCGCTTTGAGATGCCGCTTAGCCCAATACGCTATCTGAAATAGGAGCGTCGTACATTGAACAAACGTGATAGAATTACCCTGAATTCTTATATTAACCTTAATGTAAAATGATCTAATCGGTTCTCTGTTCGCCCTACCCTAGAAGTTTAATAGTGCCTTTCACTCGTCATTTCATGCGCTTTGAGATGCCGCTTAGCCCAATACGCTATCTGAAATAGGAGCGACGTAAATAGAACAATTGTGATAGAATTTCGCTCGATTCTTATATTAACCAAAATATAAAATGATCTAATCGGGTCTCTGATTGCCCTATCATAGAAGTTTAATAGTGCATTTTACTCGCCATTCCACGCGCTTTAAGATGCCGCCTAGCCCAGTACGCTATCTGAAATAGGAGCGACGTAAGTTGAACAAATGTGATAGAATTACGCTGAATTCTTATATTAACCGTAATATAAAATGATCTATTCGGGTCTCTGTTTGCCTTATCCTAGAAGTTTAATAGTGCATTTTACTCGCCAGTTCATGCGCATTGAGATGCCGCTTAGCCCAATACGCTATTTGAAATTGGAGCGACGTAAATAGAACAAATATGATAGAGTTTCGCTGAATTCTTAAATTAACCATAATATAAAATGAACTTATCGGGTCTCTGTTTGCCCTACCCTAGAAGTTTAATAGTGCATTTTACTCGCCATTCCTTGCGCTTTGAGATGCCGCTTAGCCCAATACGCTATCTGAAATATCAGCGACGTAAATTGAACAAATGAGATAGAATTACGCTGAATTCTTATATTAACCGTAATATAAAATGATGTAATCGGGTCTCTGTTTGCCTTATCCTAGAAGTTTAATAGTGCATTTCACTCGTCATTTCATGCGCTTTCAGATGCCTCTTAGCCCAATAAGCTATCTGAAATAGGAGCGACGTAAATTGAACAAATGTGATAGAATTTTTCTGAATTCTGAAATAAACCATAATATGAAATGATCTAATCGGGTCTCTGTTTGCCCTACCCTAGAAGTTTAACAGTGCATTTTACTCGCCATTTCATGCGCTTTGAGATGCCGCTTAGCCCAATATGCTATCTGAAATAGGAGCGTCGTACATTGAACAAACGTGATAGAATTACCCTGAATTCTTATATTAACCTTAATGTAAAATGATCTAATCGGTTCTCTGTTCGCCCTACCCTAGAAGTTTAATAGTCTCTTTCACTCGTGATTTCATGCGCTTTGAGATGCCGCTTAGCCCAATACGCTATCTGAAATAGGAGCGACGTATATTGAACAAATGTGATAGAATTTCGCTGAATTCTTATAATAATCTTAATGTAAAATGATCTAATCGGGTCTTTGTTCGCCCAACCCTAGAAGTTTAATAGTGCATTTCACTCGACATTTCAAGCGCTTTGAGATGCCGCTTAGCCCAATACGCTATCTGAAATAGGAGCAACGTAAATTGAACAAATGTGATAGAATTTCGCTGAATACTTATATTAACCAAAATATAAAATGATCTAATCGGGACTCTGATTGCCCTATCATAGAAGTTTAGTAGTGCATTTTACTCGCCCTTCCACGCGCTTTAAGATGCCGCCTAGCCCAGTATGCTATCTGAAATAGGAGCGACGTAAGTTGAACAAATGTGATAGAATTACGCTGAATTCTTATATTAACCGTAATATAAAATGATCTAATCGGGTCTCTGTTTGCCTTACCCTAGAAGTTTAATAGTGCATTTTACTCGCCATTTCATGCGCTTTGAGATGCCGCTTAGCCCAATACGCATCTGAAATAGGAGCGACGTAAATTGAACAAATATGATAGAATTACGCTGAATTCTTATATTAACCGTAATATAAAATTATCTAATCGGGTCTCTGTTTGCCCTACCCCAGAAGTTTAATCGTGCACATTGCTCGCCATTTCATGCGCTTTGAGATGGCGCTTAGCCCAATACGCTATCTGAAATTGGAGCGACGTAAATTGAACAAATGTGATAGAATTTCGCTGAATTCTTATATTAACCAAAATATAAAATGATCTAATCGGGTCCCTGATTGCCCTATCATAGAAGTTTAATAGTGCATTTTACTCGCCATTTTACGCGCTTTAAGATGCCGCCTAGCCCAGTACGCTATCTGAAATAGGAGCGACGTAAATTGAACAAATGTGATAGAATTTCCCTGAAATCTTATATTAAACAAAATATAAAATGATCTAATCGGCTCTCTGATTGCCCTATCATAGAAGTTTAGTAGTGCATTTTACTCGACCTTCCACGCGCTTTAAGAGGCCGCCTAGCCCAGTACGCTATCTGAAATAGGAGCGACGTAAGTTGAACAAATGTGATAGAATTACGCTGAATTCTTAAATTAACCATAATATAAAATGATCTAATCGGGTCTCTGTTCGCCCTACCCTAGAAGTTTAATAGTGCATTTCACTCGCCATTTCGTGCGCTTTGAGATGCCGCTTATCCCAATACGCTATCTGAAATAGGAGCGACGTAAATAGAACAATTGTGATAGAATTTCGCTCTATTCTTATATTAACCAAAATGTAAAATGATCTAATCGGGTCTCTGATTGCCCTCTCATAGATGTTTAATAGTGCATTTCAATCGTCATCTCATGCACTTTGAGATGCCGCCTAGCCCAGAACGCTATCTGAAATACGAGCGACGTAAGTTGAACAAATGTGATTGAATTACGCTCAATTATTATATCAACCATAATATAATATGATCTAATCGGGTCTCTGTTTGCCCTACCCTATAAGTTTAATAGTGCATTTTACTCGCCATTTCATGCGCTTTGAGATGCCGCTTAGCCCAATACGCTATCTGAAATAGGAGCGACGTAAATAGAACAATTGTGATAGAATTTCGCTCGATTCTTATATTAACCAAAATATAAAATGATCTAATCGGGTCTCTGATTGCCCTATCGTAGAAGTTTAATAGTGCATTTTACTCGCCATTCCACGCGCTTTAAGATGCCGCCTAGCCCAGTACGCTATCTGAAATAGGAGCGACGTAAGTTGAACAAATGTGATAGAATTACGCTGAATTCTTATATTAACCGTAATATAAAATGATCTAATCGGGTCTCTGTTTGCCTTATCCTAGAAGTTTAATAGTGCATTTTGCTCGCCAGTTCATGCGCATTGAGATGCCGCTTAGCCCAATACGCTATTTGAAATTGGAGCGACGTAAATTGAACAAATATGATAGAGTTTCGCTGAATTCTTAAATTAACCATAATATAAAATGAACTTATCGGGTCTCTGTTTGCCTTACCCTAGAAGTTTAATAGTGCATTTTACTCGCCATTTCATGCGCTTTGAGATGCCGCTTAGCCCAATACGCATCTGAAATAGGAGCGACGTAAATTGAACAAATATGATAGAATTACGCTGAATTCTTATATTAACCGTAAAATAAAATTATCTAATCGGGTCTCTGTTTGCCCTACCCCAGAAGTTTAATCGTGCACATTGCTCGCCATTTCATGCGCTTTGAGATGGCGCTTAGCCCAATACGCTATCTGAAATAGGAGCGACGTAAATTGAACAAATGTGATAGAATTTCGCTGAATTCTTATATTAACCAAAATATAAAATGATCTAATCGGGTCCCTGATTGCCCTATCATAGAAGTTTAATAGTGCATTTTACTCGCCATTTTACGCGCTTTAAGATGCCGCCTAGCCCAGTACGCTATCTGAAATAGGAGCGACGTAAATTGAACAAATGTGATAGAATTTCCCTGAAATCTTATATTAAACAAAATATAAAATGATCTAAACGGGACTCTGATTGCTCTATCATAGAAGTTTAGAAGTGCATTTTACTCGCCCTTCCACGCGCTTTAAGATGCCGCCTAGCCCAGTACGCTATCTGAAATAGGAGCGACGTATGTTGAACAAATGTGATAGAATTACGCTGAATTCTTATATTAACCTTAATGTAAAATGATCTAATCGGGTCTCTGTTCGCCCTACCCTAGAAGATTTCTAGTGCATTTCACTCGCCATTTCATGCGCTTTGAGATGCCGCTTAGCCCAATACGCTATCTGAAATAGGAGCGACGTAAATAGAACAATTGTGATAGAATTTCGCTGAATTCTTTTATTACCCAAAATATAAAATGATCTAATCGGGTCTCTGATTGCCCTATCATAGAAGTTTAATAGTGCATTTTACTCGCCAATCCACGCGCTTTAAGATTCCGCCTAGCCCAGTACGCTATCTGAAATAGGAGCGACGTAAATTGAACAAATGTGATAGAATTTGGCTGAATTCTTAAATTAACCATAATATAAAATCATCTGATCGGGTCTCTGTTTGCCCTACCCTAGAAGTTTAATAGTGCATTTTACTCGCCATTTCATGCGCTTTGAGATGGCGCTTAGCCCAATACGCTATCTGAAATAGGAGCGACGCAAATTGAACAAAGGTGATAGCATTTTTCTGAATTCTTAAATAAACCATAATATGAAATGATCTAATCGGGTCTCTGTTTGCCCTACCCTAGAAGTTTAACAGTGCATTTTACTCGTAATTTCATGGGCTTTGAGAAGCCGCTTAGCCCAATACGCTATCTGAAATAGGAGCGACGTAAATAGAACAATTGTGATAGAATTTCGCTGAATTCTTATATTACCCAAAATATAAAATGATCTAATCGGGTCTCTGATTGCCCTATCACAGAAGTTTAATAGTGCATTTTACTCGCCAATCCACGCGCTTTAAGATTCCGCCTAGCCCAGTACGCTATCTGAAATAGGAGCGACGTAAATTGAACAAATGTGATAGAATTTGGCTGAATTCTTAAATTAACCATAATATAAAATGATCTGATCGGGTCTCTGTTTGCCCTACCCTAGAAGTTTAATAGTGCATTTTACTCGCCATTTCATGCGCTTTGAGATGGCGGTTAGCCCAATACGCTATCTGAAATAGGAGCGACGCAAATTGAACAAAGGTGATAGAATTTTTCTGAATTCTTAAATAAACCATAATATGAAATGATCTAATCGGGTCTCTGTTTGCCCTACCCTAGAAGTTTAACAGTGCATTTTACTCGTAATTTCATGGGCTTTGAGAAGCCGCTTAGCCCAATACGCTATCTGAAATAGGAGCGACGTAAATAGAACAATTGTGATAGAATTTCGCTGAATTCTTATATTACCCAAAATATAAAATGATCTAATCGGGTCTCTGATTGCCCTATCATAGAAGTTTAATAGTGCATTTTACTCGCCAATCCACGCGCTTTAAGATTCCGCCTAGCCCAGTACGCTATCTGAAATAGGAGCGACGTAAATTGAACAAATGTGATAGAATTTGGCTGAATTCTTAAATTAACCATAATATAAAATGATCTGATCGGGTCTCTGTTTGCCCTACCCTAGAAGTTTAACAGTGCATTTTACTCGCCATTTCATGCGCTTTGAGATGGCGCTTAGCCCAATACGCTATCTGGAACAGGAGCGACGCAAATTGAACAAAGGTGATAGAATTTCGCTGAATTCTTATATTAACCAAAATATAAAATGATCTAATCGGGACTCTGATTGCCCTATTATAGAAGTTTAGTAGTGCATTTTACTCGCCCTTCCACGCGCTTTAAGATGCCGCCTAGCCCAGTACGCTATCTGAAATAGGAGCGACGTAAGTTGAACAAATGTGATAGAATTACGCTGAATTCTTATATTAACCGTAATATAAAATGATCTAATCGGGTCTCTGATTGCCCTATCATAGATGTTTAATAGTGCATTTCAATCGTCATCTCATGCGCTTTGAGATGCCGCCTAGCCCAGAACGCTATCTGAAATACGAGCGACGTAAGTTGAACAAATGTGATTGAATTACGCTCAATTATTATATCAACCATAATATAATATGATCTAATCGGGTCTCTGTTTGTCCTACTCTATAAGTTTAATAGTGCATTTTACTCGCCATTTCATGCGCTTTGAGATGCCGCTTAGCCCAATACGCTATCTGAAATAGGAGCGACGTAAATAGAACAATTGTGATAGAATTTCGCTCGATTCTTATATTAACCAAAATATAAAATGATCTAATCGGGTCTCTGATTGCCCTATCATAGAAGTTTAATAGTGCATTTTACTCGCCATTCCACGCGCTTTAAGATGCCGCCTAGCCCAGTACGCTATCTGGAATAGGAGCGACGTAAGTTGAACAAATGTGATAGAATTACGCTGAATTCTTATATTAACCGTAATATAAAATGATCTATTCGGGTCTCTGTTTGCCTTATCCTAGAAGTTTAATAGTGCATTTTACTCGCCAGTTCATGCGCATTGAGATGCCGCTTAGCCCAATACGCTATTTGAAATTGGAGCGACGTATGTTGAACAAATGTGATAGAATTACGCTGAATTCTTATATTAACCGTAATATAAAATGATCTCTTCGGGTCTCTGTTTGCCTTATCCTAGAAGTTTAATAGTGCATTTTACTCGCCAGTTCATGCGCATTGAGATGCCGCTTAGCCCAATACGCTATTTGAAATTGGAGCGACGTAAATAGAACAAATATGATAGAGTTTCGCTGAATTCTTAAATTAACCATAATATAAAATGAACTTATCGGGTCTCTGTTTGCCCTACCCTAGAAGTTTAATAGTGCATTTTACTCGCCATTCCTTGCGCTTTGAGATGCCGCTTAGCCCAATACGCTATCTGAAATATCAGCCACGTAAATTGAACAAATGAGATAGAATTACGCTGAATTCTTATATTAACCGTAATATAAAATGATGTAATCGGGTCTCTGTTTGCCTTATCCTAGAAGTTTAATAGTGCATTTCACTCGTCATTTCATGCGCTTTCAGATGCCTCTTAGCCCAATAAGCTATCTGAAATAGGAGCGACGTAAATTGAACAAATGTGATAGAATTTTTCTGAATTCTGAAATAAACCATAATATGAAATGATCTAATCGGGTCTCTGTTTGCCCTACCCTAGAAGTTTAACAGTGCATTTTACTCGCCATTTCATGCGCTTTGAGATGCCGCTTAGCCCAATATGCTATCTGAAATAGGAGCGTCGTACATTGAACAAACGTGATAGAATTACCCTGAATTCTTATATTAACCTTAATGTAAAATGATCTAATCGGTTCTCTGTTCGCCCTACCCTAGAAGTTTAATAGTCTCTTTCACTCGTGATTTCATGCGCTTTGAGTTGCCGCTTAGCCCAATACGCTATCTGAAATAGGAGCGACGTATATTGAACAAATGTGATAGAATTTCGCTGAATTCTTATAATAATCTTAATGTAAAATGATCTAATCGGGTCTTTGTTCGCCCAACCCTAGAAGTTTAATAGTGCATTTCACTCGACATTTCAAGCGCTTTGAGATGCCGCTTAGCCGAATACGCTATCTGAAATAGGAGCAACGTAAATTGAACAAATGTGATAGAATTTCGCTGAATTCTTATATTAACCAAAATATAAAATGATCTAATCGGGACTCTGATTGCCCTATCATAGAAGTTTAGTAGTGCATTTTACTCGCCCTTCCACGCGCTTTAAGATGCCGCCTAGCCAGTACGCTATCTGAAATAGGAGCGACGTATGTTGAACAAATGTGATAGAATTACGCTGAATTCTTATATTAACCTTAATGTAAAATGATCTAATCGGGTCTCTGTTCGCCCTACCCTAGAAGATTTCTAGTGCATTTCACTCGCCATTTCATGCGCTTTGAGATGCCGCTTAGCCCAATACGCTATCTGAAATAGGAGCGACGTAAATAGAACAATTGTGATAGAATTTCGCTGAATTCTTATATTACCCAAAATATAAAATGATCTAATCGGGTCTCTGATTGCCCTATCATAGAAGTTTAATAGTGCATTTTACTCGCCAATCCACGCGCTTTAAGATTCCGCCTAGCCCAGTACGCTATCTGAAATAGGAGCGACGTAAATTGAACAAATGTGATAGAATTTGGCTGAATTCTTAAATTAACCATAATATAAAATCATCTGATCGGGTCTCTGTTTGCCCTACCCTAGAAGTTTAATAGTGCATTTTACTCGCCATTTCATGCGCTTTGAGATGGCGCTTAGCCCAATACGCTATCTGAAATAGGAGCGACGCAAATTGAACAAAGGTGATAGCATTTTTCTGAATTCTTAAATAAACCATAATATGAAATGATCTAATCGGGTCTCTGTTTGCCCTACCCTAGAAGTTTAACAGTGCATTTTACTCGTAATTTCATGGGCTTTGAGAAGCCGCTTAGCCCAATACGCTATCTGAAATAGGAGCGACGTAAATAGAACAATTGTGATAGAATTTCGCTGAATTCTTATATTACCCAAAATATAAAATGATCTAATCGGGTCTCTGATTGCCCTATCATAGAAGTTTAATAGTGCATTTTACTCGCCAATCCACGCGCTTTAAGATTCCGCCTATCCCAGTACGCTATCTGAAATAGGAGCGACGTAAATTGAACAAATGTGATAGAATTTGGCTGAATTCTTAAATTAACCATAATATAAAATGATCTGATCGGGTCTCTGTTTGCCCTACCCTAGAAGTTTAATAGTGCATTTTACTCGCCATTTCATGCGCTTTGAGATGCCGCCTAGCCCAGTACGCTATCTGAAATAGGAGCGACGTAAATTGAACAAATGTGATAGAATTTCCCTGAAATCTTATATTAAACAAAATATAAAATGATCTAAACGGGACTCTGATTGCTCTATCATAGAAGTTTAGAAGTGCATTTTACTCGCCCTTCCACGCGCTTTAAGATGCCGCTTAGCCCAATACGCTATCTGCAATAGGAGCGACGTAAATTGAACAAATGTGATAGAATTTCGCTGAATTCTTATATTAACCAAAATATAAAATGATCTAATCGGGTCTCTGATTGCCTTATCATAGAAGTTTAACAGTGCATTTTACTCGCCATTTCACGCGCTTTAAGATGCCGCCTAGCCCAGTACGCTATCTGAAATAGGAGCGACGTAAACTGAACAAATGTGATAGAATTTCCCTGAAATCTTATACTAAACAAAATATAAAATGATCTAAACGGGATTCTGATTGCCCTATCACAGAAGTTTAGAAGTACATTTTACTCGCCCTTCGACGCGCTTTAAGATGCCGCCTAGCCCAGTACGCTATCAGAAATAGGAGCGACGTATGTTGAACAAATGTGATAGAATTACGCTGAATTCTTATATTAACCGTAATATAAAATGATCTAATCGGGTCTCTGCTCGCCCTACCCTAGAAGATTACCAGTGCATTTCACTCGTCATTTCATGCGCTTTGAGATGCGGCTTAGCCCAATACGCTATCTGAAATAGCAGCGACGTAAATTGAACAAATATGGTAGAATTTCCCTGAAGACTTATGTTAACCTTAATGTAAAATGATCTAATCGGGTCCCTGTTCGCCCTATCATAGAAGTTTAATAGTGCATTTTACTCGCCAATCCACGCGCTTTAAGATTCCGCCTAGCCCAGTACGCTATCTGAAATAGGAGCGACGTAAATTGAACAAATGTGATAGAATTTTTCTGAATTCTTAAATAAACCATAATATGAAATGATCTAATCGGGTCTCTGTTTGCCCTACCCTAGAAGTTTAACAGTGCATTTTACTCGCCATTTCATGGGCTTTGAGATGCCGCTTAGCCCAATACGCTATCTGAAATAGGAGCGACGTAAATTGAACAAATGTGATAGAATTTCCCTGAATACTTATATTAACCTTAATGTAAAATGATCTAATCGGGTCTCTGTTCCCCATACCCTAGAAGTTTAATAGTGCATTTCACTCGCCATTTCATGCGCTTTGAGATGCCGCTTAGCCCAATACGCTAACTGAAATAGGAGCGACGTAAATAGAACAATTGTGATAGAATTTCGCTGAATTCTTATATTAACCAAAATATAAAATGAACTAATCGGGTCACCGTTTGCCCTATCATAGAAGCTTAATAGTGCATTTTACTCGCCAATCCACGCGCTTTAAGATTCCGCCTAGCCCAGTACGCTATCTGAAATAGGAGCGACGTAAACTGAACAAATGTGATAGAATTTGGCTGAATTCTTAAATTAACCATAATATAAAATGATCTGATCGGGTCTCTGTTTGCCCTACCCTAGAAGTTTAATAGTGCATTTTACTCGCCATTTCATGCGCTTTGAGATGGCGCTTAGCCCAGTACGCTATCTGAAATAGGAGCGATGTAAGTTGAACAAATGTGACAGAATTACGCTGAATTCTTATATTAACAGTAATATAAAATGATCTAATCGGGTCTCTGTTTGCCTTATCCTAGAAGTTTAATAGTGCATTTTACTCGCCATTTCATGCGCATTGAGATGCCGCTTAGCCCAATACGCTATCTGAAATAGGAGCGACGTAAATTGAACAAATATGATGGAGTTTCGCTGAATTCTTAAATTAACCATAACATAAAATAATCTTATCGGGTTTCTGTTTGCCCTACCCTAGAAGTTTAATACTGCATTTTACTCGCCATTTCTTCCGCTTTGAGATGCCGCTTGGCCCAATACGCTATCTGAAATATCAGGGACGTAAATTGAACAAACGTGATAGAATTGCGCTGAATTCTTAAATTAACCATAATATAAAATGATCTAATCGGGTCTCTGTTTCCCCTACCCTAGAAGTTTAATAGTGCATTTTACTCGCCATTTCATGCGCTTTGAGATGGCGCTTAGTCCAATACGCTATCTGAAATAGGAGCGACGTAAATTGAACGAATGTGATAGAATTTCGCTGAATTCTTATATTAACCAAAATATAAAATGAGGCAATCGGGACTCTGATTGCCGTATCATAGAAGTTTAGTAGTGTATTTTACTCGCCCTTCCACGCGCTTTAAGATGCCGCCTAGCCCAGTACGCTATCTGAAATAGGAGCGACGTAAGTTGAACAAATGTGATAGAATTACGCTGCATTCTTATATTAACCGTAATATAAAATGATCTAATCGGGTCTCTGTTTGCCTTACCCTAGAAGTTTAATAGTGCATTTTACTCGCCATTTCATGCGCTTTGAGATGCCGCTTAGCCCAATACGCATCTGAAATAGGAGCGACGTAAATTGAACAAATATGATAGAATTACGCTGAATTCTTATATTAACCGTAATATAAAATGATCTAATCGGGTCTCTGTTTGCCTTACCCTAGAAGTTTAATAGTGCATTTTACTCGCCATTTCATGCGCTTTGAGATTCCGCATAGCCCAATACGCTATCTGCAATAGGAGCGACGTACATTGAACAAATGTGATAGAATTTCGCTGAGTTCTTAAATTAAACATAATATAAAATGATCTAATCGGGTCTCTGTTTGCCCTATCATAGATGTTTAATAGTGCATTTCACTCGTCATCTCATGCGCTTTGAGATGCCGCCTAGCCCAGTACGCTATCTGAAATATGAGCGACGTAAGTTGAACAAACGTGATAGAATTACGCTCAATTATTATATTAACCGTAATATAAAATTATCTAATCGGGTCTCTGTTTGCCCTACCCTAGAAGTTTAATAGTACACTTTGCTCGCCATTTCATGCGCTCTGTGATGCCGCTTAGCCCAATAAGCTATCTGAAATAGGACCGACGTAAATTGAACAAATGTGATAGAATTTCGCTGAATTCTTATAATAACCAAAATATAAAATGATCTAATCGGGTCTCCGATCGCCCCATCATAGAAGTTTAACAGTGCATTTTACTCGCTATTCCTCGCGCTTTAAGATGCCACCTAGCCCAGTACGCTAGCTGAAATAGGAACGACGTAAACTGAAAAAATGTGACAGAATTTCCCTGAATTCTTATATTAACCTTAATGTAAAATGATCTGATAGGGTCTCTGTACGCCCTACCCTAGAAGTTTAATAGTGCCTTTCACTCGTCATTTCATGCGTTTTGAGATGCCGCTTAGCCCAATACGCTATCTGAAATAGGAGCGACGTAAATTGAACAAATGTGATAGAATTTCGCTGAATTCTTATATTAACCAAAATATAAAATGAACTAATCGGCTCTCTGATTGCCCTATCATAGAAGTTTAGTAGTGCATTTTACTCGCCCTTCCACGCGCTTTAAGATGCCGCCTAGCCCAGTACGCTATCTGAAATAGGAGCGACGTAAGTTGAACAAATGTGATAGAATTACGCTGAATTCTTAAATTAACCATAATATAAAATGATCTAATCGGGTCTCCGTTAGCCCTACCCTAGAAGTTTAATAGTGCATTTCACTCGCCATTTCATGCGCTTTGAGATGCCGCTTAGCCCAATACGCTATCTGAAATAGGAGAGACGTAAATTGAACGAATGTGATAGAATTTCGCTGATTTCTTATATTAACCAAAATATAAAATGATCTAATCGGGTCTCTGATAGCCCTATCATAGAAGTTTAATAGTGCATTTTACTCGCCATTCCACTCGCTTTAAGATGCCGCCTAGCCCAGTACGCTATCTGAAATAGGAGCGACGTAAGTTAAACAAATGTGATAGAATTACGCTGAATTCTTATATTAACCGTAATATAAAATGATCTAATCGGGTCTCTGTTTGCCCTACCCTAGAAGTTTAATAGTGCATTTTACTCGCCATTTCTTGCGCATTGAGATGCCGCTTAGCCCAATACGCTATCTGAAATTGGAGCGACGTAAGTTGAACAAATGTGATAGAATTACGCTGAATTATTATATTAACCGTAATATAAAATGATCTAATCGGGTCTCTGGTTGCCCTACCCTAGAAGTTTAATAGTGCATTTTACTCGCCATTTCTTGCGCTTTGAGATGCCGCTTAGCCCAATACGCTATCTGAAATAGGAGCGACGTAAATTGAACAAATGTGATAGAATTTCCCTGAAATCTTATATTAAACAAAATATAAAATGATCTAAACGGGTCTCTGATTGCCCTATCATAGAAGTTTAATAGTGCATTTTACTCGCCATTCCACGCGCTTTAAGATGCCGCCTAGCCCAGTACGCTATCTGAAATAGGAGCGACGTAAGTTGAACAAATGTGATAGAATTACGCTGAATTCTTATATTAACCGTAATATAAAATGATCTATTCGGGTCTCTGATTGCCCTATCATAGATGTTTAATAGTGCATTTCAATCGTCATATCATGCGCTTTGAGATGCCGCCTAGCCCAGAACGCTATCTGAAATACGAGCGACGTAAGTTGAACAAATGTGATTGAATTACGCTCAATTATTATATCAACCATAATATAATATGATCTAATCGGGTCTCTGTTTGTCCTACCCTATAAGTTTAATAGTGCATTTTACTCGCCATTTCATGCGCTTTGAGATGCCGCTTAGCCCAATACGCTATCTGAAATAGGAGCGACGTAAATAGAACAATTGTGATAGAATTTCGCTCGATTCTTATATTAACCAAAATATAAAATGATCTAATCGGGTCTCTGATTGCCCTATCATAGAAGTTTAATAGTGCATTTTACTCGCCATTCCACGCGCTTTAAGATGCCGCCTAGCCCAGTACGCTATCTGAAATAGGAGCGACGTAAGTTGAACAAATGTGATAGAATTACGCTGAATTCTTATATTAACCGTAATATAAAATGATCTATTCGGGTCTCTGTTTGCCTTATCCTAGAAGTTTAATAGTGCATTTTACTCGCCAGTTCATGCGCATTGAGATGCCGCTTAGCCCAATACGCTATTTGAAATTGGAGCGACGTAAATTGAACAAATATGATAGAGTTTCGCTGAATTCTTAAATTAACCATAATATAAAATGAACTTATCGGGTCTCTGTTTGCTCTACCCTAGAAGTTTAATAGTGCATTTTACTCGCCATTCCTTGCGCTTTGAGATGCCGCTTAGCCCAATACGCTATCTGAAATATCAGCGACGTAAATTGAACAAATGAGATAGAATTACGCTGAATTCTTATATTAACCGTAATATAAAATGATGTAATCGGGTCTCTGTTTGCCTTATCCTAGAAGTTTAATAGTGCATTTCACTCGTCATTTCAGGCGCTTTCAGATGCCTCTTAGCCCAATAAGCTATCTGAAATAGGAGCGACGTAAATTGAACAAATGTGATAGAATTTTTCTGAATTCTGAAATAAACCATAATATGAAATGATCTAATCGGGTCTCTGTTTGCCCTACCCTAGAAGTTTAACAGTGCATTTTACTCGCCATTTCATGCGCTTTGAGATGCCGCTTAGCCCAATACGCTATCTGAAATAGGAGCGTCGTACATTGAACAAACGTGATAGAATTACCCTGAATTCTTATATTAACCTTAATGTAAAATGATCTAATCGGTTCTCTGTTCGCCCTACCCTAGAAGTTTAATAGTCTCTTTCACTCGTGATTTCATGCGCCTTGAGATGCCGCTTAGCCCAATACGCTATCTGAAATAGGAGCGACGTAAATTGAACAAATGTGATAGAATTTTTCTGAATTCTGAAATAAACCATAATATGAAATGATCTAATCGGGTCTCTGTTTGCCCTACCCTAGAAGTTTAACAGTGCATTTTACTCGCCATTTCATGCGCTTTGAGATGCCGCTTAGCCCAATACGCTATCTGAAATAGGAGCGTCGTACATTGAACAAACGTGATAGAATTACCCTGAATTCTTATATTAACCTTAATGTAAAATGATCTAATCGGTTCTCTGTTCGCCCTACCCTAGAAGTTTAATAGTCTCTTTCACTCGTGATTTCATGCGCCTTGAGATGCCGCTTAGCCCAATACGCTATCTGAAATAGGAGCGACGTATATTGAACAAATGTGATAGAATTTCGCTGAATTCTTATAATAATCTTAATGTAAAATGATCTAATCGGGTCTTTGTTCGCCCAACCCTAGAAGTTTAATAGTGCATTTCACTCGACATTTCAAGCGCTTTGAGATGCCGCTTAGCCCAATACGCTATCTGAAAGAGGAGCAACGTAAATTGAACAAATGTGATAGAATTTCGCTGAATTCTGATATTAACCAAAATATAAAATGATCTAATCGGGACTCTGATTGCCCTATCATAGAAGTTTAGTAGTGCATTTTACTCGCCCTTCCACGCGCTTTAAGATGCCGCCTAGCCCAGTACGCTATCTGAAATAGGAGCGACGTAAGTTGAACAAATGTGATAGAATTACGCTGAATTCTTATATTAACCGTAATATAAAATGATCTAATCGGGTCTCTATTTGCCTTACCCTAGAAGTTTAATAGTGCATTTTACTCGCCATTTCATGCGCTTTGAGATGCCGCTTAGCCCAATACGCATCTGAAATAGGAGCGACGTAAATTGAACAAATATGATAGAATTACGCTGAATTCTTATATTAACCGTAATATAAAATTATCTAATCGGGTCTCTGTTTGCCCTACCCCAGAAGTTTAATCGTGCACATTGTTCGCCATTTCATGCGCTTTGAGATGGCGCTTAGCCCAATACGCTATCTGAAATTGGAGCGACGTAAATTGAACAAATGTGATAGAATTTCGCTGAATTCTTATATTAACCAAAATATAAAATGATCTAATCGGGTCTCTGATTGCCCTATCATAGAAGTTTAATAGTGCATTTTACTCGCCATTTTACGCGCTTTAAGATGCCGCCTAGCCCAGTACGCTATCTGAAATAGGAGCGACGTAAATTGAACAAATGTGATAGAATTTCCCTGAAATCTTATATTAAACAAAATATAAAATGATCTAAACGGGACTCTGATTGCTCTATCATAGAAGTTTAGAAGTGCATTTTACTCGCCCTTCCACGCGCTTTAAGATGCCGCCTAGCCCAGTACGCTATCTGAAATAGGAGCGACGTATGTTGAACAAATGTGATAGAATTACGCTGAATTCTTATATTAACCGTAATATAAAATGATCTATTCGGGTCTCTGTTTGCCTTATCCTAGAAGTTTAATAGTGCATTTTACTCGCCAGTTCATGCGCATTGAGATGCCGCTTAGCCCAATACGCTATTTGAAATTGGAGCGACGTAAATAGAACAAATATGAAAGAGTTTCGCTGAATTCTTAAATTAACCATAATATAAAATGAACTTATCGGGTCTCTGTTTGCCCTACCCTAGAAGTTTAATAGTGCATTTTACTCGCCATTCCTTGCGCTTTGAGATGCCGCTTAGCCCAATACGCTATCTGAAATATCAGCGACGTAAATTGAACAAATGAGATAGAATTACGCTGAATTCTTATATTAACCGTAATATAAAATGATGTAATCGGGTCTCTGTTTGCCTTATCCTAGAAGTTTAATAGTGCATTTCACTCGTCATTTCATGCGCTTTCAGATGCCTCTTAGCCCAATAAGCTATCTGAAATAGGAGCGACGTAAATTGAACAAATGTGATAGAATTTTTCTGAATTCTGAAATAAACCATAATATGAAATGATCTAATCGGGTCTCTGTTTGCCCTACCCTAGAAGTTTAACAGTGCATTTTACTCGCCATTTCATGCGCTTTGAGATGCCGCTTAGCCCAATATGCTATCTGAAATAGGAGCGTCGTACATTGAACAAACGTGATAGAATTACCCTGAATTCTTATATTAACCTTAATGTAAAATGATGTAATCGGTTCTCTGTTCGCCCTACCCTAGAAGTTTAATAGTCTCTTTCACTTGTGATTTCATGCGCTTTGAGATGCCGCTTAGCCCAATACGCTATCTGAAATAGGAGCGACGTATATTGAACAAATGTGATAGAATTTCGCTGAATTCTTATAATAATCTTAATGTAAAATGATCTAATCGGGTCTTTGTTCGCCCAACCCTAGAAGTTTAATAGTGCATTTCACTCGACATTTCAAGCGTTTTGAGATGCCGCTTAGCCCAATACGCTATCTGAAATAGGAGCGACGTAAATTGAACAAATGTGATAGAATTTCGCTGAATTCTTATATTAACCAAAATATAAAATGATCTAATCGGGACTCTGATTGCCCTATCATAGAAGTTTAGTAGTGCATTTTACTCGCCCTTCCACGCGCTTTAAGATGCCGCCTAGCCCAGTACGCTATCTGAAATAGGAGCGACGTAAGTTGAACAAATGTGATAGAATTACGCTGAATTCTTATATTAACCGTAATATAAAATGATCTAATCGGGTCTCTGTTTGCCTTACCCTAGAAGTTTAATAGTGCATTTTACTCGCCATTTCATGCGCTTTGAGATGCCGCTTAGCCCAATACGCATCTGAAATAGGAGCGACGTAAATTGAACAAATATGATAGAATTACGCTGAATTCTTATATTAACCGTAATATAAAATTATCTAATCGGGTCTCTGTTTGCCCTACCCCAGAAGTTTAATCGTGCACATTGCTCGCCATTTCATGCGCTTTGAGATGGCGCTTAGCCCAATACGCTATCTGAAATTGGAGCGACGTAAATTGAACAAATGTGATAGAATTTCGCTGAATTCTTATAATAACCAAAATATAAAATGATCCAATCGGGTCTCCGATCGCCCCATCATAGAAGTTTAACAGTGCATTTTACTCGCTATTCCTCGCGCTTTAAGATGCCACCTAGCCCAGTACGCTAGCTGAAATAGGAACGACGTAAACTGAAAAAATGTGACAGAATTTCCCTGAATTCTTATATTAACCTTAATGTAAAATGATCTGATAGGGTCTCTGTACGCCCTA
This sequence comes from Macropis europaea, assembly GCA_916610135.2. Taxonomy (NCBI): domain Eukaryota; kingdom Metazoa; phylum Arthropoda; class Insecta; order Hymenoptera; family Melittidae; genus Macropis; species Macropis europaea. The sequence goes on along the minus strand of CAKAJE020000992.1, from coordinate 107,771 downwards.
CCCTAGAAGTTTAATAGTGCCTTTCACTCGTCATTTCATGCGTTTTGAGATGCCGCTTAGCCCAATACGCCATCTGAAATAGGAGCGACGTAAATTGAACAAATGTGATAGAATTTCGCTGAATTCTTATATTAACCAAAATATAAAATGAACTAATCGGCTCTCTGATTGCCCTATCATAGAAGTTTAGTAGTGCATTTTACTCGCCCTTCCACGCGCTTTAAGATGCCGCCTAGCCCAGTACGCTATCTGAAATAGGAGCGACGTAAGTTGAACAAATGTGATAGAATTACGCTGAATTCTTAAATTAACCATAATATAAAATGATCTAATCGGGTCTCCGTTAGCCCTACCCTAGAAGTTTAATAGTGCATTTCACTCGCCATTTCATGCGCTTTGAGATGCCGCTTAGCCCAATACGCTATCTGAAATAGGAGAGACGTAAATTGAACGAATGTGATAGAATTTCGCTGATTTCTTATATTAACCAAAATATAAAATGATCTAATCGGGTCTCTGATAGCCCTATCATAGAAGTTTAATAGTGCATTTTACTCGCCATTCCACTCGCTTTAAGATGCCGCCTAGCCCAGTACGCTATCTGAAATAGGAGCGACGTAAGTTAAACAAATGTGATAGAATTACGCTGAATTCTTATATTAACCGTAATATAAAATGATCTAATCGGGTCTCTGGTTGCCCTACCCTAGAAGTTTAATAGTGCATTTTACTCGCCATTTCTTGCGCATTGAGATGCCGCTTAGCCCAATACGCTATCTGAAATTGGAGCGACGTAAGGTGAACAAATGTGATAGAATTACGCTGAATTATTATATTAACCGTAATATAAAATGATCTAATCGGGTCTCTGGTTGCCCTACCCTAGAAGTTTAATAGTGCATTTTACTCGCCATTTCTTGCGCTTTGAGATGCCGCTTAGCCCAATACGCTATCTGAAATAGGAGCGACGTAAATTGAACAAATGTGATAGAATTTCCCTGAAATCTTATATTAAACAAAATATAAAATGATCTAAACGGGTCTCTGATTGCCCTATCATAGAAGTTTAATAGTGCATTTTACTCGCCATTCCACGCGCTTTAAGATGCCGCCTAGCCCAGTACGCTATCTGAAATAGGAGCGACGTAAGTTGAACAAATGTGATAGAATTACGCTGAATTCTTATATTAACCGTAATATAAAATGATCTATTCGGGTCTCTGATTGCCCTATCATAGATGTTTAATAGTGCATTTCAATCGTCATATCATGCGCTTTGAGATGCCGCCTAGCCCAGAGCGCTATCTGAAATACGAGCGACGTAAGTTGAACAAATGTGATTGAATTACGCTCAATTATTATATCAACCATAATATAATATGATCTAATCGGGTCTCTGTTTGTCCTACCCTATAAGTTTAATAGTGCATTTTACTCGCCATTTCATGCGCTTTGAGATGCCGCTTAGCCCAATACGCTATCTGAAATAGGAGCGACGTAAATAGAACAATTGTGATAGAATTTCGCTCGATTCTTATATTAACCAAAATATAAAATGATCTAATCGGGTCTCTGATTGCCCTATCATAGAAGTTTAATAGTGCATTTTACTCGCCATTCCACGCGCTTTAAGATGCCGCCTAGCCCAGTACGCTATCTGAAATAGGAGCGACGTAAGTTGAACAAATGTGATAGAATTACGCTGAATTCTTATATTAACCGTAATATAAAATGATCTATTCGGGTCTCTGTTTGCCTTATCCTAGAAGTTTAATAGTGCATTTTACTCGCCAGTTCATGCGCATTGAGATGCCGCTTAGCCCAATACGCTATTTGAAATTGGAGCGACGTAACTTGAACAAATATGATAGAGTTTCGCTGAATTCTTAAATTAACCATAATATAAAATGAACTTATCGGGTCTCTGTTTGCTCTACCCTAGAAGTTTAATAGTGCATTTTACTCGCCATTCCTTGCGCTTTGAGATGCCGCTTAGCCCAATACGCTATCTGAAATATCAGCGACGTAAATTGAACAAATGAGATAGAATTACGCTGAATTCTTATATTAACCGTAATATAAAATGATGTAATCGGGTCTCTGTTTGCCTTATCCTAGAAGTTTAATAGTGCATTTCACTCGTCATTTCATGCGCTTTCAGATGCCTCTTAGCCCAATAAGCTATCTGAAATAGGAGCGACGTAAATTGAACAAATGTGATAGAATTTTTCTGAATTCTGAAATAAACCATAATATGAAATGATCTAATCGGGTCTCTGTTTGCCCTACCCTAGAAGTTTAACAGTGCATTTTACTCGCCATTTCATGCGCTTTGAGATGCCGCTTAGCCCAATACGCTATCTGAAATAGGAGCGTCGTACATTGAACAAACGTGATAGAATTACCCTGAATTCTTATATTAACCTTAATGTAAAATGATCTAATCGGTTCTCTGTTCGCCCTACCCTAGAAGTTTAATAGTCTCTTTCACTCGTGATTTCATGCGCCTTGAGATGCCGCTTAGCCCAATACGCTATCTGAAATAGGAGCGACGTATATTGAACAAATGTGATAGAATTTCGCTGAATTCTTATAATAATCTTAATGTAAAATGATCTAATCGGGTCTTTGTTCGCCCAACCCTAGAAGTTTAATAGTGCATTTCACTCGACATTTCATGCGCTTTGAGATGCCGCTTAGCCCAATACGCTATCTGAAAGAGGAGCAACGTAAATTGAACAAATGTGATAGAATTTCGCTGAATTCTGATATTAACCAAAATATAAAATGATCTAATCGGGACTCTGATTGCCCTATCATAGAAGTTTAGTAGTGCATTTTACTCGCCCTTCCACGCGCTTTAAGATGCCGCCTAGCCCAGTACGCTATCTGAAATAGGAGCGACGTAAGTTGAACAAATGTGATAGAATTACGCTGAATTCTTATATTAACCGTAATATAAAATGATCTAATCGGGTCTCTGTTTGCCTTACCCTAGAAGTTTAATAGTGCATTTTACTCGCCATTTCATGCGCTTTGAGATGCCGCTTAGCCCAATACGCATCTGAAATAGGAGCGACGTAAATTGAACAAATATGATAGAATTACGCTGAATTCTTATATTAACCGTAATATAAAATTATCTAATCGGGTCTCTGTTTGCCCTACCCCAGAAGTTTAATCGTGCACATTGTTCGCCATTTCATGCGCTTTGAGATGGCGCTTAGCCCAATACGCTATCTGAAATAGGAGCGACGTAAATTGAACAAATGTGATAGAATTTCCCTGAATTCTTATATTAACCAAAATATAAAATGATCTAATCGGGTCTCTGATTGCCCTATCATAGAAGTTTAATAGTGCATTTTACTCGCCATTTTACGCGCTTTAAGATGCCGCCTAGCCCAGTACGCTATCTGAAATAGGAGCGACGTAAATTGAACAAATGTGATAGAATTTCCCTGAAATCTTATATTAAACAAAATATAAAATGATCTAAACGGGACTCTGATTGCTCTATCATAGAAGTTTAGAAGTGCATTTTACTCGCCCTTCCACGCGCTTTAAGATGCCGCCTAGCCCAGTACGCTATCTGAAATAGGAGCGACGTATGTTGAACAAATGTGATAGAATTACGCTGAATTCTTATATTAACCGTAATATAAAATGATCTATTCGGGTCTCTGTTTGCCTTATCCTAGAAGTTTAATAGTGCATTTTACTCGCCAGTTCATGCGCATTGAGATGCCGCTTAGCCCAATACGCTATTTGAAATTGGAGCGACGTAAATAGAACAAATATGAAAGAGTTTCGCTGAATTCTTAAATTAACCATAATATAAAATGAACTTATCGGGTCTCTGTTTGCCCTACCCTAGAAGTTTAATAGTGCATTTTACTCGCCATTCCTTGCGCTTTGAGATGCCGCTTAGCCCAATACGCTATCTGAAATATCAGCGACGTAAATTGAACAAATGAGATAGAATTACGCTGAATTCTTATATTAACCGTAATATAAAATGATGTAATCGGGTCTCTGTTTGCCTTATCCTAGAAGTTTAATAGTGCATTTCACTCGTCATTTCATGCGCTTTCAGATGCCTCTTAGCCCAATAAGCTATCTGAAATAGGAGCGACGTAAATTGAACAAACGTGATAGAATTACCCTGAATTCTTATATTAACCTTAATGTAAAATGATGTAATCGGTTCTCTGTTCGCCCTACCCTAGAAGTTTAATAGTCTCTTTCACATGTGATTTCATGCGCTTTGAGATGCCGCTTAGCCCAATACGCTATCTGAAATAGGAGCGACGTATATTGAACAAATGTGATAGAATTTCGCTGAATTCTTATAATAATCTTAATGTAAAATGATCTAATCGGGTCTTTGTTCGCCCAACCCTAGAAGTTTAATAGTGCATTTCACTCGACATTTCAAGCGTTTTGAGATGCCGCTTAGCCCAATACGCTATCTGAAATAGGAGCAACGTAAATTGAACAAATGTGATAGAATTTCGCTGAATTCTTATATTAACCAAAATATAAAATGATCTAATCGGGACTCTGATTGCCCTATCATAGAAGTTTAGTAGTGCATTTTACTCGCCCTTCCACGCGCTTTAAGATGCCGCCTAGCCCAGTACGCTATCTGAAATAGGAGCGACGTAAGTTGAACAAATGTGATAGAATTACGCTGAATTCTTATATTAACCGTAATATAAAATGATCTAATCGGGTCTCTGTTTGCCTTACCCTAGAAGTTTAATAGTGCATTTTACTCGCCATTTCATGCGCTTTGAGATGCCGCTTAGCCCAATACGCATCTGAAATAGGAGCGACGTAAATTGAACAAATATGATAGAATTACGCTGAATTCTTATATTAACCGTAATATAAAATTATCTAATCGGGTCTCTGTTTGCCCTACCCCAGAAGTTTAATCGTGCACATTGCTCGCCATTTCATGCGCTTTGAGATGGCGCTTAGCCCAATACGCTATCTGAAATTGGAGCGACGTAAATTGAACAAATGTGATAGAATTTCGCTGAATTCTTATATTAACCAAAATATAAAATGATCTAATCGGGTCCCTGATTGCCCTATCATAGATGTTTAATAGTGCATTTTACTCGCCATTTTACGCGCTTTAAGATGCCGCCTAGCCCAGTACGCTATCTGAAATAGGAGCGACGTAAATTGAACAAATGTGATAGAATTTCCCTGAAATCTTATATTAAACAAAATATAAAATGATCTAAACGGGACTCTGATTGCTCTATCATAGAAGTTTAGAAGTGCATTTTACTCGCCCTTCCACGCGCTTTATGATGCCGCCTAGCCCAGTACGCTATCTGAAATAGGAGCGACGTATGTTGAACAAATGTGATAGAATTACGCTGAATTCTTATATTAACCTTAATGTAAAATGATCTAATCGGGTCTCTGTTCGCCCTACCCTAGAAGATTTCTAGTGCATTTCACTCGCCATTTCATGCGCTTTGAGATGCCGCTTAGCCCAATACGCTATCTGAAATAGGAGCGACGTAAATAGAACAATTGTGATAGAATTTCGCTGAATTCTTATATTACCCAAAATATAAAATGATCTAATCGGGTCTCTGATTGCCCTATCATAGAAGTTTAATAGTGCATTTTACTCGCCAATCCACGCGGTTTAAGATTCCGCCTAGCCCAGTACGCTATCTGAAATAGGAGCGACGTAAATTGAACAAATGTTATAGAATTTGGCTGAATTCTTAAATTAACCATAATATAAAATGATCTGATCGGGTCTCTGTTTGCCATACCCTAGAAGTTTAATAGTGCATTTTACTCGCCATTTCATGCGCTTTGAGATGGCGCTTAGCCCAATACGCTATCTGAAATAGGAGCGACGCAAATTGAACAAAGGTGATAGAATTTTTCTGAATTCTGAAATAAACCATAATATGAAATGATCTAATCGGGTCTCTGTTTGCCCTACCCTAGAAGTTTAACAGTGCATTTTACTCGCAATTTCATGGGCTTTGAGAAGCCGCTTAGCCCAATACGCTATCTGAAATAGGAGCGACGTAAATTGAACATATGTGATAGAATTTCGCTGAATTCTTATAATAATCTTAATGTAAAATGATCTAATCGGGTCTTTGTTCGCCCTACCCTAGAAGTTTAGCAGTGCATTTTACTCGCCATTTCATGCGCTTTGAGATGCCGCTTAGCCCAATACGATATCTGCAATAGGAGCGACGTAAATTGAACAAATGTGATAGAATTTCGCTGAATTCTTATATTAACCAAAATATAAAATGATCTAATCGGGTCTCTGATTGCCTTATCATAGAAGTTTAATAGTGCATTTTACTCGCCATTTCACGCGCTTTAAGATGCCGCCTAGCCCAGTACGCTATCTGAAATAGGAGCGACGTAAATTGAACAAATGTGATAGAATTTCCCTGAAATCTTATACTAAACAAAATATAAAATGATCTAAACGGGATTCTGATTGCCCTATCACAGAAGTTTAGAAGTACATTTTACTCGCCCTTCGACGCGCTTTAAGATGCCGCCTAGCCCAGTACGCTATCAGAAATAGGAGCGACGTATGTTGAACAAATGTGATAGAATTACGGTGAATTCTTATATTAACCGTAATATAAAATGATCTAAGCGGGTCTCTGCTCGCCCTACCCTAGAAGATTACCAGTGCATTTCACTCGTCATTTCATGCGCTTTGAGATGCGGCTTAGCCCAATACGCTATCTGAAATAGCAGCGACGTAAATTGAACAAATATGGTAGAATTTCCCTGAAGACTTATGTTAACCTTAATGTAAAATGATCTAATCGGGTCCCTGTTCGCCCTATCATAGAAGTTTAATAGTGCATTTTACTCGCCAATCCACGCGCTTTAAGATTCCGCCTAGCCCAGTACGCTATCTGAAATAGGAGCGACGTAAATTGAACAAATGTGATAGAATTTTTCTGAATTCTTAAATAAACCATAATATGAAATGATCTAATCGGGTCTCTGTTTGCCCTACCCTAGAAGTTTAATAGTGCATTTTACTCGCCATTTCATGCGCATTGAGATGCCGCTTAGCCCAATACGCTATCTGAAATAGGAGCGACGTAAATTGAACAAATATGATGGAGTTTCGCTGAATTCTTAAATTAACCATAATATAAAATAATCTTATCGGGTTTCTGTTTGCCCTACCCTAGAAGTTTAATACTGCATTTTACTCGCCATTTCTTCCGCTTTGAGATGCCGCTTGGCCCAATGCGCTATCTGAAATATCAGGGACGTAAATTGAACAAACGTGATAGAATTGCGCTGAATTCTTAAATTAACCATAATATAAAATGATCTAATCGGGTCTCTGTTTCCCCTACCCTAGAAGTTTAATAGTGCATTTTACTCGCCATTTCATGCGCTTTGAGATGGCGCTTAGTCCAATACGCTATCTGAAATAGGAGCGACGTAAATTGAACGAATGTGATAGAATTTCGCTGAATTCTTATATTAACCAAAATATAAAATGAGGCAATCGGGACTCTGATTGCCGTATCATAGAAGTTTAGTAGTGTATTTTACTCGCCCTTCCACGCGCTTTAAGATGCCGCCTAGCCCAGTACGCTATCTGAAATAGGAGCGACGTATGTTGAACAAATGTGATAGAATTACGCTGAATTCTTATATTAACCGTAATATAAAATGATCTATTCGGGTCTCTGTTTGCCTTATCCTAGAAGTTTAATAGTGCATTTTACTCGCCAGTTCATGCGCATTGAGATGCCGCTTAGCCCAATACGCTATTTGAAATTGGAGCGACGTAAATAGAACAAATATGAAAGAGTTTCGCTGAATTCTTAAATTAACCATAATATAAAATGAACTTATCGGGTCTCTGTTTGCCCTACCCTAGAAGTTTAATAGTGCATTTTACTCGCCATTCCTTGCGCTTTGAGATGCCGCTTAGCCCAATACGCTATCTGAAATATCAGCGACGTAAATTGAACAAATGAGATAGAATTACGCTGAATTCTTATATTAACCGTAATATAAAATGATGTAATCGGGTCTCTGTTTGCCTTATCCTAGAAGTTTAATAGTGCATTTCACTCGTCATTTCATGCGCTTTCAGATGCCTCTTAGCCCAATAAGCTATCTGAAATAGGAGCGACGTAAATTGAACAAATGTGATAGAATTTTTCTGAATTCTGAAATAAACCATAATATGAAATGATCTAATCGGGTCTCTGTTTGCCCTACCCTAGAAGTTTAACAGTGCATTTTACTCGCCATTTCATGCGCTTTGAGATGCCGCTTAGCCCAATATGCTATCTGAAATAGGAGCGTCGTACATTGAACAAACGTGATAGAATTACCCTGAATTCTTATATTAACCTTAATGTAAAATGATGTAATCGGTTCTCTGTTCGCCCTACCCTAGAAGTTTAATAGTCTCTTTCACTTGTGATTTCATGCGCTTTGAGATGCCGCTTAGCCCAATACGCTATCTGAAATAGGAGCGACGTATATTGAACAAATGTGATAGAATTTCGCTGAATTCTTATAATAATCTTAATGTAAAATGATCTAATCGGGTCTTTGTTCGCCCAACCCTAGAAGTTTAATAGTGCATTTCACTCGACATTTCAAGCGTTTTGAGATGCCGCTTAGCCCAATACGCTATCTGAAATAGGAGCAACGTAAATTGAACAAATGTGATAGAATTTCGCTGAATTCTTATATTAACCAAAATATAAAATGATCTAATCGGGACTCTGATTGCCCTATCATAGAAGTTTAGTAGTGCATTTTACTCGCCCTTCCACGCGCTTTAAGATGCCGCCTAGCCCAGTACGCTATCTGAAATAGGAGCGACGTAAGTTGAACAAATGTGATAGAATTACGCTGAATTCTTATATTAACCGTAATATAAAATGATCTAATCGGGTCTCTGTTTGCCTTACCCTAGAAGTTTAATAGTGCATTTTACTCGCCATTTCATGCGCTTTGAGATGCCGCTTAGCCCAATACGCATCTGAAATAGGAGCGACGTAAATTGAACAAATATGATAGAATTACGCTGAATTCTTATATTAACCGTAATATAAAATTATCTAATCGGGTCTCTGTTTGCCCTACCCCAGAAGTTTAATCGTGCACATTGCTCGCCATTTCATGCGCTTTGAGATGGCGCTTAGCCCAATACGCTATCTGAAATTGGAGCGACGTAAATTGAACAAATGTGATAGAATTTCGCTGAATTCTTATATTAACCAAAATATAAAATGATCTAATCGGGTCCCTGATTGCCCTATCATAGATGTTTAATAGTGCATTTTACTCGCCATTTTACGCGCTTTAAGATGCCGCCTAGCCCAGTACGCTATCTGAAATAGGAGCGACGTAAATTGAACAAATGTGATAGAATTTCCCTGAAATCTTATATTAAACAAAATATAAAATGATCTAAACGGGACTCTGATTGCTCTATCATAGAAGTTTAGAAGTGCATTTTACTCGCCCTTCCACGCGCTTTATGATGCCGCCTAGCCCAGTACGCTATCTGAAATAGGAGCGACGTATGTTGAACAAATGTGATAGAATTACGCTGAATTCTTATATTAACCTTAATGTAAAATGATCTAATCGGGTCTCTGTTCGCCCTACCCTAGAAGATTTCTAGTGCATTTCACTCGCCATTTCATGCGCTTTGAGATGCCGCTTAGCCCAATACGCTATCTGAAATAGGAGCGACGTAAATAGAACAATTGTGATAGAATTTCGCTGAATTCTTATATTACCCAAAATATAAAATGATCTAATCGGGTCTCTGATTGCCCTATCATAGAAGTTTAATAGTGCATTTTACTCGCCAATCCACGCGGTTTAAGATTCCGCCTAGCCCAGTACGCTATCTGAAATAGGAGCGACGTAAATTGAACAAATGTTATAGAATTTGGCTGAATTCTTAAATTAACCATAATATAAAATGATCTGATCGGGTCTCTGTTTGCCATACCCTAGAAGTTTAATAGTGCATTTTACTCGCCATTTCATGCGCTTTGAGATGGCGCTTAGCCCAATACGCTATCTGAAATAGGAGCGACGCAAATTGAACAAAGGTGATAGAATTTTTCTGAATTCTGAAATAAACCATAATATGAAATGATCTAATCGGGTCTCTGTTTGCCCTACCCTAGAAGTTTAACAGTGCATTTTACTCGCAATTTCATGGGCTTTGAGAAGCCGCTTAGCCCAATACGCTATCTGAAATAGGAGCGACGTAAATTGAACATATGTGATAGAATTTCGCTGAATTCTTATAATAATCTTAATGTAAAATGATCTAATCGGGTCTTTGTTCGCCCTACCCTAGAAGTTTAGCAGTGCATTTTACTCGCCATTTCATGCGCTTTGAGATGCCGCTTAGCCCAATACGATATCTGCAATAGGAGCGACGTAAATTGAACAAATGTGATAGAATTTCGCTGAATTCTTATATTAACCAACATATAAAATGATCTAATCGGGTCTCTGATTGCCTTATCATAGAAGTTTAATAGTGCATTTTACTCGCCATTTCACGCGCTTTAAGATGCCGCCTAGCCCAGTACGCTATCTGAAATAGGAGCGACGTAAACTGAACAAATGTGATAGAATTTCCCTGAAATCTTATACTAAACAAAATATAAAATGATCTAAACGGGATTCTGATTGCCCTATCACAGAAGTTTAGAAGTACATTTTACTCGCCCTTCGACGCGCTTTAAGATGCCGCCTAGCCCAGTACGCTATCAGAAATAGGAGCGACGTATGTTGAACAAATGTGATAGAATTACGCTGCATTCTTATATTAACCGTAACATAAAATGATCTAATCGGGTCTCTGTTTGCCTTACCCTAGAAGTTTAATAGTGCATTTTACTCGCCATTTCATGCGCTTTGAGATGCCGCTTAGCCCAATACGCATCTGAAATAGGAGCGACGTAAATTGAACAAATATGATAGAATTACGCTGAATTCTTATATTAACCGTAATATAAAATGATCTAATCGGGTCTCTGTTTGCCTTACCCTAGAAGTTTAATAGTGCATTTTACTCGCCATTTCATGCGCTTTGAGATGCCGCATAGCCCAATACGCTATCTGCAATAGGAGCGACGTACATTGAACAAATGTGATAGAATTTCGCTGAGTTCTTAAATTAAACATAATATAAAATGATCTAATCGGGTCTCTGTTTGCCCTATCATAGATGTTTAATAGTGCATTTCACTCGTCATCTCATGCGCTTTGAGATGCCGCCTAGCCCAGTACGCTATCTGAAATATGAGCGACGTAAGTTGAACAAACGTGATAGAATTACGCTCAATTATTATATTAACCGTAATATAAAATTATCTAATCGGGTCTCTGTTTGCCCTACCCTAGAAGTTTAATAGTACACTTTGCTCGCCATTTCATGCGCTCTGTGATGCCGCTTAGCCCAATAAGCTATCTGAAATAGGACCGACGTAAATTGAACAAATGTGATAGAATTTCGCTGAATTCTTATAATAACCAAAATATAAAATGATCTAATCGGGTCTCCGATCGCCCCATCATAGAAGTTTAACAGTGCATTTTACTCGCTATTCCTCGCGCTTTAAGATGCCACCTAGCCCAGTACGCTAGCTGAAATAGGAACGACGTAAACTGAAAAAATGTGACAGAATTTCCCTGAATTCTTATATTAACCTTAATGTAAAATGATCTGATAGGGTCTCTGTACGCCCTACCCTAGAAGTTTAATAGTGCCTTTCACTCGTCATTTCATGCGTTTTGAGATGCCGCTTAGCCCAATACGCTATCTGAAATAGGAGCGACGTAAATTGAACAAATGTGATAGAATTTCGCTGAATTCTTATATTAACCAAAATATAAAATGAACTAATCGGCTCTCTGATTGCCCTATCATAGAAGTTTAGTAGTGCATTTTACTCGCCCTTCCACGCGCTTTAAGATGCCGCCTAGCCCAGTACGCTATCTGAAATAGGAGCGACGTAAGTTGAACAAATGTGATAGAATTACGCTGAATTCTTATATTAACCATAATATAAAATGATCTAATCGGGTCTCCGTTAGCCCTACCCTAGAAGTTTAATAGTGCATTTCACTCGCCATTTCCTGCGCTTTGAGATGCCGCTTAGCCCAATACGCTATCTGAAATAGGAGAGACGTAAATTGAACGAATGTGATAGAATTTCGCTGATTTCTTATATTAACCAAAATATAAAATGATCTAATCGGGTCTCTGATAGCCCTATCATAGAAGTTTAATAGTGCATTTTACTCGCCATTCCACTCGCTTTAAGATGCCGCCTAGCCCAGTACGCTATCTGAAATAGGAGCGACGTAAGTTAAACAAATGTGATAGAATTACGCTGAATTCTTATATTAACCGTAATATAAAATGATCTAATCGGGTCTCTGGTTGCCCTACCCTAGAAGTTTAATAGTGCATTTTACTCGCCATTTCTTGCGCATTGAGATGCCGCTTAGCCCAATACGCTATCTGAAATTGGAGCGACGTAAGGTGAACAAATGTGATAGAATTACGCTGAATTATTATATTAACCGTAATATAAAATGATCTAATCGGGTCTCTGATTGCCCTATCATAGATGTTTAATAGTGCATTTCAATCGTCATATCATGCGCTTTGAGATGCCGCCTAGCCCAGAACGCTATCTGAAATACGAGCGACGTAAGTTGAACAAATGTGATTGAATTACGCTCAATTATTATATCAACCATAATATAATATGATCTAATCGGGTCTCTGTTTCTCCTACCCTATAAGTTTAATAGTGCATTTTACTCGCCATTTCATGCGCTTTGAGATGCCGCTTAGCCCAATACGCTATCTGAAATAGGAGCGACGTAAATAGAACAATTGTGATAGAATTTCGCTCGATTCTTATATTAACCAAAATATAAAATGATCTAATCGGGTCTCTGATTGCCCTATCATAGAAGTTTAATAGTGCATTTTACTCGCCATTCCACGCGCTTTAAGATGCCGCCTAGCCCAGTACGCTATCTGAAATAGGAGCGACGTAAGTTGAACAAATGTGATAGAATTACGCTGAATTCTTATATTAACCGTAATATAAAATGATCTATTCGGGTCTCTGTTTGCCTTATCCTAGAAGTTTAATAGTGCATTTTACTCGCCAGTTCATGCGCATTGAGATGCCGCTTAGCCCAATACGCTATTTGAAATTGGAGCGACGTAAATTGAACAAATATGATAGAGTTTCGCTGAATTCTTAAATTAACCATAATATAAAATGAACTTATCGGGTCTCTGTTTGCTCTACCCTAGAAGTTTAATAGTGCATTTTACTCGCCATTCCTTGCGCTTTGAGATGCCGCTTAGCCCAATACGCTATCTGAAATATCAGCGACGTAAATTGAACAAATGAGATAGAATTACGCTGAATTCTTATATTAACCGTAATATAAAATGATGTAATCGGGTCTCTGTTTGCCTTATCCTAGAAGTTTAATAGTGCATTTCACTCGTCATTTCATGCGCTTTCAGATGCCTCTTAGCCCAATAAGCTATCTGAAATAGGAGCGACGTAAATTGAACAAATGTGATAGAATTTTTCTGAATTCTGAAATAAACCATAATATGAAATGATCTAATCGGGTCTCTGTTTGCCCTACCCTAGAAGTTTAACAGTGCATTTTACTCGCCATTTCATGCGCTTTGAGATGCCGCTTAGCCCAATACGCTATCTGAAATAGGAGCGTCGTACATTGAACAAACGTGATAGAATTACCCTGAATTCTTATATTAACCTTAATGTAAAATGATCTAATCGGTTCTCTGTTCGCCCTACCCTAGAAGTTTAATAGTCTCTTTCACTCGTGATTTCATGCGCCTTGAGATGCCGCTTAGCCCAATACGCTATCTGAAATAGGAGCGACGTATATTGAACAAATGTGATAGAATTTCGCTGAATTCTTATAATAATCTTAATGTAAAATGATCTAATCGGGTCTTTGTTCGCCCAACCCTAGAAGTTTAATAGTGCATTTCACTCGACATTTCAAGCGCTTTGAGATGCCGCTTAGCCCAATACGCTATCTGAAAGAGGAGCAACGTAAATTGAACAAATGTGATAGAATTTCGCTGAATTCTGATATTAACCAAAATATAAAATGATCTAATCGGGACTCTGATTGCCCTATCATAGAAGTTTAGTAGTGCATTTTACTCGCCCTTCCACGCGCTTTAAGATGCCGCCTAGCCCAGTACGCTATCTGAAATAGGAGCGACGTAAGTTGAACAAATGCGATAGAATTACGCTGAATTCTTATATTAACCGTAATATAAAATGATCTAATCGGGTCTCTGTTTGCCTTACCCTAGAAGTTTAATAGTGCATTTTACTCGCCATTTCATGCGCTTTGAGATGCCGCTTAGCCCAATGCGCATCTGAAATAGGAGCGACGTAAATTGAACAAATATGATAGAATTACGCTGAATTCTTATATTAACCGTAATATAAAATTATCTAATCGGGTCTCTGTTTGCCCTACCCCAGAAGTTTAATCGTGCACATTGCTCGCCATTTCATGCGCTTTGAGATGGCGCTTAGCCCAATACGCTATCTGAAATTGGAGCGACGTAAATTGAACAAATGTGATAGAATTTCGCTGAATTCTTATATTAACCAAAATATAAAATGATCTAATCGGGTCCCTGATTGCCCTATCATAGAAGTTTAATAGTGCATTTTACTCGCCATTTTACGCGCTTTAAGATGCCGCCTAGCCCAGTACGCTATCTGAAATAGGAGCGACGAAAATTGAACAAATGTGATAGAATTTCCCTGAAATCTTATATTAAACAAAATATAAAATGATCTAAACGGGACTCTGATTGCTCTATCATAGAAGTTTAGAAGTGCATTTTACTCGCCCTTCCACGCGCTTTAAGATGCCGCCTAGCCCAGTACGCTATCTGAAATAGGAGCGACGTATGTTGAACAAATGTGATAGAATTACGCTGAATTCTTATATTAACCGTAATATAAAATGATCTATTCGGGTCTCTGTTTGCCTTATCCTAGAAGTTTAATAGTGCATTTTACTCGCCAGTTCATGCGCATTGAGATGCCGCTTAGCCCAATACGCTATTTGAAATTGGAGCGACGTAAATAGAACAAATATGAAAGAGTTTCGCTGAATTCTTAAATTAACCATAATATAAAATGAACTTATCGGGTCTCTGTTTGCCCTACCCTAGAAGTTTAATAGTGCATTTTACTCGCCATTCCTTGCGCTTTGAGATGCCGCTTAGCCCAATACGCTATCTGAAATATCAGCGACGTAAATTGAACAAATGAGATAGAATTACGCTGAATTCTTATATTAACCGTAATATAAAATGATGTAATCGGGTCTCTGTTTGCCTTATCCTAGAAGTTTAATAGTGCATTTCACTCGTCATTTCATGCGCTTTCAGATGCCTCTTAGCCCAATAAGCTATCTGAAATAGGAGCGACGTAAATTGAACAAATGTGATAGAATTTTTCTGAATTCTGAAATAAACCATAATATGAAATGATCTAATCGGGTCTCTGTTTGCCCTACCCTAGAAGTTTAACAGTGCATTTTACTCGCCATTTCATGCGCTTTGAGATGCCGCTTAGCCCAATATGCTATCTGAAATAGGAGCGTCGTACATTGAACAAACGTGATAGAATTACCCTGAATTCTTATATTAACCTTAATGTAAAATGATGTAATCGGTTCTCTGTTCGCCCTACCCTAGAAGTTTAATAGTCTCTTTCACTTGTGATTTCATGCGCTTTGAGATGCCGCTTAGCCCAATACGCTATCTGAAATAGGAGCGACGTATATTGAACAAATGTGATAGAATTTCGCTGAATTCTTATAATAATCTTAATGTAAAATGATCTAATCGGGTCTTTGTTCGCCCAACCCTAGAAGTTTAATAGTGCATTTCACTCGACATTTCAAGCGTTTTGAGATGCCGCTTAGCCCAATACGCTATCTGAAATAGGAGCAACGTAAATTGAACAAATGTGATAGAATTTCGCTGAATTCTTATATTAACCAAAATATAAAATGATCTAATCGGGTCCCTGATTGCCCTATCATAGATGTTTAATAGTGCATTTTACTCGCCAATCCACGCGGTTTAAGATTCCGCCTAGCCCAGTACGCTATCTGAAATAGGAGCGACGTAAATTGAACAAATGTTATAGAATTTGGCTGAATTCTTAAATTAACCATAATATAAAATGATCTGATCGGGTCTCTGTTTGCCATACCCTAGAAGTTTAATAGTGCATTTTACTCGCCATTTCATGCGCTTTGAGATGGCGCTTAGCCCAATACGCTATCTGAAATAGGAGCGACGCAAATTGAACAAAGGTGATAGAATTTTTCTGAATTCTGAAATAAACCATAATATGAAATGATCTAATCGGGTCTCTGTTTGCCCTACCCTAGAAGTTTAACAGTGCATTTTACTCGCAATTTCATGGGCTTTGAGAAGCCGCTTAGCCCAATACGCTATCTGAAATAGGAGCGACGTAAATTGAACATATGTGATAGAATTTCGCTGAATTCTTATAATAATCTTAATGTAAAATGATCTAATCGGGTCTTTGTTCGCCCTACCCTAGAAGTTTAGCAGTGCATTTTACTCGCCATTTCATGCGCTTTGAGATGCCGCTTAGCCCAATACGATATCTGCAATAGGAGCGACGTAAATTGAACAAATGTGATAGAATTTCGCTGAATTCTTATATTAACCAAAATATAAAATGATCTAATCGGGTCTCTGATTGCCTTATCATAGAAGTTTAATAGTGCATTTTACTCGCCATTTCACGCGCTTTAAGATGCCGCCTAGCCCAGTACGCTATCTGAAATAGGAGCGACGTAAACTGAACAAATGTGATAGAATTTCCCTGAAATCTTATACTAAACAAAATATAAAATGATCTAAACGGGATTCTGATTGCCCTATCACAGAAGTTTAGAAGTACATTTTACTCGCCCTTCGACGCGCTTTAAGATGCCGCCTAGCCCAGTACGCTATCAGAAATAGGAGCGACGTATGTTGAACAAATGTGATAGAATTACGGTGAATTCTTATATTAACCGTAATATAAAATGATCTAAGCGGGTCTCTGCTCGCCCTACCCTAGAAGATTACCAGTGCATTTCACTCGTCATTTCATGCGCTTTGAGATGCGGCTTAGCCCAATACGCTATCTGAAATAGCAGCGACGTAAATTGAACAAATATGGTAGAATTTCCCTGAAGACTTATGTTAACCTTAATGTAAAATGATCTAATCGGGTCCCTGTTCGCCCTATCATAGAAGTTTAATAGTGCATTTTACTCGCCAATCCACGCGCTTTAAGATTCCGCCTAGCCCAGTACGCTATCTGAAATAGGAGCGACGTAAATTGAACAAATGTGATAGAATTTTTCTGAATTCTTAAATAAACCATAATATGAAATGATCTAATCGGGTCTCTGTTTGCCCTACCCTAGAAGTTTAATAGTGCATTTTACTCGCCATTTCATGCGCATTGAGATGCCGCTTAGCCCAATACGCTATCTGAAATAGGAGCGACGTAAATTGAACAAATATGATGGAGTTTCGCTGAATTCTTAAATTAACCATAATATAAAATAATCTTATCGGGTTTCTGTTTGCCCTACCCTAGAAGTTTAATACTGCATTTTACTCGCCATTTCTTCCGCTTTGAGATGCCGCTTGGCCCAATGCGCTATCTGAAATATCAGGGACGTAAATTGAACAAACGTGATAGAATTGCGCTGAATTCTTAAATTAACCATAATATAAAATGATCTAATCGGGTCTCTGTTTCCCCTACCCTAGAAGTTTAATAGTGCATTTTACTCGCCATTTCATGCGCTTTGAGATGGCGCTTAGTCCAATACGCTATCTGAAATAGGAGCGACGTAAATTGAACGAATGTGATAGAATTTCGCTGAATTCTTATATTAACCAAAATATAAAATGAGGCAATCGGGACTCTGATTGCCGTATCATAGAAGTTTAGTAGTGTATTTTACTCGCCCTTCCACGCGCTTTAAGATACCGCCTAGCCCAGTACGCTATCTGAAATAGGAGCGACGTAAGTTGAACAAATGTGATAGAATTACGCTGCATTCTTATATTAACCGTAATATAAAATGATCTAATCGGGTCTCTGTTTGCCTTACCCTAGAAGTTTAATAGTGCATTTTACTCGCCATTTCATGCGCTTTGAGATGCCGCTTAGCCCAATACGCATCTGAAATAGGAGCGACGTAAATTGGACAAATATGATAGAATTACGCTGAATTCTTATATTAACCGTAATATAAAATGATCTAATCGGGTCTCTGTTTGCCTTACCCTAGAAGTTTAATAGTGCATTTTACTCGCCATTTCATGCGCTTTGAGATGCCGCATAGCCCAATACGCTATCTGCAATAGGAGCGACGTACATTGAACAAATGTGATAGAATTTCGCTGAATTCTTATATTAACCAAAATATAAAATGATCTAATCGGGTCTCTGATTGCCTTATCATAGAAGTTTAATAGTGCATTTCACTCGTCATCTCATGCGCTTTGAGATGCCGCCTAGCCCAGTACGCTATCTGAAATATGAGCGACGTAAGTTGAACAAACGTGATAGAATTACGCTCAATTATTATATTAACCGTAATATAAAATTATCTAATCGGGTCTCTGTTTGCCCTACCCTAGAAGTTTAATAGTACACTTTGCTCGCCATTTCATGCGCTCTGTGATGCCGCTTAGCCCAATAAGCTATCTGAAATAGGACCGACGTAAATTGAACAAATGTGATAGAATTTCGCTGAATTCTTATAATAACCAAAATATAAAATGATCTAATCGGGTCTCTGATCGCCCCATCATAGAAGTTTAACAGTGCATTTTACTCGCTATTCCTCGCGCTTTAAGATGCCACCTAGCCCAGTACGCTAGCTGAAATAGGAACGACGTAAACTGAAAAAATGTGACAGAATTTCCCTGAATTCTTATATTAACCTTAATGTAAAATGATCTGATAGGGTCTCTGTACGCCCTACCCTAGAAGTTTAATAGTGCCTTTCACTCGTCATTTCATGCGTTTTGAGATGCCGCTTAGCCCAATACGCCATCTGAAATAGGAGCGACGTAAATTGAACAAATGTGATAGAATTTCGCTGAATTCTTATATTAACCAAAATATAAAATGATCTAATCGGCTCTCTGATTGCCCTATCATAGAAGTTTAGTAGTGCATTTTACTCGCCCTTCCACGCGCTTTAAGATGCCGCCTAGCCCAGTACGCTATCTGAAATAGGAGCGACGTAAGTTGAACAAATGTGATAGAATTACGCTGAATTCTTAAATTAACCATAATATAAAATGATCTAATCGGGTCTCCGTTCGCCCTACCCTAGAAGTTTAATAGTGCATTTCACTCGCCATTTCCTGCGCTTTGAGATGCCGCTTAGCCCAATACGCTATCTGAAATAGGAGAGACGTAAATTGAACGAATGTGATAGAATTTCGCTGATTTCTTATATTAACCAAAATATAAAATGATCTAATCGGGTCTCTGATAGCCCTATCATAGAAGTTTAATAGTGCATTTTACTCGCCATTCCACTCGCTTTAAGATGCCGCCTAGCCCAGTACGCTATCTGAAATAGGAGCGACGTAAGTTAAACAAATGTGATAGAATTACGCTGAATTCTTATATTAACCGTAATATAAAATGATCTAATCGGGTCTCTGGTTGCCCTACCCTAGAAGTTTAATAGTGCATTTTACTCGCCATTTCTTGCGCTTTGAGATGCCGCTTAGCCCAATACGCTATCTGAAATTGGAGCGACGTAAGGTGAACAAATGTGATAGAATTACGCTGAATTATTATATTAACCGTAATATAAAATGATCTAAACGGGACTCTGATTGCCCTATCATAGAAGTTTAGAAGTGCATTTCACTCGCCCATCCACGCGCTTTAAGATGCCGCCTAGCCCAGTCCGCTATCGGAAATAGGAGCGACGTATGTTGAACAAATGTGATAGAATTTCGCTGAATTCTTATATTAACCTTAATGTAAAATGATCTAATCGGGTCTCTGTTTGCCCTATCATAGAAGTTTAGTAGTGCATTTTACTCGTCCTTCCACGCGCTTTAAGATGCCGCCTAGCCCAGTACGCTATCTGAAATAGGAGCGACGTAAGTTGAACAAATGTGATAGAATTACGCTGAATTCTTATATTAACCGTAATATAAAATGATCTAATCGGGTCTCTGATTGCCCTATCATAGATGTTTAATAGTGCATTTCAATCGTCATCTCATGCGCTTTGAGATGCCGCCTAGCCCAGAACGCTATCTGAAATACGAGCGACCTAAGTTGAACAAATGTGATTGAATTACGCTCAATTATTATATCAACCATAATATAATATGATCTAATCGGGTCTCTGTTTGTCCTACCCTATAAGTTTAATAGTGCATTTTACTCGCCATTTCATGCGCTTTGAGATGCCGCTTAGCCCAATACGCTATCTGAAATAGGAGCGACGTAAATAGAGCAATTGTGATAGAATTTCGCTCGATTCTTATATTAACCAAAATATAAAATGATCTAATCGGGTCTCTGATTGCCCTATCATAGAAGTTTAATAGTGCATTTTACTCGCCATTCCACGCGCTTTAAGATGCCGCCTAGCCCAGTACGCTATCTGAAATAGGAGCGACGTAAGTTGAACAAATGTGATAGAATTACGCTGAATTCTTATATTAACCGTAATATAAAATGATCTATTCGGGTCTCTGTTTGCCTTATCCTAGAAGTTTAATAGTGCATTTTACTCGCCAGTTCATGCGCATTGAGATGCCGCTTAGCCCAATACGCTATTTGAAATTGGAGCGACGTAAATTGGACAAATATGATAGAGTTTCGCTGAATTCTTAAATTAACCATAATATAAAATGAACTTATCGGGTCTCTGTTTGCCCTACCCTAGAAGTTTAATAGTGCATTTTACTCGCCATTCCTTGCGCTTTGAGATGCCGCTTAGCTCAATACGCTATCTGAAATATCAGCGACGTAAATTGAACAAATGTGATAGAATTAGGCTGAATTCTTATATTAACCGTAATATAAAATGATGTAATCGGGTCTCTGTTTGCCTTATCCTAGAAGTTTAATAGTGCATTTTACTCGCCATTCCTTGCGCTTTGAGATGCCGCTTAGCCCAATACGCTATCTGAAATAGGAGCGACGTAAATTGAACAAATGTGATAGAATTTTTCTGAATTCTGAAATAAACCATAATATGAAATGATCTAATCGGGTCTCTGTTTGCCCTACCCTAGAAGTTTAATAGTGCATTTTACTCGCCATTTCATGCGCTTTGAGATGCCGCTTAGCACAATACGCATCTGAAATAGGAGCGACGTAAATTGAACAAATATGATAGAATTACGCTGAATTCTTATATTAACCGTAATATGAAATTATCTAATCGGGTCTCTGTTTGCCCTACCCCAGAAGTTTAATCGTGCACATTGCTCGCCATTTCATGCGCTTTGAGATGGCGCTTAGCCCAATACGCTATCTGAAATTGGAGCGACGTAAATTGAACAAATGTGATAGAATTTCGCTGAATTCTTATATTAACCAAAATATAAAATGATCTAATCGGGTCCCTGATTGCCCTATCATAGAAGTTTAATAGTGCATTTTACTCGCCATTTTACGCGCTTTAAGATGCCGCCTAGCCCAGTACGCTATCTGAAATAGGAGCGACGTAAATTGAACAAATGTGATAGAATTTCCCTGAAATCTTATATTAAACAAAATATAAAATGATCTAAACGGGACTCTGATTGCTCTATCATAGAAGTTTAGAAGTGCATTTTACTCGCCCTTCCACGCGCTTTAAGGTGCCGCCTAGCCCAGTACGCTATCTGAAATAGGAGCGACGTATGTTGAACAAATGTGATAGAATTACGCTGAATTCTTATATTAACCGTAATATAAAATGATCTATTCGGGTCTCTGTTTGCCTTATCCTAGAAGTTTAATAGTGCATTTTACTCGCCAGTTCATGCGCATTGAGATGCCGCTTAGCCCAATACGCTATTTGAAATTGGAGCGACGTAAATAGAACAAATATGATAGAGTTTCGCTGAATTCTAAAATTAACCATAATATAAAATGAACTTATCGGGTCTCTGTTTGCCCTACCCTAGAAGTTTAATAGTGCATTTTACTCGCCATTCCTTGCGCTTTGAGATGCCGCTTAGCCCAATACGCTATCTGAAATATCAGCGACGTAAATTGAACAAATGTGATAGAATTACGCTGAATTCTTATATTAACCGTAATATAAAATGATGTAATCGGGTCTCTGTTTGCCTTATCCTAGAAGTTTAATAGTGCATTTCACTCGTCATTTCATGCGCTTTCAGATGCCTCTTAGCCCAATAAGCTATCTGAAATAGGAGCGACGTAAATTGAACAAATGTGATAGAATTTTTCTGAATTCTGAAATAAACCATAATATGAAATGATCTAATCGGGTCTCTGTTTGCCCTACCCTAGAAGTTTAACAGTGCATTTTACTCGCCATTTCATGCGCTTTGAGATGCCGCTTAGCCCAATATGCTATCTGAAATAGGAGCGTCGTACATTGAACAAACGTGATAGAATTACCCTGAATTCTTATATTAACCTTAATGTAAAATGATCTAATCGGTTCTCTGTTCGCCCTACCCTAGAAGTTTAATAGTCTCTTTCACTCGTGATTTCATGCGCTTTGAGATGCCGCTTAGCCCAATACGCTATCTGAAATAGGAGCGACGTATATTGAACAAATGTGATAGAATTTCGCTGAATTCTTATAATAATCTTAATGTAAAATGATCTAATCGGGTCTTTGTTCGCCCAACCCTAGAAGTTTAATAGTGCATTTCACTCGACATTTCAAGCGCTTTGAGATGCCGCTTAGCCCAATACGCTATCTGAAATAGGAGCAACGTAAATTGAACAAATGTGATAGAATTTCGCTGAATTCTTATATTAACCAAAATATAAAATGATCTAATCGGGACTCTGATTGCCCTATCATAGAAGTTTAGTAGTGCATTTTACTCGCCCTTCCACGCGCTTTAAGATGCCGCCTAGCCCAGTACGCTATCTGAAATAGGAGCGACGTAAGTTGAACAAATGTGATAGAATTACGCTGAATTCTTATATTAACCGTAATATAAAATGATCTAATCGGGTCTCTGTTTGCCTTACCCTAGAAGTTTAATAGTGCATTTTACTCGCCATTTCATGCGCTTTGAGATGCCGCTTAGCCCAATACGCATCTGAAATAGGAGCGACGTAAATTGAACAAATATGATAGAATTACGCTGAATTCTTATATTAACCGTAATATAAAATTATCTAATCGGGTCTCTGTTTGCCCTACCCCAGAAGTTTAATCGTGCACATTGCTCGCCATTTCATGCGCTTTGAGATGGCGCTTAGCCCAATACGCTATCTGAAATTGGAGCGACGTAAATTGAACAAATGTGATAGAATTTCGCTGAATTCTTATATTAACCAAAATATAAAATGATCTAATCGGGTCCCTGATTGCCCTATCATAGAAGTTTAATAGTGCATTTTACTCGCCATTTTACGCGCTTTAAGATGCCGCCTAGCCCAGTACGCTATCTGAAATAGGAGCGACGTAAATTGAACAAATGTGATAGAATTTCCCTGAAATCTTATATTAAACAAAATATAAAATGATCTAAACGGGACTCTGATTGCTCTATCATAGAAGTTTAGAAGTGCATTTTACTCGCCCTTCCACGCGCTTTAAGATGCCGCCTAGCCCAGTACGCTATCTGAAATAGGAGCGACGTATGTTGAACAAATGTGATAGAATTACGCTGAATTCTTATATTAACCTTAATGTAAAATGATCTAATCGGGTCTCTGTTCGCCCTACCCTAGAAGATTTCTAGTGCATTTCACTCGCCATTTCATGCGCTTTGAGATGCCGCTTAGCCCAATACGCTATCTGAAATAGGAGCGACGCAAATTGAACAAAGGTGATAGAATTTTTCTGAATTCTTAATTAAACCATAATATGAAATGATCTAATCGGGTCTCTGTTTGCCCTACCCTAGAAGTTTAACAGTGCATTTTACTCGCAATTTCATGGGCTTTGAGAAGCCGCTTAGCCCAATACGCTATCTGAAATAGGAGCGACGTAAATTGAACATATGTGATAGAATTTCGCTGAATTCTTATAATAATCTTAATGTAAAATGATCTAATCGGGTCTTTGTTCGCCCTACCCTAGAAGTTTAGCAGTGCATTTTACTCGCCATTTCATGCGCTTTGAGATGCCGCTTAGCCCAATACGATATCTGCAATAGGAGCGACGTAAATTGAACAAATGTGATAGAATTTCGCTGAATTCTTATATTAACCAAAATATAAAATGATCTAATCGGGTCTCTGATTGCCTTATCATAGAAGTTTAATAGTGCATTTTACTCGCCATTTCACGCGCTTTAAGATGCCGCCTAGCCCAGTACGCTATCTGAAATAGGAGCGACGTAAACTGAACAAATGTGATAGAATTTCCCTGAAATCTTATACTAAACAAAATATAAAATGATCTAAACGGGATTCTGATTGCCCTATCACAGAAGTTTAGAAGTACATTTTACTCGCCCTTCGACGCGCTTTAAGATGCCGCCTAGCCCAGTACGCTATCAGAAATAGGAGCGACGTATGTTGAACAAATGTGATAGAATTACGCTGAATTCTTATATTAACCGTAATATAAAATGATCTAATCGGGTCTCTGCTCGCCCTACCCTAGAAGATTACCAGTGCATTTCACTCGTCATTTCATGCGCTTTGAGATGCGGCTTAGCCCAATACGCTATCTGAAATAGCAGCGACGTAAATTGAACAAATATGGTAGAATTTCCCTGAAGACTTATGTTAACCTTAATGTAAAATGATCTAATCGGGTCTCTGTTCGCCCTATCATAGAAGTTTAATAGTGCATTTTACTCGCCAATCCACGCGCTTTAAGATTCCGCCTAGCCCAGTACGCTATCTGAAATAGGAGCGACGTAAATTGAACAAATGTGATAGAATTTTTCTGAATTCTTAAATAAACCATAATATGAAATGATCTAATCGGGTCTCTGTTTGCCCTACCCTAGAAGTTTAACAGTGCATTTTACTCGCCATTTCATGGGCTTTGAGATGCCGCTTAGCCCAATACGCTATCTGAAATAGGAGCGACGTAAATTGAACAAATGTGATAGAATTTCCCTGAATACTTATATTAACCTTAATGTAAAATGATCTAATCGGGTCTCTGTTCCCCATACCCTAGAAGTTTAATAGTGCATTTCACTCGCCATTTCATGCGCTTTGAGATGCCGCTTAGCCCAATACGCTAACTGAAATAGGAGCGACGTAAATAGAACAATTGTGATAGAATTTCGCTGAATTCTTATATTAACCAAAATATAAAATGAACTAATCGCGTCACCGTTTGCCCTATCATAGAAGCTTAATAGTGCATTTTACTCGCCAATCCACGCGCTTTAAGATTCCGCCTAGCCCAGTACGCTATCTGAAATAGGAGCGACGTAAACTGAACAAATGTGATAGAATTTGGCTGAATTCTTAAATTAACCATAATATAAAATGATCTGATCGGGTCTCTGTTTGCCCTACCCTAGAAGTTTAATAGTGCATTTTACTCGCCATTTCATGCGCTTTGAGATGGCGCTTAGCCCAGTACGCTATCTGAAATAGGAGCGATGTAAGTTGAACAAATGTGACAGAATTACGCTGAATTCTTATATTAACAGTAATATAAAATGATCTAATCGGGTCTCTGTTTGCCTTATCCTAGAAGTTTAATAGTGCATTGTACTCGCCATTTCATGCGCATTGAGATGCCGCTTAGCCCAATACGCTATCTGAAATAGGAGCGACGTAAATTGAACAAATATGATGGAGTTTCGCTGAATTCTTAAATTAACCATAATATAAAATAATCTTATCGGGTTTCTGTTTGCCCTACCCTAGAAGTTTAATACTGCATTTTACTCGCCATTTCTTGCGCTTTGAGATGCCGCTTGGCCCAATACGCTATCTGAAATATCAGGGACGTAAATTGAACAAACGTGATAGAATTGCGCTGAATTCTTAAATTAACCATAATATAAAATGATCTAATCGGGTCTCTGTTTCCCCTACCCTAGAAGTTTAATAGTGCATTTTACTCGCCATTTCATGCGCTTTGAGATGGCGCTTAGTCCAATACGCTATCTGAAATAGGAGCGACGTAAATTGAACGAATGTGATAGAATTTCGCTGAATTCTTATATTAACCAAAATATAAAATGAGGCAATCGGGACTCTGATTGCCGTATCATAGAAGTTTAGTAGTGTATTTTACTCGCCCTTCCACGCGCTTTAAGATGCCGCCTAGCCCAGTACGCTATCTGAAATAGGAGCGACGTAAGTTGAACAAATGTGATAGAATTACGCTGCATTCTTATATTAACCGTAATATAAAATGATCTAATCGGGTCTCTGTTTGCCTTACCCTAGAAGTTTAATAGTGCATTTAACTCGCCATTTCATGCGCTTTGAGATGCCGCTTAGCCCAATACGCATCTGAAATAGGAGCGACGTAAATTGAACAAATATAATAGAATTACGCTGAATTCTTATATTAACCGTAATATAAAATGATCTAATCGGGTCTCTGTTTGCCTTACCCTAGAAGTTTAATAGTGCATTTTACTCGCCATTTCATGCGCTTTGAGATGCCGCATAGCCCAATACGCTATCTGCAATAGGAGCGACGTACATTGAACAAATGTGATAGAATTTTGCTGAATTCTTAAATTAAACATAATATAAAATGATCTAATCGGGTCTCTGTTTGCCCTATCATAGATGTTTAATAGTGCATTTCACTCGTCATCTCATGCGCTTTGAGATGCCGCCTAGCCCAGTACGCTATCTGAAATATGAGCGACGTAAGTTGAACAAACGTGATAGAATTACGCTCAATTATTATATTAACCGTAATATAAAATTATCTAATCGGGTCTCTGTTTGCCCTACCCTAGAAGTTTAATAGTACACTTTGCTCGCCATTTCATGCGCTTTAAGATTCCGCCTAGCCCAGTACGCTATCTGAAATAGGAGCGTCGTAAATTGAACAAATGTGATAGAATTTGGCTGAATTCTTAAATTAACCATAATACAAAATGATCTAATCGGGTCTCTGTTTGCCCTACCCTAGAAGGTAAATAGTGCATTTTACTCGCCATTTCATGCGCCTTGAGATGGCGCTTAGCCCAATACGCTATCTGAAATAGGAGCGACGTAAATTGAACGAATGTGATACAATTTCGCAGAATTCTTATATTAACCAAAATATAAAATGATATAATCGGGTCTCTGATAGCCCTATCATAGAAGTTTAATAGTGCATTTTACTCGTCATTTCATGCGCATTGAGATGCCGCTTAGCCCAATACGCTATTTGAAATTGGAGCGACGTAAATTGAACAAATATGATAGTGTTTCGCTGAATTCTTAAATTAACCATAATATAAAATGATCTTATCGGGTCTCTGTTTGCCCTACCCTAGAAGTTTAATAGTGAATTTTACTCGCCATTTCTTGCGCTTTGAGATGCCGCTTAGCCCAATACGATATGTGAAATATGAGCGACGTAAATTGAACAAATGTGATAGAATTACGCTGAATTCTTATATTAACCGTAATATAAAATGATGTAATCGGGTCTCTGTTTGCCTTATCCTAGAAATTTAATAGTGCATTTCACTCGTCATTTCATGCCCTTTCAGATGCCTCTTAGCCCAATAAGCTGTCTGTAATAGGAGCGACGTAAATTGAACAAATGTGATAGAATTTTTCTGAATTCTTAAATAAACCATAATATGAAATGATCTAATCGGGTCTCTGTTTGCCCTACCCTAGAAGTTTAACAGTGCATTTTACTCGCCATTTCATGCGCTTAGAGATGCCGCTTAGCCCAATACGCTATCTGAAATAGGAGCGACGTAAATTGAACAAATGTGAGAGAATTACGCCGAATTCTTATATTAACCGTAATATAAAATGATCTAATCGGGTCTCTGTTTGCCTTATCCTAGAAGTTTAATAGTGCATTTTACTCGCCATTTCATGCGCTTTGAAATGCCGCTTAGCCTAATAGACTATCTGAATTAGGAGCGACGTAAATTGAACAAGTGTGATAGAATTTCGCTGAATTCTTAAATTAACCATAATATAAAATGATCTAATCGGGTTTCTGTTTGCCCTACCCTAGAAGTTTAATAGTGCATTTTAGTCGCCATTCCACGCGCTTTAAGATGCCGCCCAACCCAGTACGCTATCTGAAATAGGAGCGACATAAATTGAACAAATGTGATAGAATTTCGCTGAATTCTTAAATTAACCATAATATAAAATGATCTAATCGGGTCTCTGTTTGCCCTAACATAGAAGTTTAATAGTGCATTTTACTCGCCATTTCATGCGCTTTGAAATGTCGCATAGCCCAATACGCTGTCTGAAATAGGAGCGACGTAAATTGAAAAAATGTGATAGAATTTCCGTGAATTCTTATATTAACCTTAATGTAAAATGATCTAATCGGGTCTCTGTTCGCCTGATCCTAGAAGATAATAGTGCATTTTACTCGCGATTTCACGTGCTTTAAGATGCCGCCTAGCCCAGTACGCTATCTGAAATAGGAACGACGTAAATTGAACAAATGTGACAGAATTATGCTGAATTCTTATATTATCCTTAATGTAAAATGATCTAATCGGGTCTCTGTTCGCTCTACCCTAGAAGTTTAATAGTGCATTTTACTCGCAATTTCTTGCGCTTTGAGATGCCGCTTATCCCAATACGCTATCTGAAATATGAGCGACGTAAATTGAACGAATGTGATAGAATTTCCCTGAATTCTTATATTAACCGTAATATAAAATGATCTAATCTGGTCTCTGTTTGCCTTATCCTAGAAGTTTAATAGTGCATTTTACTCGCCATTTCATGCGCTTTGAAATGGCGCTTAGCCCAATACGCTATCTGAATTAGGAGCGACGTAAATTGAACAAGTGTGATAGAATTTCGCTGAATTCTTAAATTAACCATAATATAAAATGATCTAATCGGGTCTCTGTTTGCCCTACCCTAGAAGTTTAATAGTGCATTTTACTCGCCATTTCATGCGCTTTGTGATGCCGCATAGCCCAATACGCTATCTGAAATAGGAGCGACGTAAATTGAACAAGTGTGATAGAATTACGCTGAATTCTTATATTAACCGTAATATAAAATGATCTAATCGGGTCTCTGTTTGCCTTACCCTAGAAGTTTAATAGTGCATTTTACTCGCCATTTCATGCGCTTTGAGCTGCCGCTTAGCCCAATACGCTATCTGATATAGGAGCGACGAAAATTGAACAAATGTGATAGAATTTCCCTGAAATCTTATTTAAAACAAAATATAAAATGATCTAATCGGGTCTCAGATTGCCCTATCATAGAAGTTTAGCAGTGCATTTTACTCGCCATTCCACTCGCTTTAAGATGCCGCCTAGCCCAGTACGCTATCTAAAATAGGAGCGACGTAAGTTGAACAAATGTGATAGAATTACGCTGAATTCTTATATTAACCGTAATATAAAATGATCTAATCGGGTCTTTGTTTGCCTTATCCTAGAAGTTTAGTATTGCATTTTACTCGCCAATTCATGCGCTTTGAGATGCCGCTTAGCCCAATACGCTATCTGAAATAGGAGCGACGTAAATTGAACAAATGTGATAGAATTTCGCTGAATTCTTTTATTAACAATAATGTAAAATGATCTAATCGGATCTCTGTTCGCCCTATCCTAGAACTTTGATAGCGCATTTTATTCGCCATTTCATACGATTTGAGATGCCGCTTAGCCCAATACGCTATCTGAAATAGGAGCGACGTAAATTGAAGAAATGTGATAGAATTTTGCTGAATTCTTAAATTAACCATAATATAAAATGATCTAATCGGGTCTCTGTTTGCCCTACCCTAGAAGTTTAATAGTGGATTTTACTCGCCATTTCATTCGCTTTGAGATGCCGCTTAGCCCAATACGCTATCAGAAATAGGAGCGACGTAAGTTGAACAAGTGTGATAGAATTACGCTGAATTCTTATATTAACCGTAATATAAAATGATCTAATCGGGTCTCTGTTTGCCCTACCCTAGAAGTTTAATAGTGCATTTTACTCGCCATTTCATGCGCTTTGAGCTGCCGCTTAGCCCAATACGCTATCTGATATAGGAGCGACGTAAATTGAACAAATGTGATAGAATTTGGCTGAATTCTTATATTAACCATAATATAAAATGATCTAAACGGGACTCTGATTGCCCTATCATAGAAGTTTAGAAGTGCATTTCACTCGCCCATCCACGCGCTTTAAGATGCCGCCTAGCCCAGTCCGCTATCGGAAATAGGAGCGACGTATGTTGAACAAATGTGATAGAATTACGCTGAATTCTTATATTAACCTTGATGTAAAATGATCTAATCGGGTCTCTGTTCGCCCTACCCTAGAAGTTTAATAGTTCATTTCACTCGCCATTTCATGCGCTTTGAGATGCCGCTTAGCCCAATACGCTATCTGAAATAGGAGCGACGTAAATTGAACAAATGTGATAGAATTTCCCTGAATACGTATATTAACCTTAATGTAAAAGGATCTAATCGGGTCTCTGTTCGCCCTACCCTAGAAGTTTAATAGTGCATTTCACTCGCCATTTCATGCGCTTTGAGATGCCGCTTAGCCCATTTCGCTATCTGAAATAGGAGCGACGTAAATAGAACAATTGTGATAGAATTTCGCTCAATTCTTATATTAACCAAAATATAAAATGATCTAATCGGGTCTCTGGTTGCCCTATCATAGAAGTTTAATATTGCATTTTACACGCCAATCCACGCGCTTTAAGATTCCGCCTAGCCCAGTACGCTATCTGAAATAGGAGCGTCGTAAATTGAACAAATGTGATAGAATTTGGCTGAATTCTTAAATTAACCATAATACAAAATGATCTAATCGGGTCTCTGTTTGCCCTACCCTAGAAGGTAAATAGTGCATTTTACTCGCCATTTCATGCGCTTTGAGATGGCGCTTAGCCCAATACGCTATCTGAAATAGGAGCGACGTAAATTGAACGAATGTGATACAATTTCGCAGAATTCTTATATTAACCAAAATATAAAATGATATAATCGGGTCTCTGATAGCCCTATCATAGAAGTTTAATAGTGCATTTTACTCGTCATTTCATGCGCATTGAGATGCCGCTTAGCCCAATACGCTATTTGAAATTGGAGCGACGTAAATTGAACAAATATGATAGTGTTTCGCTGAATTCTTAAATTAACCATAACATAAAATGATCTTATCGGGTCTCTGTTTGCCCTACCCTAGAAGTTTAATAGTGAATTTTACTCGCCATTTCTTGCGCTTTGAGATGCCGCTTAGCCCAATACGATATGTGAAATATGAGCGACGTAAATTGAACAAATGTGATAGAATTACGCTGAATTCTTATATTAACCGTAATATAAAATGATGTAATCGGGTCTCTGTTTGCCCAACCCTAGAAGTTTAACAGTGCACTTTACTCGCCATTGCATGTGCTTTGAGATGCCGCAAAGCCCAATAGGCTATCTGAAATGGGAGCGACGTAAGTTGAACAAACGTGATAGAATTACGCTGAATTCTTATATTAACCGTAATATAAAATGATCTAATTGGGTCTCTGCTTGCCTTATCCGAGAAGTTTAATAGTGCATTTCACTCGACATTTCATGCGCTTTGATATGCTGCTTAGCCCAATACGCTATCTGAAATAGGAGCGACGTAAATTGAACAAATGTGTTAGAATTTCCCTGAAATCTTATATTAACCAAAATATAAAATGATCTAAACGGGTCTCTGATTGCCCTATCATAGAATTTTAATAGTTCATTTTACTCGCCATTCCACGCGCTTTAAGATGCCGCCTAGCCCAGTACGCTATCTGAAATAGGAGCGATGTAAGTTGAACAAATGTGATAGAATTACGCCGAATTCTTATATTAACCGTAAAATAAAATGATCTAATCGGGTCGCTGTTTGCCTTATCCTAGAAGTTTAATAGCGCATTTTACTCGCCATTTCATGCGCTTTGACATGCCGCTTAGCCCAATACGCTATCTGAAATAGGAGCGACGTAAATTGAACAAATGTGATAGATTTTCGCTGAATTCTTAAATTAACCATAATATGAAATGATCTAATCGGGTGTCTGTTCTCTCTAACCTAGAAGTTTAATAGGGCATTTTATTCGACATTTCATGCGCTTTGAGATGCCGCTTAGCCCAATACGCTATCTGAAATAGGAGCGACGTAAGTTGAACAAATGTGATAGAATTTCGCTGAATTCTTAAATTAACCATAATGTAAAATGATCTAATCGGGTCTTTGTTTGCCCTAGCCTAGAAGTTTAGTAGTGCATTTTACTCGCCATTTCATGCGCTTTGAAATGCTGCATAGCCCAATACGCTATCTGCAACAGGAGCGACGTAAATTGAACAAATGTGATAGAATTTCCGTGAATTCTTATATTAACCTTAATGTAAAATGATCTAATCGGGTCTCTGTTCGCCCCACCCTAGAAGCTTAATAGTGCATTTCACCCATCATTTCATGCGCTTTGAGATGCCGCTTAGCCCAATATGCTATCTGAAATAGGAGCGACGTAAATTGAACAAATGTGATAGAATTTCCGTGAATTCTTATATTAACCATAATGTAAAATGATCCAATCGCGTCTCTGTTCGCCCGACCATAGAAGTCTAATAGTGCATTTCAATCGCCATTTCATGCGCTTTGAGATGCCGCTTAGCCGAATACGCTATCTGAAATAGGAGCGACGTAAGTTGAACAAATGTGATAAAATTTCGCTGAATTCTTTTATTAACCATAATGTAAAATGATCTAATCGGGTCTCTGTTTGCCCTAGCCTAGAAGTTTAATAGTGCATTTTATTCGCTATTTCATGCGCTTTGAGATGCCGCTTATCCGAATTCGCTATCTGAAATAGGAGCGACGTAAATTGAACAAATGTGATAGAATTTCGCTGAATTCTTAAATTAACCATAATATAAAATGATCTAATCGGGTCTCTGTTTGCCCTACCCTAGAAGTTTAATAGTGCATTTTAGTCGCCATTTCATGCGCTTTGAGATGCCGCTTAGCCCAATAAGCTATCTGAAATATGAGCGACGTAAATTGAACAAATTGTGATAGAATTTCGCTGAATTCTTAAATTAACCAAAATATAAAATGATCTAATCGGGTCTATGTTTGCCCTACCCTAGAAGTTTAATAGTGCATTTTACTCGCCATTTCATGCGCTTTGAGATGCCGCTTAGCCCAATTCGCTATCTGAAATAGGAGCGACGTAAGCTGGACAAATGTGATAGAATTTCGCTGAATTCTTTTATTAACCATAATGTAAAATGATCTAATCGGGTCTCTGTTCGCCCTAGCCTAGAAGTTTAATAGTGCATTATATTCGCCATTTCATGCGCTTTGAGATGCCGCTTATCCCAATACGCTATCTGAAATAGGAGCGACGTAAATTGAACAAATGTGATCGATTTTCGCTGAATTCTTATATTAACCAAAATATAAAATGATCTAATCGGCTCTCTGATTGCCCGATCATAGAAGTTTAGTAGTGCATTTTACTCGCCATTCCACGCGCTTAAAGATGCCGCCTAGTCCAGTGCGCTATCTGAAATAGGAGCGACGTAAGTTGAACAAATGTGACAGAATTTCGCCGAATTCTTAAATTAACCAGAATGTAAAATGATCTAATCGGGTCTCTGTTCGCCCTAGCCTAGAAGTTTAATAGTGCATTTCACTCGTTATTTCATGCGCCTTGTGATTCCGCTAAGCCCAATAAGCTATCTGAAATTGGAGCGACGTAAATTGAACAAATGTGATAGAATTTCCCTGAAATCTTATAT
Source organism: Macropis europaea (assembly GCA_916610135.2). Classification (NCBI taxonomy): domain Eukaryota; kingdom Metazoa; phylum Arthropoda; class Insecta; order Hymenoptera; family Melittidae; genus Macropis; species Macropis europaea. Next base: position 73,504 of record CAKAJE020000992.1, on the reverse strand, counting down.
TAAACAAAATATAAAATGATCTAATCGGTTCTCTGATTGCCCTATCATAGAAGTTTAACAGTGCATTTCACTCGTCATCTCATGCGCTTTGAGATGCCGCTTAGCCCAATAAGCTATCTGAAATATGAGCGACGTAAATTGAACAAATGTGATAGAATTACGCTGAATTCTTATATTAACCAAAATATAAAATGATCTAATCGGGTCTCTGAATGCCCTATCATAGAAGTTTAATGGTGCATTTCACTCGTCATTTCATGCGGTTTGAGATGCCGCCTAGCCCAGTATGCTATCTGATATAGGAGCGACGTAAATTGAACAAATGTGATAGAATTTCGCTGAATTCTTTTATTAACCATAATGTAAAATGATCTAATCGGGTCTCTGTTCGCCCTAGCCTAGAAGTTTAATAGTGCATTTTATTCGCCATTTCTTGCGCATTGAGATGCCGCTTAGCCCAATACGCTACCTGAAATAGGAGCGACGTAAATTGAACAAATGTGATAGAATTTCCCTGAAATCTTATATTAAACAAAATATAAAATGATCTAATCGGTTCTCTGATTGCGCTATCATAGAAGTTTAACAGTGCATTTCACTCGTCATTTCATGCGCTTTGAGATGCCGCTTAGCCCAATCAGCTATCTGAAATAGGAGCGACGTAAATTGAACAAATTGTGATAGAATTTCGCTGAATTCTTAAATTAACCAAAATATAAAATGATCTAATCGGGTCTATGTTTGCCCTACCCTGGAAGTTTAATAGTGCATTTTACTCGCCATTTCATGCGCTTTGAGATGCCGCTTAGCCCAATTCGCTATCTGAAATAGGAGCGACGTAAGCTGGACAAATGTGATAGAATTTCGCTGAATTCTTTTATTAACCATAATGTAAAATGATCTAATCGGGTCTCTGTTCGCCCTAGCCTAGAAGTTTAATAGTGCATTATATTCGCCATTTCATGCGCTTTGAGATGCCGCTTATCCCAATACGCTGTCTGAAATAGGAGCGACGTAAATTGAACAAATGTGATCGATTTTCGCTGAATTCTTATATTAACCAAAATATAAAATGATCTAATCGGCTCTCTGATTGCCCGATCATAGAAGTTTAGTAGTGCATTTTACACGCCATTCCACGCGCTTAAAGATGCCGCCTAGTCCAGTGCGCTATCTGAAATAGGAGCGGCGTAAGTTGAGCAAATGTGACAGAATTTCGCCGAATTCTTAAATTAACCAGAATGTAAAATGATCTAATCGGGTCTCTGTTCGCCCTAGCCTAGAAGTTTAATAGTGCATTTCACTCGTTATTTCATGCGCCTTGTGATTCCGCTAAGCCCAATAAGCTATCTGAAATTGGAGCGACGTAAATTGAACAAATGTGATAGAATTTCGCTGAATTCTTAAATTAACCAAAATATAAAATGATCTAATCGGGTCTCTGAATGCCCTATCATAGAAGTTTAATAGTGCATTTTAGTCGCCATTTCATGCGCTTTGAGATGCCGCTTAGCCCAATACGGTATCTGAAATAGGAGCGACGTAACTTGAACAAATGTGATAGAATTACGCTGAATTCTTATATTAACCGTTATATAAATTGATCTAATCGGGTCTCTGTTTGCATTATCCTAGAAGTTTAATAGCGCATTTTACTCGCCATTTCATGCGCTTTGAGATGCCGCTTAGCCCAATACGGTATCTGAAATAGGAGCGACGTAAATTGAACAAATGTGATCGATTTTCGCTGAATTCTTATATTAACCAAAATATAAAATGGTCTAATCGGGTCTCTGTTTGCCCTACCCTAGAAGTTTAATAGTGCATTTTACTCGCCATTTCATGCGCTTTGAGATGCCGCTTAGCCCAATACGCTATCTGAAATAGGAGCGACGTAAGCTGAACAAATGTGATAGAATTTCGCTGAATTCTTTTATTAACCATAATGTAAAATGATCTAATCGGGTCTCTGTTCGCCCTAGCCTAGAAGTTTAATGGTGCATTTCACTCGTCATTTCATGCGCTTTGAGATACCGCTTAGCCCAATACGCTATCTGAAATAGGAGCGACGTAAATTGAACAAATTGTGACAGAATTTCGCTGAATTCTTTTATTAACCATAATGTAAAATGATCTAATCGGGTCTCTGTTCGCCCTAGCCTAGAAGTTTAATAGTGCATTTTATTCGCCATTTCATGCGCTTTGAGATGCCGCTTAGCCCAATACGCTATCTGAAATAGGAGCGACGTAAGCTGAACAAATGTGATAGAATTTCGCTGAATTCTTTTATTAACCATAATGTAAAATGATCTAATCGGGTCTCTGTTCGCCCTAGCCTAGAAGTTTAATAGTGCATTTCACTCGTAATTTCATGCGCCTTGTGATTCCGCTAAGCCCAATAAGCTATCTGAAATAGGAGCGACGTAAATTGAACAAATGTGATCGATTATCGCTGAATTCTTATATTAACCAAAATATAAAATGATCTAATCGGGTCTCTGTTTGCCCTACCCTAGAAGTTTAATAGTGTATTTTACTCGCCATTTCATGCGCTTTGAGATGCCGCTTAGCCCAATACGCTATCCGAAATAGGAGCGACGTAACTTAAACAAATGTGATAGAATTACGCTGAATTCTTATATTAACCGTAATATAAACTGATCTAATCGGGTCTCTGTTTGCCTTATCCTAGAAGTTTAATAGCGCATTGTACTCGCCATTTCATGCGATTTGAGATTCCGCTTAGCCCAATACGCTCTCTGAAATAGGAGCGACGTAAATTGAACAAATGTGATAGAATTTCCCTGAAATCATATATTAAACAAAATATAAAATGATCTAATCGGGTCTCTGTTCGCCCTACCATAGAAGTCTAATAGTGCATTTCACTCGGCATTTCATGCGCTTTGAGATGCCGCTTAGCACATTACGCTATCTGAAATAGGAGCGACGTAAATTGAACAAATGTGATAGAATTTCCCTGAATTCTTATATTAACCTTAATGTAAAATGATCTAATCGGGCCTCTGTTCGCCCTACCATAGAAGTTTAATAGGGCATTATACTCGCCATTTCATGCGCTTTGAGATGCCGCTTAGCCCAATACGCTATCTGAAATAGGAGCGACGTAAATTGAACAAATGTGATAGAATTTCGCTGAATTCTTAAATTAACCATATAATAAAATGATTTAATCGGGTCTCTGTTTGCCCTACCCTAGAAGTTTACTACTGCATTTTACTCGCCATTTCATGCGCTTTCAGATGCCGCTTAGCCCAGTGCGCTATCTGAAATAGCAGCGACGTAAATCAAACAAATGTGATAGAATTTCCCTGAAATCTTATATTAACCATAATATAAAATGATCTAATCGGGTCTCTGTTTGCCCTACCATAGAAGTTTAATAGTGCATTTTACTCGCCATTCCACACGCTTTAAGATGCCGCCTAGGCCAGTACGCTATCTGAAATAGGAACGCCGTAAATTGAACAAATGTGATAGAATTTTGCTGAATTCTTAAATTAACCACAATATAAAATGATCTAATCGGGTCTCTGTTTGCCCTACCCTAGAAGTTTAATAGTGCGTTTTACTCGCCATTTCATGCACTTTCAGATGCCGCTTAGCCCAATACGCTATCTGAAATAGCAGCGACGTAAATTAAACAAATGTGATAGATTTTCCCTGAAATCTTATATTAAACAAAATATAAAAGGATCTAATCGGGTCTCTGATTGCACTATCATAGAAGTTTAGTAGTGCATTTTACTCGCCTTTCCACGCGCTTTAAGATGCCGCCCAGCCCAGTACGCTATCTGAAATAGGAGCGACGTAAGTTGAACAAATGTGATAGAATTACGCTGAATTCTTATATTAACCGTAATATAAAATGATCTAATCGGTTCTCTGATTGCCCTATCATAGAAGTTTAACAGTGCATTTCACTCGTCATTTCATGCGCTTTGAGATGCCGCTTAGCCCAATCAGCTATCTGAAATAGGAGCGACGTAAATTGAACAAATTGTGACAGAATTTCGCTGAATTCTTTTATTAACCATAATGTAAAATGATCTAATCGGGTCTCTGTTCGCCCTAGCCTAGAAGTTTAATAGTGCATTTTATTCGCCATTTCATGCGCTTTGAGATGCCGCTTAGCCCAATACGCTATCTGAAATAGGAGCGACGTAAATTGAACAAATGTGATAGAATTTCCCTGAAATCTTATATTAACCTTAATGTAAAATGATCTAATCGGGTCTCTGTTTGCCCTACCATAGAAGTCTAATAGTGCATTTCACTCGTCATTTCATGCGCTTTGAGATGCCGCTTAGCCCAATACGCTATCTGAAATAGGAGTGACGTAAATTGAACAAATGTGATAGAATTTCGCTGAATTCTTATATTAACCAAAATATAAAATGATCTAATCGGCTCTCTGATTGCCCTATCATAGAAGTTTAGTAGTGCATTTTACTCGCCATTCCACGCGCTTAAAGATGCCGCCTAGTCCAGTACGCTATCTGAAATAGGACCGACGTAAGTTGAACAAATGTGACAGAATTTCGCTGAATTCTTAAATTAACCATAATGTAAAATGATCTAATCGGGTCTCTGTTCGCCCTAGCCTAGAAGTTTAATAGTGCATTTTACTCGCCATTTCGTGCGCTTTCAGAAGCCGCATAGCACAATACGCTATCTGAAGTAGGAGCGACGTAAATTGAAAAATGTGATAGAATTTCCCTGAATTCTTATATTAACCTTAATGTAAAATGATCTAATCGGGTCTCTGTTCGCCCGACCATAGAAGTCTAATAGTGCATTTCACTCGCCATTTCATGCGCTTTGAGATGCCGCTTAGCCGAATTCGCTATCTGAAATAGGAGCGACGTAAATTGAACAAATGTGATAGAATTTCGCTGAATTCTTTTATTAATCATAATGTAAAATGATCTAATCGGGTCTCTGTTTGCCCTACCCTAGAAGTTTAATAGTGCATTTTACTCGACATTTCATGCGCTTTGAGATGCCGCTTAGCCCAATAAGCTATCTGAAATAGGAGCGACGTAAGATGAACAAATGTGATAGAATTACGCTGAATTCTTATATTAACCAAAATATAAAATGATCTAATCGGGTCTCTGAATGCCCTATCATAGAAGTTTAATGGTGCATTTCACTCGTCATTTCATGCGCTTTGAGATGCCGCCTAGCCCAGTATGCTATCTGATATAGGAGCGACGTAAATTGAACAAATGTGATAGAATTTTGCTGAATTCTTAAATTAACCATAATCTAAAATGATCTAATCGGGTCTCTGTTTGCCCTACCCTAGAAGTTTAATAGTGCATTTTACTCGCCATTTCGTGCGCTTTGAGAAGCCGCATAGCACAATACGCTATCTGAAGTAGGAGCGACGTAAATTGAAAAATGTGATAGAATTTCCCTGAATTCTTATATTAACCTTAATGTAAAATGATCTAATCGGGTCTCTGTTCGCCCTAGCCTAGAAGTTTAATAGTGCATTTTATTCGCCATTTCATGCGCTTTGAGATGCCGCTTAGCCCAATACGCTATCTGAAATAGGAGCGACGTAAATTGAACAAATGTGATAGAATTTCCCTGAAATCTTATATTAACCATAATATAAAATGATCTAATCGGGTCTCTGTTTGCCCTACCATAGAAGTTTAATAGTGCATTTTACTCGCCATTCCACACGCTTTAAGATGCCGCCTAGGCCAGTACGCTATCTGAAATAGGAACGCCGTAAATTGAACAAATGTGATAGAATTTTGCTGAATTCTTAAATTAACCACAATATAAAATGATCTAATCGGGTCTCTGTTTGCCCTACCCTAGAAGTTTAATAGTGCGTTTTACTCGCCATTTCATGCACTTTCAGATGCCGCTTAGCCCAATACGCTATCTGAAATAGCAGCGACGTAAATTAAACAAATGTGATAGATTTTCCCTGAAATCTTATATTAAACAAAATATAAAAGGATCTAATCGGGTCTCTGATTGCACTATCATAGAAGTTTAGTAGTGCATTTTACTCGCCTTTCCACGCGCTTTAAGATGCCGCCCAGCCCAGTACGCTATCTGAAATAGGAGCGACGTAAGTTGAACAAATGTGATAGAATTACGCTGAATTCTTATATTAACCGTAATATAAAATGATCTAATCGGTTCTCTGATTGCCCTATCATAGAAGTTTAACAGTGCATTTCACTCGTCATTTCATGCGCTTTGAGATGCCGCGTAGCCCAATCAGCTATCTGAAATAGGAGCGACGTAAATTGAACAAATTGTGACAGAATTTCGCTGAATTCTTTTATTAACCATAATGTAAAATGATCTAATCGGGTCTCTGTTCGCCCTAGCCTAGAAGTTTAATAGTGCATTTTATTCGCCATTTCATGCGCTTTGAGATGCCGCTTAGCCCAATACGCTATCTGAAATAGGAGCGACGTAAATTGAACAAATGTGATAGAATTTCCCTGAAATCTTATATTAACCTTAATGTAAAATGATCTAATCGGGTCTCTGTTTGCCCTACCATAGAAGTCTAATAGTGCATTTCACTCGTCATTTCATGCGCTTTGAGATGCCGCTTAGCCCAATACGCTATCTGAAATAGGAGCGACGTAAATTGAACAAATGTGATAGAATTTCGCTGAATTCTTATATTAACCAAAATATAAAATGATCTAATCGGCTCTCTGATTGCCCTATCATAGAAGTTTAGTAGTGCATTTTACTCGCCATTCCACGCGCTTAAAGATGCCGCCTAGTCCAGTACGCTATCTGAAATAGGACCGACGTAAGTTGAACAAATGTGACAGAATTTCGCTGAATTCTTAAATTAACCATAATGTAAAATGATCTAATCGGGTCTCTGTTCGCCCTAGCCTAGAAGTTTAATAGTGCATTTTACTCGCCATTTCGTGCGCTTTCAGAAGCCGCATAGCACAATACGCTATCTGAAGTAGGAGCGACGTAAATTGAAAAATGTGATAGAATTTCCCTGAATTCTTATATTAACCTTAATGTAAAATGATCTAATCGGGTCTCTGTTCGCCCGACCATAGAAGTCTAATAGTGCATTTCACTCGCCATTTCATGCGCTTTGAGATGCCGCTTAGCCGAATTCGCTATCTGAAATAGGAGCGACGTAAATTGAACAAATGTGATAGAATTTCGCTGAATTCTTTTATTAATCATAATGTAAAATGATCTAATCGGGTCTCTGTTTGCCCTACCCTAGAAGTTTAATAGTGCATTTTACTCGACATTTCATGCGCTTTGAGATGCCGCTTAGCCCAATAAGCTATCTGAAATATGAGCGACGTAAATTGAACAAATGTGATAGAATTTCCCTGAAATCTTATATTAAACAAAATATAAAATGAACTAATCGGGTCTCTGATTGCCGTATCGTAGAAGTTTAGTAGTGCATTTTAGTCGCCCTTCCACGCGCTTTAAAATGCCCCCTAGTCCAGTACGCTATCTGAAATAGGAGCGACGTAAGATGAACAAATGTGATAGAATTACGCTGAATTCTTATATTAACCAAAATATAAAATGATCTAATCGGGTCTCTGAATGCCCTATCATAGAAGTTTAATGGTGCATTTCACTCGTCATTTCATGCGCTTTGAGATGCCGCCTAGCCCAGTATGCTATCTGATATAGGAGCGACGTAAATTGAACAAATGTGATAGAATTTTGCTGAATTCTTAAATTAACCATAATCTAAAATGATCTAATCGGGTCTCTGTTTGCCCTACCCTAGAAGTTTAATAGTGCATTTTACTCGCCATTTCGTGCGCTTTGAGAAGCCGCATAGCACAATACGCTATCTGAAGTAGGAGCGACGTAAATTGAAAAATGTGATAGAATTTCCCTGAATTCTTATATTAACCTTAATGTAAAATGATCTAATCGGGTCTCTGTTCGCCCTAGCCTAGAAGTTTAATAGTGCATTTTATTCGCCATTTCATGCGCTTTGAGATGCCGCTTAGCCCAATACGCTATCTGAAATAGGAGCGACGTAAATTGAACAAATGTGATAGAATTTCGCTGAATTCTTATATTAACCAAAATATAAAATGATCTAATCGGCTCTCTGATTGCCCTATCATAGAAGTTTAGTAGTGCATTTTACTCGCCATTCCACGCGCTTAAAGATGCCGCCTAGTCCAGTACGCTATCTGAAATAGGAGCGACGTAAGTTGAACAAATGTGTCAGAATTTCGCTGAATTCTTAAATTAACCATAATGTAAAATGATCTAATCGGGTCTCTGTTCGCCCTAGCCTAGAAGTTTAATAGTGCATTTCACTCGTTATTTCATGCGCCTTGTGATTCCGCTAAGCCCAATAAGCTATCTGAAATTGGAGCGACGTAAATTGAACAAATGTGATAGAATTTCCCTGAAATCTTATATTAAACAAAATATAAAATGATCTAATCGGTTCTCTGATTGCCCTATCATAGAAGTTTAACAGTGCATTTCACTCGTCATTTCATACGCTTTGAGATGCCGCTTAGCCCAATCAGCTATCTGAAATAGGAGCGCCGTAAATTGAACAAATGTGATAGAATTTCGCTGAATTCTTAAATTAACCAAAATATAAAATGATCTAATCGGGTCTCTGAATGCCCTATCATAGAAGTTTAATAGTGCATTTTAGTCGCCATTTCATGCGCTTTGAGATGCCGCTTAGCCCAATACGGTATCTGAAATAGGAGCGACGTAACTTGAACAAATGTGATAGAATTACGCTGAATTCTTATATTAACCGTTATATAAAATGATCTAATCGGGTCTCTGTTTGCATTATCCTAGAAGTTTAATAGCGAATTTTACTCGCCATTTCATGCGCTTTGAGATGCCGCTTAGCCCAATACGGTATCTGAAATAGGAGCGCCGTAAATTGAACAAATGTGATCGATTTTCGCTGAATTCTTATATTAACCAAAATATAAAATGATCTAATCGGGTCTCTGTTTGCCCTACCCTAGAAGTCTAATAGTGCATTTCACTCGCCATTTCATGCGCTTTGAGATGCCGCTTAGCCCAATACGCTATCTGAAATAGGAGCGACGTAAGCTGAACAAATGTGATAGAATTTCGCTGAATTCTTTTATTAACCATAATGTAAAATGATCTAATCGGGTCTCTGTTTGCCCTACCCTAGAAGTTTAATAGTGCATTTGATGCGGCATTTCATGCGCTTTGAGATGCCGCTTAGCCCAATACGCTATCCGAAATAGGAGCGACGTAACTTAAACAAATGTGATAGAATTACGCTGAATTCTTATATTAACCGTAATATAAACTGATCTAATCGGGTCTCTGTTTGCCTTATCCTAGAAGTTTAATAGCGCATTTTACTCGCCATTTCATGCGCTTTGAGATTCCGCTTAGCCCGATACGCTCTCTGAAATAGGAGCGACGTAAATTGAACAAATGTGATAGAATTTCCCTGAAATCATATATTAAACAAAATATAAAATGATCTAATCGGGTCTCTGTTCGCCCTACCATAGAAGTCTAATAGTGCATTTCACTCGCCATTTCATGCGCCTTGAGATGCCGCTTAGCCCAATACGCTATCTGAAATAGGAGCGACGTAAATTGAACAAATGTGATAGAATTTTGCTGAATTCTTAAATTAACCATAATATAAAATGATCTAATCGGGTCTCTGTTTGCCCTACCCTAGAAGTTTAATAGTGCATTTCACTCGTCACTTCATGCGCTTTGAGAAGCCGCTAAGCCCAGTAAGCTATCTGAAATAGGAGCAACGTAAATTGAACAAATGTGATAGAATTTCGCAGAATTCTTATATTAACCAAAATATAAAATGATCTAATCTGGTCTCTGTTCGCCCTAGCCTAGAATTTTAATAGTGCATTTTGTTCGCCATTTGATGCGCTTTGAGATGCCGCTTAGCCCAATACGCTATCTGCAATAGGAGCGACGTAAATTGAAGAAATGTGATTGAATTTCCCTGAATTCTTATATTAACTTTAATGTAAAATGATCTAGTCGGGTCTCTGTTTGCCCTATCATAGAAGTTTAATAGTGTATTTCACTCATCATTTCATGCGCTTTGAGATGCCGCCCAGCCCAGTATGCTATCTGATATAGGAGCGACGTAAATTGAACAAATGTGGTAGAATTTCGCTGAATTCTTAAATTAACCATAATATAAAATGATCTTATCGGGTCTCTGTTTGCCCTACCCTAGAAGTTTAATAGTGCATTTTACTCGCCATTTCATGCGCTTTGAGATGCCGCTTAGCCCAATAAGCTATCTGAAATATGAGTGACGTAAATTGAACAAATGTGATAGAATTTCCCTGAAATCTTATATTAAACAAAATATAAAATGAACTAATCGGGTCTCTGATTGCTCTATCATAGAAGTTTAGTAGTGCATTTTACTCGCCCTTACACGCGCTTTAAGATGCCGCCTAGCCCAGTACGCTATCTGAAATAGGAGCGACGTTAGATGAACAAATGTGATAGAATTACGCTGAATTCTTATACTAACCGTAATATAAAATGATCTAATCGGGCCTCTGTTTGCCTTATCCTAGAAGTTTAATAGTGCATTTCACTCGCAATTTCATGCGCTTTGAAATGCTGCATAGCCCAATACGCTATCTGCAACAGGAGCGACGTAAATTGAACAAATGTGATAGAATTTCCGTGAATTCTTATATTAACCTTAATGTAAAATGATCTAATCGGGTCTCTGTTCGCCCCACCCTAGAAGCTTAATAGTGCATTTCAGCCATCATTTCATGCGCTTTGAGATGCCGCTTAGCCCAATATGCTATCTGAAATAGGAGCGACGTAAATTGAACAAATGTGATAGAATTTCCGTGAATTCTTATATCAACCATAATGTAAAATGATCCAATCGCGTCTCTGTTCGCCCGACCATAGAAGTCTAATAGTGCATTTCACTCGCCATTTCATGCGCTTTGAGATGCCGCTTAGCCGAATACGCTATCTGAAATAGGAGCGACGTAAGTTGAACAAATGTGATAGAATTTCGCTGAATTCTTTTATTAATCATAATGTAAAATGATCTAATCGGGTCTCTGTTTGCCCTAGCCTAGAAGTTTAATAGTGCATTTTATTCGCTATTTCATGCGCTTTGAGATGCCGCTTATCCGAATTCGCTATCTGAAATAGGAGCGACGTAAATTGAACAAATGTGATAGAATTTCGCTGAATTCTTAAATTAACCATAATATAAAATGATCTAATCGGGTCTCTGTTTGCCCTACCCTAGAAGTTTAATAGTGCATTTTACTCGCCACTTCATGCGCTTTGAGATGCCGCTTAGCCCAATACGCTGTCTGAAATAGGAGCGACGTAAATTGAACAAATGTGATAGAATTTCCCTGAAATCTTATATTAAACAAAATATAAAATGATCTAATCGGTTCTCTGATTGCCCTATCATAGAAGTTTAACAGTGCATTTCACTCGTCATTTCATGCGCTTTGAGATGCCGCTTAGCCCAATCAGCTATCTGAAATAGGAGCGACGTAATTTGAACAAATTGTGATAGAATTTCGCTGAATTCTTAAATTAACCAAAATATAAAATGATCTAATCGTGTCTCCGTTTGCCCTACCCTAGAAGTTTAATAGTGCATTTTACTCGCCATTTCATGCGCTTTGAGATGCCGCTTAGCCCAATGCGCTATCTGAAATAGGAGCGACGTAAGCTGGACAAATGTGATAGAATTTCGCTGAATTCTTTTATTAACCATAATGTAAAATGATCTAATCGGGTCTCTGTTCGCCCTAGCCTAGAAGTTTAATAGTGCATTTTATTCGCCATTTCATGCGCTTTGAGATGCCGCTTAGCCCAATACGCTATCTGAAATAGGAGCGACGTAAATTGAACAAATGTGATAGAATTTCGCTGAATTCTTATATTAACCAAAATATAAAATGATCTAATCGGCTCTCTGATTGCCCTATCATAGAAGTTTAGTAGTGCATTTTACTCGCCAATCCACGCGCTTAAAGATGCCGCCTAGTCCAGTACGCTATCTGAAATAGGAGCGACGTAAGTTGAACAAATGTGACAGAATTTCGCTGAATTCTTAAATTAACCATAATGTAAAATGATCTAATCGGGTCTCTGTTCGCCCCAGCCTAGAAGTTTAATAGTGCATTTCACTCGTTATTTCATGCGCCTTGTGATTCCGCTAAGCCCAATAAGCTATCTGAAATTGGAGCGACGTAAATTGAACAAATGTGATAGAATTTCCCTGAAATCTTATATTAAACAAAATATAAAATGATCTAATCGGTTCTCTGATTGCCCTATCATAGAAGTTTAACAGTGCATTTCACTCGTCATTTCATACGCTTTGAGATGCCGCTTAGCCCAATCAGCTATCTGAAATAGGAGCGCCGTAAATTGAACAAATGTGATAGAATTTCGCTGAATTCTTAAATTAACCAAAATATAAAATGATCTAATCGGGTCTCTGAATGCCCTATCATAGAAGTTTAATAGTGCATTTTAGTCGCCATTTCATGCGCTTTGAGATGCCGCTTAGCCCAATACGGTATCTGAAATAGGAGCGACGTAACTTGAACAAATGTGATAGAATTACGCTGAATTCTTATATTAACCGTTATATAAAATGATCTAATCGGGTCTCTGTTTGCATTATCCTAGAAGTTTAATAGCGAATTTTACTCGCCATTTCATGCGCTTTGAGATGCCGCTTAGCCCAATACGGTATCTGAAATAGGAGCGCCGTAAATTGAACAAATGTGATCGATTTTCGCTGAATTCTTATATTAACCAAAATATAAAATGATCTAATCGGGTCTCTGTTTGCCCTACCCTAGAAGTTTAATAGTGCATTTTACTCGCCATTTCATGCGCTTTGAGATGCCGCTTAGCCCAATACGCTATCTGAAATAGGAGCGACGTAAGCTGAACAAATGTGATAGAATTTCCCTGAAATCTTATATTAACCATAATATAAAATGATCTAATCGGGTCTCTGTTTGCCCTACCATAGAAGTTTAATAGTGCATTTTACTCGCCATTCCACACGCTTTAAGATGCCGCCTAGCCCAGTACGCTATCTGAAATAGGAGCGACTTAAGTTGAACAAATGTGATAGAATTTCCCTGAAATCTTATATTAACCATAATATAAAATGATCTAATCGGGTCTCTGTTTGCCCTACCCTAGAAGTTTAATAGTGCGTTTTACTCGCCATTTCATGCACTTTCAGATGCCGCTTAGCCCAATACGCTATCTGAAATAGCAGCGACGTAAATTAAACAAATGTGATAGATTTTCCCTGAAATCTTATATTAAACAAAATATAAAAGGATCTAATCGGCTCTCTGATTGCCCTATCATAGAAGTTTAGTAGTGCATTTTACTCGCCATTCCACGCGCTTAAAGATGCCGCCTAGTCCAGTACGCTATCTGAAATAGGAGCGACGTAAGTTGAACAAATGTGACAGAATTTCGCTGAATTCTTAAATTAACCATAATGTAAAATGATCTAATCGGGTCTCTGTTCGCCCTAGCCTAGAAGTTTAATAGTGCATTTCACTCGTTATTTCATGCGCCTTGTGATTCCGCTAAGCCCAATAAGCTATCTGAAATTGGAGCGACGTAAATTGAACAAATGTGATAGAATTTCCCTGAAATCTTATATTAAACAAAATATAAAATGATCTAATCGGTTCTCTGATTGCCCTATCATAGAAGTTTAACAGTGCATTTCACTCGTCATTTCATGCGCTTTGAGATGCCGCTTAGCCCAATCAGCTATCTGAAATAGGAGCGACGTAAATTGAACAAATGTGATAGAATTTCGCTGAATTCTTAAATTAACCAAAATATAAAATGATCTAATCGGGTCTCTGAATGCCCTATCATAGAAGTTTAATAGTGCATTTTAGTCGCCATTTCATGCGCTTTGAGATGCCGCTTAGCCCAATACGGTATCTGAAATAGGAGCGACGTAACTTGAACAAATGTGATAGAATTACGCTGAATTCTTATATTAACCGTTATATAAAATGATCTAATCGGGTCTCTGTTTGCATTATCCTAGAAGTTTAATAGCGAATTTTACTCGCCATTTCATGCGCTTTGAGATGCCGCTTAGCCCAATACGGTATCTGAAATAGGAGCGACGTAAATTGAACAAATGTGATCGATTTTCGCTGAATTCTTATATTAACCAAAATATAAAATGATCTAATCGGGTCTCTGTTTGCCCTACCCTAGAAGTTTAATAGTGCATTTTACTCGCCATTTCATGCGCTTTGAGATGCCGCTTAGCCCAATACGCTATCTGAAATAGGAGCGACGTAAGCTGAACAAATGTGATAGAATTTCCCTGAAATCTTATATTAACCATAATATAAAATGATCTAATCGGGTCTCTGTTTGCCCTACCATAGAAGTTTAATAGTGCATTTTACTCGCCATCCCACACGCTTTAAGATGCCGCCTAGCCCAGTACGCTATCTGAAATAGGAGCGTCGTAAGTTGAACAAATGTGATAGAATTTCCCTGAAATCTTATATTAACCATAATATAAAATGATCTAATCGGGTCTCTGTTTGCCCTACCCTAGAAGTTTAATAGTGCGTTTTACTCGCCATTTCATGCACTTTCAGATTCCGCTTAGCCCAATACGCTAACTGAAATAGCAGCGACGTAAATTAAACAAATGTGATAGATTTTCCCTGAAATCTTATATTAAACAAAATATAAAAGGATCTAATCGGGTCTCTGATTGCCCTATCATAGAAGTTTAGTAGTGCATTTTACTCGCCTTTCCACGCGCTTTAAGTTGCCGCCCAGCCCAGTACGCTATCTGAAATAGGAGCGACGTAAGTTGAACAAATGTGATAGAATTACGCTGAATTCTTATATTAACCGTAATATAAAATGATCTAATCGGTTCTCTGATTGCCCTATCATAGAAGTTTAACAGTGCATTTCACTCGTCATTTCATGCGCTTTGAGAAGCCGCATAGCACAAAACGCTATCTGAAGTAGGAGCGACGTAAATTGAAAAATGTGATAGAATTTCCCTGAATTCTTATATTAACCTTAATGTAAAATGATCTAATCGGGTCTCTGTTCGCCCTACCATAGAAGTCTAATAGTGCATTTCACTCGTCACTTCATGCGCTTTGAGATACCGCTTAGCCCAATACGCTATCTGAAATAGGAGCGACGTAAATTGAACAAATGTGATAGAATTTCGCTGAATTCTTATATTAACCAAAATATAAAATGATCTAATCGGCTCTCTGATTGCCCTATCATAGAAGTTTAGAAGTGCATTTTACTCGCCATGCCACGCGCTTTAAGATGCCGCCTATTCCAGTACGCTATCTGAAATAGGAGCGACGTAAGTTGAACAAATGTGACAGAATTTCGCTGAAGTTTTAAATTAACCATAATGTAAAATGATCTAATCGGGTCTCTATTCGCCGTAGCCTAGAAGTTTAATAGTGCATTTCACTCGTAATTTCATGCGCCTTGTGATTCCGCTAAGCCCAATAAGCTATCTGAAATAGGAGCGACGTAAATTGAACAAATGTGATCGATTATCGCTGAATTCTTATATTAACCAAAATATAAAATGATCTGAGCGGGTCTCTGTTTGCCCTACCCTAGAAGTTTAATAGTGCATTTTACTCGCCATTTCATGCGCTTTGAGATGCCGCTTAGCCCAATACGCTATCCGAAATAGGAGCGACGTAACTTAAACAAATGTGATAGAATTACGCTGAATTCTTATATTAACCGTAATATAAACTGATCTAATCGGGTCTCTGTTTGCCTTATCCTAGAAGTTTAATAGCGCATTTTACTCGCCATTTCATGCGATTTGAGATTCCGCTTAGCCCAATACGCTCTCTGAAATAGGAGCGACGTAAATTGAACAAATGTGATAGAATTTCCCTGAAATCATATATTAAACAAAATATAAAATGATCTAATCGGGTCTCTGTTCGCCCTGCCATAGAAGTCTAATAGTGTATTTCACTCGGCATTTCATGCGCTTTGAGATGCCGCTTAGCCCAATACGCTATCTGAAATAGGAGCGACGTAAATTGAACAAATGTGATAGAATTTCCCTGAATTCTTATATTAACCTTAATGTAAAATGATCTAATCGGGCCTCTGTTCGCCCTACCATAGAAGTTTAATAGGGCATTATACTCGCCATTTCATGCGCTTTGAGATGCCGCTTAGCCCAATACGCTATCTGAAATAGGAGCGACGTAAATTGAACAAATGTGATAGAATTTCGCTGAATTCTTAAATTAACCATATAATAAAATGATTTAATCGGGTCTCTGTTTGCCCTACCCTAGAAGTTTAATACTGCATTTTACTCGCCATTTCATGCGCTTTCAGATGCCGCTTAGCCCAGTGCGCTATCTGAAATAGCAGCGACGTAAATCAAACAAATGTGATAGAATTTCCCTGAAATCTTATATTAACCATAATATAAAATGATCTAATCGGGTCTCTGTTTGCCCTACCATAGAAGTTTAATAGTGCATTTTACTCGCCATTCCACACGCTTTAAGATGCCGCCTAGGCCAGTACGCTATCTGAAATAGGAACGCCGTAAATTGAACAAATGTGATAGAATTTTGCTGAATTCTTAAATTAACCATAATATAAAATGATCTAATCGGGTCTCTGTTTGCCCTACCCTAGAAGTTTAATAGTGCGTTTTACTCGCCATTTCATGCACTTTCAGATGCCGCTTAGCCCAATACGCTATCTGAAATAGCAGCGACGTAAATTAAACAAATGTGATAGATTTTCACTGAAATCTTATATTAAACAAAATATAAAAGGATCTAATCGGGTCTCTGATTGCCCTATCATAGAAGTTTAGTAGTGCATTTTACTCGCCTTTCCACGCGCTTTAAGATGCCGCCCAGCCCAGTACGCTATCTGAAATAGGAGCGACGTAAGTTGAACAAATGTGATAGAATTACGCTGAATACTTATATTAACCGTAATATAAAATGATCTAATCGGTTCTCTGATTGCCCTATCATAGAAGTTTAACAGTGCATTTCACTCGTCATTTCATGCGCTTTGAGAAGCCGCATAGCACAAAACGCTATCTGAAGTAGGAGCGACGTAAATTGAAAAATGTGATAGAATTTCCCTGAATTCTTATATTAACCTTAATGTAAAATGATCTAATCGGGTCTCTGTTCGCCCTACCATAGAAGTCTAATAGTGCATTTCACTCGTCACTTCATGCGCTTTGAGATACCGCTTAGCCCAATACGCTATCTGAAATAGGAGCGACGTAAATTGAACAAATGTGATAGAATTTCGCTGAATTCTTATATTAACCAAAATATAAAATGATCTAATCGGCTCTCTGATTGCCCTATCATAGAAGTTTAGTAGTGCATTTTACTCGCCATGCCACGCGCTTTAAGATGCCGCCTAGTCCAGTACGCTATCTGAAATAGGAGCGACGTAAGTTGAACAAATGTGACAGAATTTCGCTGAATTCTTAAATTAACCATAATGTAAAATGATCTAATCGGGTCTCTGTTCGCCCTAGCCTAGAAGTTTAATAGTGCATTTCACTCGTAATTTCATGCGCCTTGTGATTCCGCTAAGCCCAATAAGCTATCTGAAATAGGAGCGACGTAAGTTGAACAAATGTGATCGATTATCGCTGAATTCTTATATTAACCAAAATATAAAATGATCTAATCGGCTCTCTGTTTGCCCTACCCTAGAAGTTTAATAGTGCATTTTACTCGCCATTTCATGCGCTTTGAGATGCCGCTTAGCCCAATACGCTATCCGAAATAGGAGCGACGTAACTTAAACAAATGTGATAGAATTACGCTGAATTCTTATATTAACCGTAATATAAACTGATCTAATCGGGTCTCTGTTTGCCTTATCCTAGAAGTTTAATAGCGCATTTTACTCGCCATTTCATGCGATTTGAGATTCCGCTTAGCCCAATACGCTCTCTGAAATAGGAGCGACGTAAATTGAACAAATGTGATAGAATTTCCCTGAAATCATATATTAAACAAAATATAAAATGATCTAATCGGGTCTCTGTTCGCCCTACCATAGAAGTCTAATAGTGCATTTCACTCGGCATTTCATGTGCTTTGAGATGCCGCTTAGCCCAATACGCTATCTGAAATAGGAGCGACGTAAATTGAACAAATGTGATAGAATTTCCCTGAATTCTTATATTAACCTTAATGTAAAATGATCTAATCGGGCCTCTGTTCGCCCTACCATAGAAGTTTAATAGGGCATTATACTCGCCATTTCATGCGCTTTGAGATGCCGCTTAGCCCAATACGCTATCTGAAATAGGAGCGACGTAAATTGAACCAAGTATAATAGAATTTCGCTGAATTCTTAAATTAACCATATAATAAAATGATTTAATCGGGTCTCTGTTTGCCCTACCCTAGAAGTTTAATACCGCATTTTACTCCCCATTTCATGCGCTTTCAGATGCCGCTTAGCCCAGTGCGCTATCTGAAATAGCAGCGACGTAAATCAAACAAATGTGATAGAATTTCCCTGAAATCTTATATTAACCATAATATAAAATGATCTAATCGGGTCTCTGTTTGCCCTACCATAGAAGTTTAATAGTGCATTTTACTCGCCATTCCACACGCTTTAAGATGCCGCCCAGCCCAGTACGCTATCTGAAATAGGAACGCCGTAAATTGAACAAATGTGATAGAATTTTGCTGAATTCTTAAATTAACCATAATATAAAATGATCTAATCGGGTCTCTGTTTGCCCTACCCTAGAAGTTTAATAGTGCGTTTTACTCGCCATTTCATGCACTTTCAGATGCCGCTTAGCCCAATACGCTATCTGAAATAGCAGCGACGTAAATTAAACAAATGTGATAGATTTTCCCTGAAATCTTATATTAAACAAAATATAAAAGGATCTAATCGGGTCTCTGATTGCCCTATCATAGAAGTTTAGTAGTGCATTTTACTCGCCTTTCCACGCGCTTTAAGATGCCGCCCAGCCCAGTACGCTATCTGAAATAGGAGCGACGTAAGTTGAACAAATGTGATAGAATTACGCTGAATTCTTATATTAACCGTAATATAAAATGATCTAATTGGTTCTCTGATTGCCCTATCATAGAAGTTTAACAGTGCATTTCACTCGTCATTTCATGCGCTTTGAGATGCCGCTTAGCCCAATCAGCTATCTGAAATAGGAGCGACGTAAATTGAACAAATTGTGACAGAATTTCGCTGAATTCTTAAATTAACCAAAATATAAAATGATCTAATCGGGTCTCTGTTTGCCCTACCCTAGAAGTTTAATAGTGCATTTTACTCGCCATTTCATGCGCTTTGAGATGCCGCTTAGCCCAATACGCTATCTGAAATAGGAGCGACGTAAGCTGGACAAATGTGATAGAATTTCGCTGAATTCTTTTATTAACCATAATGTAAAATGATCTAATCGGGTCTCTGTTTGCCCTACCATAGAAGTCTAATAGTGCATTTCACTCGTCATTTCATGCGCTTTGAGATGCCGCTTAGCCCAATACGCTATCTGAAATAGGAGCGACGTAAATTGAACAAATGTGATAGAATTTCGCTGAATTCTTATATTAACCAAAATATAAAATGATCTAATCGGCTCTCTGATTGCCCTATCATAGAAGTTTAGTTGTGCATTTTACTCGCCATTCCACGCGCTTAAAGATGCCGCCTAGTCCAGTACGCTATCTGAAATAGGACCGACGTAAGTTGAACAAATGTGACAGAATATCGCTGAATTCTTAAATTAACCATAATGTAAAATGATCTAATCGGGTCTCTGTTCGCCCTAGCCTAGAAGTTTAATAGTGCATTTCACTCGTTATTTCATGCGCCTTGTGATTCCGCTAAGCCCAATAAGCTATCTGAAATTGGAGCGACGTAAATTGAACAAATGTGACAGAATTTCCCTGAAATCTTATATTAAACAAAATATAAAATGATCTAATCGGTTCTCTGATTGCCCTATCATAGAAGTTTAATAGTGCATTTCACTCGTCATTTCATGCGCTTTGAGATGCCGCTTAGCCCAATCAGCTATCTGAAATGGGAGCGACGTAAATTGAACAAATGTGATAGAATTTCGCTGAATTCTTAAATTAACCAAAATATAAAATGATCTAATCGGGTCTCTGAATGCCCTATCATAGAAGTTTAATAGTGCATTTTAGTCGCCATTTCATGCGCTTTGAGATGCCGCTTAGCCCAATACGGCATCTGAAATAGGAACGACGTAACTTGAACAAATGTGATAGAATTACGCTGAATTCTTATATTAA
Organism: Macropis europaea; assembly: GCA_916610135.2. NCBI lineage: Eukaryota > Metazoa > Arthropoda > Insecta > Hymenoptera > Melittidae > Macropis > Macropis europaea. Next base: position 53,084 of record CAKAJE020000992.1, on the reverse strand, counting down.
CCGTTATATAAAATGATCTAATCGGGTCTCTGTTTGCCTTATCCTAGAAGTTTAATAGTGCATTTTACTCGCCATTTCATGCGCTTTGAGATGCCGCTTAGCCCAATATGCTATCTGAAATAGGAGCGACGTAAATTGAACAAATGTGATAGAATTTCGGTGAATTCTTATATTAACCATAATGTAAAATGATCCAATCGGGTCTCTGTTCGCCCGACCATAGAAGTCTAATAGTGCATTTCACTCGCCATTTCATGCGCTTTGAGATGCCGCTTAGCCGAATTCGCTATCTGAAATAGGAGCGACGTAAATTGAACAAATGTGATAGAATTTCGCTGAATTCTATTATTAATCATAATGTAAAATGATCTAATCGGGTCTCTGTTTGCCCTACCATAGAAGTCTAATAGTGCATTTCACTCGTCATTTCATGCGCTTTGAGATGCCGCTTAGCCCAATACGCTATCTGAAATAGGAGCGACGTAAATTGAACAAATGTGATAGAATTTCGCTGAATTCTTATATTAACCAAAATATAAAATGATCTAATCGGCTCTCTGATTGCCCTATCATAGAAGTTTAGTTGTGCATTTTACTCGCCATTCCACGCGCTTAAAGATGCCGCCTAGTCCAGTACGCTATCTGAAATAGGACCGACGTAAGTTGAACAAATGTGACAGAATATCGCTGAATTCTTAAATTAACCATAATGTAAAATGATCTAATCGGGTCTCTGTTCGCCCTAGCCTAGAAGTTTAATAGTGCATTTCACTCGTTATTTCATGCGCCTTGTGATTCCGCTAAGCCCAATAAGCTATCTGAAATTGGAGCGACGTAAATTGAACAAATGTGATAGAATTTCCCTGAAATCTTATATTAAACAAAATATAAAATGATCTAATCGGTTCTCTGATTGCCCTATCATAGAAGTTTAACAGTGCATTTCACTCGTCATTTCATGCGCTTTGAGATGCCGCTTAGCCCAATCAGCTATCTGAAATGGGAGCGACGTAAATTGAACAAATGTGATAGAATTTCGCTGAATTCTTATATTAACCAAAATATAAAATGATCTAATCGGGTCTCTGAATGCCCTATCATAGAAGTTTAATAGTGCATTTTACTCGCCATTTCATGCGCTTTGAGATGCCGCTTAGCCCAATACGGCATCTGAAATAGGAACGACGTAACTTGAACAAATGTGATAGAATTACGCTGAATTCTTATATTAACCGTTATATAAAATGATCTAATCGGGTCTCTGTTTGCCTTATCCTAGAAGTTTAATAGTGCATTTTACTCGCCATTTCATGCGCTTTGAGATGCCGCTTAGCCCAATATGCTATCTGAAATAGGAGCGACGTAAATTGAACAAATGTGATAGAATTTCGGTGAATTCTTATATTAACCATAATGTAAAATGATCTAATCGGGTCTCTGTTCGCCCGACCATAGAAGTCTAATAGTGCATTTCACTCGCCATTTCATGCGCTTTGAGATGCCGCTTAGCCGAATTCGCTATCTGAAATAGGAGCGACGTAAATTGAACAAATGTGATAGAATTTCGCTGAATTCTATTATTAATCATAATGTAAAATGATCTAATCGGGTCTCTGTTTGCCCTACCCTAGAAGTTTAATAGTGCATTTTACTCGCCATTTCATGCGCTTTGAGATGCCGCTTAGCCCAATAAGCTATCTGAAATATGAGCGACGTAAATTGAACAAATGTGATAGAATTTCCCTGAAATCTTATATTAAACAAAATATAAAATGAACTAATCGGGTCTCTGATTGCCGTATCGTAGAAGTTTAGTAGTGCATTTTAGTCGCCCTTCCACGCGCTTTAAGATGCCGCCTAGTCCAGTACGCTATCTGAAATAGGAGCGACGTAAGATGAACAAATGTGATAGAATTACGCTGAATTCTTATATTAACCAAAATATAAAATGATCTAATCGGGTCTCTGATTGCCCTATCATAGAAGTTTAATGGTGCATTTCACTCGTCATTTCATGCGCTTTGAGATGCCGCCTAGCCCAGTATGCTATCTGATATAGGAGCGACGTAAATTGAACAAATGTGATAGAATTTTGCTGAATTCTTAAATTAACCATAATCTAAAATGATCTAATCGGGTCTCTGTTTGCCCTACCCTAGAAGTTTAATAGTGCATTTTACTCGCCATTTCGTGCGCTTTGAGAAGCCGCATAGCACAATACGCTATCTGAAGTAGGAGCGACGTAAATTGAAAAATGTGATAGAATTTCCCTGAATTCTTATATTAACCTTAATGTAAAATGATCCAATCGGGTCTCTGTTCGCCCTACCATAGAAGTCTAATAGGGCATTTCTCTCGCTACTTCATGCGCTTTGAGATGCCGCTTAGCCCAATACGCTATCTGAAGTAGGAGCGACGTAAGTTGAACAAATGTGATAGAATTTCGCTGAATTCTTTTATTAACCATAATGTAAAATGATCTGATCGGGGCTCTGTTCGCCCTAGCCTAGAAGTTTAATGGTGCATTTTATTCGCCATTTCATGCGCTTTGAGATGCCGCTTAGCCGAATTCGCTATCTGAAATAGGAGCGACGTAAATTGAACAAATGTGATAGAATTTCGCTGAATTCTTAAATTAACCATAATATAAAATGATCTAATCGGGTCTCTGTTTGCCCTATCCTAGAAGTTTAATAGTGCATTTTACTCGTCATTTCATGCGCTTTGAGATGCCGCTTAGCCCAATACACTATCTGAAATAGGAGCGATGTAAATTGAACAAATGTGATAGAATTTCGCTGAATTCTTATATTAACCGTAATATAAAATGATCTAATCGGGTCTCTGTTTGCCCTATCATAGAAGTTTAATAGTGCATTTTACTCGCCATTTCATGCGCTTTGAGATGCCGCCTAGCCCAGTACGCTATCTGAAATAGGAGCGACGTAAGTTGAACAAATGTGATAGAATTACGCTACATTCTTATATTAACCGTAATATAAAATGATCTTATCGGGTCTCTGTTTGCCTTATCCTAGAAGTTTAATAGCGCATTTTACTCGCCATTTCATGCGCTTTGAGAGGCCGCTTAGCACAATACGCTGTCTGAAATAGGAGCGACGTAAATTGAACAAATGTTATAGATTTTCGCTGAATTCTTAAATTAACCATAATATAAAATGATCTAATCGGGTCTCTGTTCGCCCTACCCTAGAAGTTTAATAGTGCATTTCACTCGTCATTTCATGCGCTTTGAGATGCCGCTTAGCCCAATATGGTATCTGAAATAGGAGCGACGTAAATTGAACAAATGTGATAGAATTTCGCTGAATTCTTTTATTAACCAAAATATAAAATGATCTAATCGGGTCTCTGTGCGCCCTAGCCTAGAAGTTTAATAGTGCATTTTGCTCGCCATTCCACGCGCTTTCAGATGCCGCCTAGCCCAGTATGCTATCTGAAATAGGAGCGACGTAAGTTGAACAAATGTGATAGAATTACGCAGAATTCTTATATTAACCGTAATATAAAATGATCTAATCGGGTCTCTGTTTGGCTTATCCTAGAAGTTTAATAGTGCATTTTACTCGTCATTTTATGCGCTTTGAGATGCCGCATAGCCCAATACGCTATGTGAAATAGGAGCGACGTAAATTGAACAAATGTGATAGAATTTTACTGAATTCTTAAATTAACCATAATATATAATGATCTAATCGGGTCTCTGATTGCCCTATCACAGAATTTTAATAGTGCATTTTACTCGCCATTCCACGCGCTTTGAGATGCCGCCTAGCCCAGTACGCTATCTGAAATAGGAGCGACGTAAGTTGAACAAATGTGATAGAATTACGCTGAATTCTTATATTAACCGTAATATAAAATGATCTAATCGGGTCGCTGTTTGCCTTATCCTAGAAGTTTATTAGTGCATTTTACTCGCCAATTCATGCGCTTTGAGATGCCGCTTAGCCCAATACGCTATCTCAAATAGGAACGACGTAAGTTGAACAAATGTGATAGAATTATCCGTGAATTCTTATATTAACCTTAATGTAAAATGATCCAATCGGGTCTCTGTTCGCCTTACCATAGAAGTCTAATAGTGCATTTCTCTCGCTACTTCATGCGCTTTGAGATGCCGCTTAGCCCAATACGCTATCTGAAGTAGGAGCGACGTAAGTTGAACAAATGTGATAGAATTTCGCTGAATTCTTTTATTAACCATAATGTAAAATGATCTGATCGGGGCTCTGTTCGCCCTAGCCTAGAAGTTTAATGGTGCATTTTATTCGCCATTTCATGCGCTTTGAGATGCCGCTTAGCCGAATTCGCTATCTGAAATAGGAGCGACGTAAATTGAACAAATGTGATAGAATTTCGCTGAATTCTTAAATTAACCATAATATGAAATGATCTAATCGGGTCTCTGTTTGCCCTACCCTAGAAGTTTAATAGTGCATTTTACTCGCCATTTCATGCGCTTTGAGATGCCGCTTAGCCCAATACGCTATCTGAAATAGGAGCGACGTAAATTGAACAAATGTGATAGAATTTCCCTGAAATCTTATATTAATCAAAATATAAAATGATCTAATCGGTTCTCTGATTGCCGTATCATAGAAGTTTAACTGTGCATTTCACTCGTCATTCCATGCGCTTTGAGATGCCGCTTAGCCCAATCAGCTATCTGAAATAGGAGCGACGTAAATTGAACAAATTGTGATAGAATTTCGCTGAATTCTTAAATTAACCATAATATAAAATGATCTAATCGGGTCTCTGTTTGCCCTACCCTAGAAGTTTATTAGTGCATTTTACTCGCCAATTCATGCGCTTTGAGATGCCGCTTAGCCCAATACGCTATCTGATATAGGAGCGACGTAAATTGAACAAATGTGATAGAATTTCGCTGAATTCTTATATTAACCGTAATATAAAATGATCTAATCGGGTCTCTGTTTGCCCTATCATAGAAGTTTAATAGTGCATTTTACTCGCCATTTCATGCGCTTTGAGAGGCCGCTTAGCACAATACGCTGTCTGAAGTAGGAGCGACGTAAATTGAACAAATGTGATAGATTTTCGCTGAATTCTTAAATTAACCATAATATAAAATGATCTAATCGGGTCTCTGTTCGCCCTACCCTAGAAGTTTAATAGTGCATTTCACTCGTCATTTCATGCGCTTTGAGATGACGCTTAACCCAATACGCTATCTGAAATAGGAGCGACGTAAGTTGAACAAATGTGACAGAAAAACGCTGAATTCTTAAAATCACCTTAATGTAAAATGATCTCTTCGGGTCTCTGTTCGCCCTACCCTAGAAGTTTAATACCGCATTTTACTCGCCATTTCATGCGCTTTCAGATGCCGCTTAGCCCAGTGCGCTATCTGAAATAGCAGCGACGTAAATCAAACAAATGTGATAGAATTTCCCTGAAATCTTATATTAACCATAATATAAAATGATCTAATCGGGTCTCTGTTTGCCCTACCATAGAAGTTTAATAGTGCATTTTACTCGTCATTTCATGCGCTTTGAGATGCCGCTTAGCCCAATCAGCTATCTGAAATAGGAGCGACGTAAATTGAACAAATTGTGACAGAATTTCGCTGAATTCTTAAATTAACCAAAATATAAAATGATCTAATCGGGTCTCTGTTTGCCCTACCCTAGAAGTTTAATAGTGCATTTTACTCGCCATTTCATGCGCTTTGAGATGCCGCTTAGCCCAATACGCTATCTGAAATAGGAGCGACGTAAGCTGGACAAATGTGATAGAATTTCGCTGAATTCTTTTATTAACCATAATGTAAAATGATCTAATCGGGTCTCTGTTCGCCCTAGTCTAGAAGTTTAATAGTGCATTTTATTCGCTATTTCATGCGCTTTGAGATGCCGCTTAGCCCAATACGCTATCTGAAATACGAGCGACGTAAATTGAACAAATGTGATAGAATTTCCCTGAAATCTTATATTAACCTTAATGTAAAATGATCTAATCGGGTCTCTGTTTGCCCTACCATAGAAGTCTAATAGTGCATTTCACTCGTCATTTCATGCGCTTTGAGATGCCGCTTAGCCCAATACGCTATCTGAAATAGGAGCGACGTAAATTGAACAAATGTGATAGAATTTCGCTGAATTCTTATATTAACCAAAATATAAAATGATCTAATCGGCTCTCTGATTGCCCTATCATAGAAGTTTAGTTGTGCATTTTACTCGCCATTCCACGCGCTTAAAGATGCCGCCTAGTCCAGTACGCTATCTGAAATAGGACCGACGTAAGTTGAACAAATGTGACAGAATATCGCTGAATTCTTAAATTAACCATAATGTAAAATGATCTAATCGGGTCTCTGTTCGCCCTAGCCTAGAAGTTTAATAGTGCATTTCACTCGTTATTTCATGCGCCTTGTGATTCCGCTAAGCCCAATAAGCTATCCGAAATAGGAGCGACGTAAATTGAACAAATGTGATAGAATTTCCCTGAAATCTTATATTAAACAAAATATAAAATGATCTAATCGGTTCTCTGATTGCCCTATCATAGAAGTTTAACAGTGCATTTCACTCGTCATTTCATGCGCTTTGAGATGCCGCTTAGCCCAATCAGCTATCTGAAATGGGAGCGACGTAAATTGAACAAATGTGATAGAATTTCGCTGAATTCTTAAATTAACCAAAATATAAAATGATCTAATCGGGTCTCTGAATGCCCTATCATAGAAGTTTAATAGTGCATTTTAGTCGCCATTTCATGCGCTTTGAGATGCCGCTTAGCCCAATACGGCATCTGAAATAGGAACGACGTAACTTGAACAAATGTGATAGAATTACGCTGAATTCTTATATTAACCGTTATATAAAATGATCTAATCGGGTCTCTGTTTGCCTTATCCTAGAAGTTTAATAGTGCATTTTACTCGCCATTTCATGCGCTTTGAGATGCCGCTTAGCCCAATATGCTACCTGAAATAGGAGCGACGTAAATTGAACAAATGTGATAGAATTTCGGTGAATTCTTATATTAACCATAATGTAAAATGATCCAATCGGGTCTCTGTTCGCCCTACCATAGAAGTCTAATAGTGCATTTCACTCGCCATTTCATGCGCTTTGAGATGCCGCTTAGCCGAATTCGCTATCTGAAATAGGAGCGACGTAAATTGAACAAATGTGATAGAATTTCGCTGAATTCTATTATTAATCATAATGTAAAATGATCTAATCGGGTCTCTGTTTGCCCTACCCTAGAAGTTTAATAGTGCATTTTACTCGCCATTTCATGCGCTTTGAGATGCCGCTTAGCCCAATAAGCTATCTGAAATATGAGCGACGTAAATTGAACAAATGTGATAGAATTTCCCTGAAATCTTATATTAAACAAAATATAAAATGAACTAATCGGGTCTCTGATTGCCGTATCGTAGAAGTTTAGTAGTGCATTTTAGTCGCCCTTCCACGCGCTTTAAGATGCCGCCTAGTCCAGTACGCTATCTGAAATAGGAGCGACGTAAGATGAACAAATGTGATAGAATTACGCTGAATTCTTATATTAACCAAAATATAAAATGATCTAATCGGGTCTCTGAATGCCCTATCATAGAAGTTTAATGGTGCATTTCACTCGTCATTTCATGCGCTTTGAGATGCCGCCTAGCCCAGTATGCTATCTGATATAGGAGCGACGTAAATTGAACAAATGTGATAGAATTTTGCTGAATTCTTAAATTAACCATAATCTAAAATGATCTAATCGGGTCTCTGTTTGCCCTACCCTAGAAGTTTAATAGTGCATTTTACTCGCCATTTCGTGCGCTTTGAGAAGCCGCATAGCACAATACGCTATCTGAAGTAGGAGCGACGTAAATTGAAAAATGTGATAGAATTTCCCTGAATTCTTATATTAACCTTAATGTAAAATGATCTAATCGGGTCTCTGTTCGCCCTACCATAGAAGTCTAATAGTGCATTTCACTCGTCATTTCATGCGCTTTGAGATGCCGCTTAGCCCAATACGCTATCTGAAAGAGGAGCGACGTAAATTGAACAAATGTGATAGAATTTCGCTGAATTCTTAAATTAACCAAAATATAAAATGATCTAATCGGGCCTCTGAATGCCCTATCATAGAAGTTTAATAGTGCATTTTAGTCGCCATTTCATGCGCTTTGAGATGCCGCTTAGCCCAATACGCTATCTGAAATAGGAGCGACGTAAGCTGGACAAATGTGATAGAATTTCGCTGAATTCTTTTATTAACCATAATGTAAAATGATCTAATCGGGTCTCTGTTCGCCCTAGCCTAGAAGTTTAATAGTGCATTTTATTCGCCATTTCATGCGCTTTGAGATGACGCTTAGCCCAATACGCTATCTGAAATAGGAGCGACGTAAATTGAACAAATGTGATAGAATTTCCCTGAAATCTTATATTAAACAAAATATAAAATGATCTAATCGGTTCTCTGATTGCCCTATCATAGAAGTTTAACAGTGCATTTCACTCGTCATTTCATGCGCTTTGAGATGCCGCTTAGCCCAATCAGCTATCTGAAATAGGAGCGACGTAAGTTGAACAAATTGTGATAGAATTTCGCTGAATTCTTAAATTAACCAAAATATAAAATGATCTAATCGTGTCTCCGTTTGCCCTACCCTAGAAGTTTAATAGTGCATTTTACTCGCCATTTCATGCGCTTTGAGATGCCGCTTAGCCCAATACGCTATCTGAAATAGGAGCGACGTAAGCTGGACAAATGTGATAGAATTTCGCTGAATTCTTTTATTAACCATAATGTAAAATGATCTAATCGGGTCTCTGTTCGCCCTAGCCTAGAAGTTTAATAGTGCATTTTATTCGCCATTTCATGCGCTTTGAGATGCCGCTTAGCCCAATACGCTATCTGAAATAGGAGCGACGTAAATTGAACAAATGTGATAGAATTTCGCTGAATTCTTATATTAACCAAAATATAAAATGATCTAATCGGCTCTCTGATTGCCCTATCATAGAAGTTTAGTAGTGCATTTTACTCGCCATTCCACGCGCTTAAAGATGCCGCCTAGTCCAGTACGCTATCTGAAATAGGAGCGACGTAAGTTGAACAAATGTGACAGAATTTCGCTGAATTCTTAAATTAACCATAATGTAAAATGATCTAATCGGGTCTCTGTTCGCCCTAGCCTAGAAGTTTAATAGTGCATTTCACTCGTTATTTCATGCGCCTTGTGATTCCGCTAAGCCCAATAAGCTATCTGAAATTGGAGCGACGTAAATTGAACAAATGTGATAGAATTTCCCTGAAATCTTATATTAAACAAAATATAAAATGATCTAATCGGTTCTCTGATTGCCCTATCATAGAATTTCGCTGAATTCTTAAATTAACCATAATGTAAAATGATCTAATCGGGTCTCTGTTCGCCCTAGCCTAGAAGTTTAATAGTGCATTTCACTCGTTATTTCATGCGCCTTGTGATTCCGCTAAGCCCAATAAGCTATCTGAAATTGGAGCGACGTAAATTGAACAAATGTGATAGAATTTCCCTGAAATCTTATATTAAACAAAATATAAAATGATCTAATCGGTTCTCTGATTGCCCTATCATAGAAGTTTAACAGTGCATTTCACTCGTCATTTCATGCGCTTTGAGATGCCGCTTAGCCCAATCAGCTATCTGAAATAGGAGCGACGTAAATTGAACAAATGTGATAGAATTACGCTGAATTCTTATATTAACCGTTATATAAAATGATCTAATCGGGTCTCTGTTTGCATTATCCTAGAAGTTTAATAGCGAATTTTACTCGCCATTTCATGCGCTTTGAGATGCCGCTTAGCCCAATACGGTATCTGAAATAGGAGCGACGTAAATTGAACAAATGTGATCGATTTTCGCTGAATTCTTATATTAACCAAAATATAAAATGATCTAATCGGGTCTCTGTTTGCCCTACCCTAGAAGTTTAATAGTGCATTTTACTCGCCATTTCATGCGCTTTGAGATGCCGCTTAGCCCAATACGCTATCTGAAATAGGAGCGACGTAAGCTGAACAAATGTGATAGAATTTCCCTGAAATCTTATATTAACCATAATATAAAATGATCTAATCGGGTCTCTGTTTGCCCTACCATAGAAGTTTAATAGTGCATTTTACTCGCCATTCCACACGCTTTAAGATGCCGCCTAGCCCAGTACGCTATCTGAAATAGGAGCGACGTAAGTTGAACAAATGTGATAGAATTTCCCTGAAATCTTATATTAACCATAATATAAAATGATCTAATCGGGTCTCTGTTTGCCCTAGCCTAGAAGTTTAATAGTGCGTTTTACTCGCCATTTCATGCACTTTCAGATTCCGCTTAGCCCAATACGCTAACTGAAATAGCAGCGACGTAAATTAAACAAATGTGATAGATTTTCCCTGAAATCTTATATTAAACAAAATATAAAAGGATCTAATCGGGTCTCTGATTGCCCTATCATAGAAGTTTAGTAGTGCATTTTACTCGCCTTTCCACGCGCTTTAAGATGCCGCCCAGCCCAGTACGCTATCTGAAATAGGAGCGACGTAAGTTGAACAAATGTGATAGAATTACGCTGAATTCTTATATTAACCGTAATATAAAATGATCTAATCGGTTCTCTGATTGCCCTATCATAGAAGTTTAACAGTGCATTTCACTCGTCATTTCATGCGCTTTGAGAAGCCGCATAGCACAAAACGCTATCTGAAGTAGGAGCGACGTAAATTGAAAAATGTGATAGAATTTCCCTGAATTCTTATATTAACCTTAATGTAAAATGATCTAATCGGGTCTCTGTTCGCCCTACCATAGAAGTCTAATAGTGCATTTCACTCGTCACTTCATGCGCTTTGAGATACCGCTTAGCCCAATACGCTATCTGAAATAGGAGCGACGTAAATTGAACAAATGTGATAGAATTTCGCTGAATTCTTATATTAACCAAAATATAAAATGATCTAATCGGCTCTCTGATTGCCCTATCATAGAAGTATAGTAGTGCATTTTACTCGCCATGCCACGCGCTTTAAGATGCCGCCTATTCCAGTACGCTATCTGAAATAGGAGCGACGTAAGTTGAACAAATGTGACAGAATTTCGCTGAAGTTTTAAATTAACCATAATGTAAAATGATCTAATCGGGTCTCTATTCGCCGTAGCCTAGAAGTTTAATAGTGCATTTCACTCGTAATTTCATGCGCCTTGTGATTCCGCTAAGCCCAATAAGCTATCTGAAATAGGAGCGACGTAAATTGAACAAATGTGATCGATTATCGCTGAATTCTTATATTAACCAAAATATAAAATGATCTAAGCGGGTCTCTGTTTGCCCTACCCTAGAAGTTTAATAGTGCATTTTACTCGCCATTTCATGCGCTTTGAGATGCCGCTTAGCCCAATACGCTATCCGAAATAGGAGCGACGTAACTTAAACAAATGTGATAGAATTACGCTGAATTCTTATATTAACCGTAATATAAACTGATCTAATCGGGTCTCTGTTTGCCTTATCCTAGAAGTTTAATAGCGCATTTTACTCGCCATTTCATGCGATTTGAGATTCCGCTTAGCCCAATACGCTCTCTGAAATAGGAGCGACGTAAATTGAACAAATGTGATAGAATTTCCCTGAAATCATATATTAAACAAAATATAAAATGATCTAATCGAGTCTCTGTTCGCCCTACCATAGAAGTCTAATAGTGTATTTCACTCGGCATTTCATGCGCTTTGAGATGCCGCTTAGCCCAATACGCTATCTGAAATAGGAGCGACGTAAATTGAACAAATGTGATAGAATTTCCCTGAATTCTTATATTAACCTTAATGTAAAATGATCTAATCGGGCCTCTGTTCGCCCTACCATAGAAGTTTAATAGGGCATTATACTCGCCATTTCATGCGCTTTGAGATGCCGCTTAGCCCAATACGCTATCTGAAATAGGAGCGACGTAAATTGAACAAATGTGATAGAATTTCGCTGAATTCTTAAATTAACCATATAATAAAATGATTTAATCGGGTCTCTGTTTGCCCTACCCTAGAAGTTTAATACTGCATTTTACTCGCCATTTCATGCGCTTTCAGATGCCGCTTAGCCCAGTGCGCTATCTGAAATAGCAGCGACGTAAATCAAACAAATGTGATAGAATTTCCCTGAAATCTTATATTAACCATAATATAAAATGATCTAATCGGGTCTCTGTTTGCCCTACCATAGAAGTTTAATAGTGCATTTTACTCGCCATTCCACACGCTTTAAGATGCCGCCTAGGTCAGTACGCTATCTGAAATAGGAACGCCGTAAATTGAACAAATGTGATAGAATTTTGCTGAATTCTTAAATTAACCATAATATAAAATGATCTAATCGGGTCTCTGTTTGCCCTACCCTAGAAGTTTAATAGTGCGTTTTACTCGCCATTTCATGCACTTTCAGATGCCGCTTAGCCCAATACGCTATCTGAAATAGCAGCGACGTAAATTAAACAAATGTGATAGATTTTCACTGAAATCTTATATTAAACAAAATATAAAATGATCTAATCGGTTCTCTGATTGCCCTATCATAGAAGTTTAACAGTGCATTTCACTCGTCATTTCATGCGCTTTGAGAAGCCGCATAGCACAAAACGCTATCTGAAGTAGGAGCGACGTAAATTGAAAAATGTGATAGAATTTCCCTGAATTCTTATATTAACCTTAATGTAAAATGATCTAATCGGGTCTCTGTTCGCCCTACCATAGAAGTCTAATAGTGCATTTCACTCGTCACTTCATGCGCTTTGAGATACCGCTTAGCCCAATACGCTATCTGAAATAGGAGCGACGTAAATTGAACAAATGTGATAGAATTTCGCTGAATTCTTATATTAACCAAAATATAAAATGATCTAATCGGCTCTCTGATTGCCCTATCATAGAAGTTTAGTAGTGCATTTTACTCGCCATTTCATGCGCTTTGAGATGCCGCTTAGCCCAATACGCTATCTGAAATAGGAGCGACGTAAGCTGGACAAATGTGATAGAATTTCGCTGAATTCTTTTATTAACCATAATGTAAAATGATCTAATCGGGTCTCTGTTCGCCCTAGCCTAGAAGTTTAATAGTGCATTTTATTCGCCATTTCATGCGCTTTGAGATGCCGCTTAGCCCAATACGCTATCTGAAATAGGAGCGACGTAAATTGAACAAATGTGATAGAATTTCCCTGAAATCTTATATTAACCTTAATGTAAAATGATCTAATCGGGTCTCTGTTTGCCCTACCATAGAAGTCTAATTGTGCATTTCACTCGTCATTTCATGCGCTTTGAGATGCCGCTTAGCCCAATACGCTATCTGAAATAGGAGCGACGTAAATTGAACAAATGTGATAGAATTTCGCTGAATTCTTATATTAACCAAAATATAAAATGATCTAATCGGCTCTCTGATTGCCCTATCATAGAAGTTTAGTTGTGCATTTTACTCGCCATTCCACGCGCTTAAAGATGCCGCCTAGTCCAGTACGCTATCTGAAATAGGACCGACGTAAGTTGAACAAATGTGACAGAATTTCGCTGAATTCTTAAATTAACCATAATGTAAAATGATCTAATCGGGTCTCTGTTCGCCCTAGCCTAGAAGGTTAATTGTGCATTTCACTCGTTATTTCATGCGCCTTGTGATTCCGCTAAGCACAATAAGCTATCTGAAATTGGAGCGACGTAAATTGAACAAATGTGATAGAATTTCCCTGAAATCTTATATTAAACAAAATATAAAATGATCTAATCGGTTCTCTGATTGCCCTATCATAGAAGTTTAACAGTGCATTTCACTCGTCATTTCATGCGCTTTGAGATGCCGCTTAGCCCAATCAGCTATCTGAAATAGGAGCGACGTAAATTGAACAAATGTGATAGAATTTCGCTGAATTCTTAAATTAACCAAAATATAAAATGATCTAATCGGGTCTCTGTTCGCCCTACCATAGAAGTCTAATAGTGCATTTCACTCGTCACTTCATGCGCTTTGAGATACCGCTTAGCCCAATACGCTATCTGAAATAGGAGCGACGTAAATTGAACAAATGTGATAGAATTTCGCTGAATTCTTAAATTAACCATAATATAAAATGATCTAATCGGGTCTCTGTTTGCCCTATCCTAGAAGTTTAATAGTGCATTTTACTCGTCATTTCATGCGCTTTGAGATGCCGCTTAGCCCAATACGCTATCTGAAATAGGAGCGATGTAAATTGAACAAATGTGATAGATTTTCGCTGAATTCTTAAATTAACCATATTATAAAATGATCTAATCGGGTGTCTGTTCGCTCTAACCTAGAAGTTTAATAGGGCATTTTATTCGACATTTCATGCGCTTTGAGATGCCGCTTAGCCCAATACGCTATCTCAAATAGGAACGACGTAAGTTGAACAAATGTGATAGAATTATCCGTGAATTCTTATATTAACCTTAATGTAAAATGATCCAATCGGGTCTCTGTTCGCCCAACCATAGAAGTCTAATAGGGCATTTCTCTCGCTACTTCATGCGCTTTGAGTTGCCGCTTAGCCCAATACGCTATCTGAAGTAGGAGCGACGTAAGTTGAACAAATGTGATAGAATTTCGCTGAATTCTTTTATTAACCATAATGTAAAATGATCTGATCGGGGCTCTGTTCGCCCTAGCCTAGAAGTTTAATGGTGCATTTTATTCGCCATTTCATGCGCTTTGAGATGCCGCTTAGCCGAATTCGCTATCTGAAATAGGAGCGACGTAAATTGAACAAATGTGATAGAATTTCGCTGAATTCTTATATTAACCAAAGTATAAAATGATCTAATCGGGTCTCCGTTTGCCCTACCCTAGAAGTTTAATAGTGCATTTTACTCCCCATTCCAGGCGCTTTAAGATGCCGCCTAGCCTAGTACGCTATCTGAAATAGGAGCGACGTAATTTGAAGAAATGTGATAGAATCTCGCTGAATACTTATATTAACATTAATGTAAAATGATCTAATCGGGTCTCTGTTCGCCCTACCCTAGAAGTTTAATACTGCATTTCACTCGTCATTTCATGCGCTTTGAGATGACGCTTAACCCAATCCGCTATCTGTAATAGAAGCGACGTAAGTTGAACAAATGTGACAGAATTACGCTGAATTCTTATATTCACCTTAATGTAAAATGATCTCTTCGGGCCTCTATTCGCCCTACCCTAGAAGTATAATAGTGTATTTCACTCGCCATTTCATGCGCTTTGAGATGCCGCTTAGCCCAATACGCTATCTGAAATAGGAGCGACGTAAATTGAACAAATGTGATAGAATTTCGCTGAATTCTTATATTAACCGAAGTATAAAATGATCTAATCTGGTCTCTGATTGCCCTATCATAGAAGGTCAATAGTGCATTTTACTCGCCATTCCACGCGCTTTAAGATGCCTCATAGCCCAGTACGCTATCTGAAATAGGAACGACGTAAATCCAACAAATGTAATAGAATTTCGCTGAATTTTTAAATTAACCATAATATAAAATGATCTAATCGGGTCTCTGTTTGCCCTACCCTAGAAGCATAATAGTGCATTTTACTCGTCATTTCATGCGCTTTGAGATGCCGCTTAGTCCAATACGCTATCTGAAATAGGAGCGACGTAAATTGAACAAATGTGATAGAATATCCCTGAATTCTTATAGTAGCTTTAATGTGAAATGATCTAATCGGGTCCCTATTCGCCCTACGCTAGAAGTTTCATAGTGCATTCCACTCGTCATTTCATGCGCTTCTTGATGCCGCTGAGCCCAATACGCTATCTGAAATAGGAGCGACGTAAATTGAACAAATGTGATAGAATTTCGCTGAATTCTTAAATTAACCATAATATAAAATGATCTAATCGGGTCTCTGTTTGCCCTACCCTAGAAGTTTAATAGTGCATTTTACTCGCCATTTCTTGCGCTTTGACATGCCGCTTAGCCCAATACGCTATCTGAAATAGGAGCGACGTAAATTGAACAAATGTGATAGAATATCCCTGAATTCTTATAGTACCCTTAATGTAAAATGATCTAATCGGGTCTCTGTTCGCCCCACCCTAGAAGTTTAATTGTGCATTTCACTCGTCATTTCATGCGCTTTCAGATGCCGCTTAGCCCAATACGCTATCTGAAATAGGAGCGACGTAAATTGAACAAATGTGATAGAATTTCGCTGAATTCTTATATTAGCCGTAATATAAAATGATCTAATCGGGTCTCTGTTTGCCCTACCCTAGGAGTTTAAAAGTGCATTTTACTCGCCATTCCACGCGCTTTAAGGTGCCGCTTAGCCCAGTACACTATCTGAAATAGGAGCGACGTAAATTGAACAAATGTGATAGAATTTTGCTGAATTCTTAAATTAACCAATATATAAAATGATCTAATCGGGTCTCTGTTTGCCCTACCCTAGACGTTTAATAGTGCATTGTACTCCCCATTTCATGCGCTTTGAGATGCCGCTTAGCCCAATACGCTATCTGAAATAGGAGCGACGTAAATTGAACAGATGTGACAGAATTTCGCTGAATTCTTAAATTAACCGTAATATAATATGATCTAATCGGGTCTCTGTTTGCCTTACCCTAGAAGTTTAATAGTGCATTTCACTCGTCATTTCATGCGCTTTGAGATGCCGCTTAGCCCAATACGCTATCTGAAATAGGAGCGACGTAAATTGAACAAACGTGATAGAATTTCGCAGAATTCTTTTATTAACCATAATCCAAAATGATCTTTTCGGGTCTCTGTTTGCCCTACCCTAGAAGTTTAATAGTGCATTTTACTCGCCACTTCATGCGCTTTGAGATGCCGCTTAGCCCAATACGATATCTGTAATAGGAGCTATATAAATTGAACAAATGTGATAGAATTTCGCTGAATCCTTTTATTAACCATAATGTAAAATGATCTAATCGGGTCTCTGTTCGCCCTAGCCTAGAACTTTAATAGTGCATTTTATTCGCCATTTCATACGCTTTGAGATGCCGCGTAGCTCAATACGCTATCTGAAACAGGAGCGACGTAAATTGAACAAATGCGATAGAATTTCGCTGAATTCTTATATTAACCAAAGTATAAAATTATCTAATCTGGTCTCTGATTGCCCTATCATAGAAGGTTAATAGTGCATTTTACTCGCCATTCCACGCGCTTTAAGATGCCGCCTAGCCCAGTACGCTATCTGAAATAGGAGCGACGTAAGTTGAACAAATGTGATAGAATTACGCTGAATTCTTATACTATCCTTAATTTAAAATGATGTAATCGGATGTCTGTTCGCCCTGCCCTAGAAGTTTAATAGAGCATTTTACTCGCCATTTCTTGCGCTTTGAGATGCCGCTTTGCCCAATACGCTATCTGAAATAGGAGCGACGTAAATTGAACGAATGTGATAGTATTTCGCTGAATTCTTAAATTAACCATAATATAAAATGGTCTAATCGGGTCTCTGTTTGCCCTACCGTAGAACTTTAATAGTGCATTTTACTCGTCATTTCATGCGCTCTGAGATGCCGCTTAGCCCAATACGCTATCTGAAATAGGAGCGACGTAAATTGATCAAATGTGATAGAATTACGCTGAATTCTTATATTAACCGTAATATAAAATGATCTAATCGGGTCTCTGTTTGCCTCACCCTAGAAGTTTAATAGTGCATTTTACTCGCCATTTCATGCGCTTTCAGATGCCGCTTAGCACAATACGCTATTTGATATAGGAGCGACGTAAATTGAACAAATGTGATAGAATCCCACTGAATTCTTAAATTAACCATAATATAGAATGATCTAATCGGGTCTCTGTTTGCCCTACCCTAGAAGTTTAATACTGCACTTCACTCGCCATTCCACGCGCTTTGAGATGCCGCCTAGCCCAGTACGCTGTCTGAAATAGTAGCGACGTAAGTTGAGCAAATGTGATAGAATTACGCTGAATTCTTATATTAACCGTAATATAAAATAATCTAATCGGGTCTCTATTTGCCCTTCCCTAGAAGTATAATAGTGCATTTTACTCGCCATTTCATGCGCTTTGAGATGCCGCTTAGCCCTATATGCTATCTGAAATAGGAGCGACGTAAATTGAACAAATGTGATAGAATTTCCCTGGATTCTTATATTAACCTTAATGTAAAATGATCTAATCGGGTCTCTGTTCGCCCTACCCTAGAAGTTTAATATTGCATTTCACTCGTCATTTCATGCGCTTTGAGATGCCGCTTAGCCCAATACGCTATCTGATATAGGAGCGACGTAAATTGAACAAATGTGATAGAGTTTCGCTGAATTCTTATATTATCCTTAATGTAAAATGATCTAATCGGGTCTCTGTTCGCCCTACCCTAGAAGTTTAATAGTGCATTTTACTCGCCATTTCTTGCGCTTTGAGATGCCGCTTAGCCCAATAAGCTATCTGAAATAGGAGCGACGTAAATTGAACAAATGTAATAGAATATCGCTGAATTCTTATATGAACCAAAATATAAAATGATCTAATCGGGTCTCTGATTGCCCTGTCATAGAAGTTTAATAGTGCATTTTACTGGCCATTCCACGCTCTTTAAGATGCCGCCTAGCCCAGAACACTATCTGAAATAGGAGTGACGTAAATTGAACAAATGTGATGGGATTTCCCTGAAATCTTATATTAAACAAAATATAAAATGATCTAATCGGGTCTCTGATTGCCCTATCATTGAAGGTTAATAGTGCATTTTACTCGCCATTCCACGCGCTTCAAGATGCCGGCGAGCCCAGTACGCTATCTGAAATAGGAGCGACGTAAATTGAACAAATGTTATAGAATTTTGCTGAATTCTTAAATTAACCATAATATAAAATGATCTAATCGGGTCTCTGTTTGCCCTACCCTAGAAGTTTAATAGTTCATTTTACTCGCCATTTCATGCGCTTTGAGATGCCGCTTAGCCCAATACGCTATCTGAAATAGGAGCGACGTAAATTGAACAAATGTGATAGAATTTTGCTGAATTCTTAAATTAACCATAACATAAAATGATCTAATCGGGTCCCTGTTTGCCCTACCCTAGAAGTTTAATAGTTCATTTTACTCGCCATTTCATGCGCTTTGAGATGCCGCTTAGCCCAATACGCTATCTGAAATAGGAGCGACGTAAGTTGAACAAATGTGCTAGAATTTCGCTGAATTCTTTTATTAACCGTAATGTAAAATGATCTAATCGGGTCTCTGTTCGCCCTAGCCTAGAAGTTTAATAGTGCATATTACACGTCATTTCATGCGCTTTGAGATGCCGCTTAGCCCAATACGCTATCTGAAATAGGAGCGACGTAAATTGAACAAATGTGATAGAATTTTGCTGAATTCTTAAATTAACCATAACATAAAATGATCTAATCGGGTCTCTGTTTGCCCTACCCTAGAAGTTTAATAGTTCATTTTACTCGCCATTTCATGCGCTTTGAGATGCCGCTTAGCCCAATACGCTATCTGAAATAGGAGCGACGTAAATTGAACAAATGTGATAGAATTTCGCTGAATTCTTAAATTAACTATAATGTAAAATGATCTAATCGGGTCTCTGTTCGCCCTAGCCTAGAAGTTTAATAGTGGATTTTACTCGCCAATCCACGCGCTTTAAGATATCGCCTAGCCCAGTACGCTATCTGAAATAGGAGCGAGCTAAATTGAACAAATGTGATAGAATTTTGCTAAATTCTTAAATTAACCATAATATAAAATGATCTAATCGGGTCTCTGCTTGCCCTACCCTAGAAGTTTAATAGTGCATATTACACGTCATTTCATGCGCTTTGAGATGCCGCTTTGCCCAATACGCTATCTGAAATAGGAGCGACGTAAATTGAACGAATGTGATAGTATTTCGCTGAATTCTTAAATTAACCATAATATAGAATGATCTAATCGGGTCTCTGTTTGCCCTACCCTAGAAGCATAATAGTGCATTTTACTCGTCATTTCATGCGCTTTGAGATGCCGCTTAGTCCAATACGCTATCTGAAATATGAGCGACGTAAATTGAACAAATGTGATAGAGTTTCGCTGAATTCTTATATTAGCCGTAATATAAAATGATCTAATCGGGTCTCTGTTTGCCCTACCCTGGAAGTTTAATAGTGCATTTTACTCGCCATTTCATGCGCTTTGAGATGCCGCTTAGCCCAATACGATATCTGAAATAGGAGCGACCTAAATTGAACAAATGTGATAGAATTTTGCTGAATTCTTAAATTAACCATAATATAAAATGATCTAATCGGGTCTCTGTTTGCCCTACCCTAGGAGTTTAATAGTGCATTTTACTCGCCATTCCACGCGCTTTAAGGTGCCGCTTAGCCCAGTACACTATCTGAAATAGGAGCGACGTAAATTGAACAAATGTGATAGAATTTCGCTGAATTCTTATATTAAACAAAATATAAAATGATCTAATCGGGTCTCTGATTGCCCTATCATAGAAAATTAATAGTGCATTGTACTCGCCACGCCACGCGCTTTAGGATGCCGCCTAGCCCAGTACGGTATCCGAAATAGGAGCGACGTAAATTGAACAAAAGTGATTGAATTTTGCTGAATTCATAAATTAACCATAATATAAAATGTATCTAATCGGGTCTCTGTTTGCCCTACCCTAGAAGTTTAATAGTGCATTTTACTCGCCATTTCATGCGCTTTGAGATGCCGCTTAGCCCAATACGCTATCTGAAATAGGAGCGACGTAAATTGAACAAATGTGATAGAATTTCGCTGAATTCTTATATTAACCAAAATATAAAATGATCTAATCGGCTCTCTGATTGCCCTGTCATAGAAGATTAATAGTGCATTTTACTCGCCATTTCATGCGCTTTGAGATGCCGCTTAGCCCAATACGCTATCTGAAATAGGAGCGACATAAATTGAACGAATGTGATAGTATTTCGCTGAATTCTTAAATTAACCATAATATAAAATGGTCTAATCGGGTCTCTGTTTGCCCTACCCTAGAACTTTAATAGTGCATTTTACTCCTCATTTCATGCGCTTTGAGATGCCGCTTAGCCCAATACGCTATCTGAAATAGGAGCGACGTAAATTGAACAAATGTGATAGAATTTCGCTGAATTCTTATATTAACCAAAATATAAAATGACATAATCAGGTCTCTGCTTGCCCTACCCTAGAAGTTTAACAGTGCATTTTACTCGTCATTTCATGCGGTTTGAGATGCCGCTTAGTCCAATACGCTATCTGAAATACGAGCGACGTAAATTGCACAAATGTGATAGAATTTCGCTGAATTCTTAAATTAACTATAATATAAAATGATATAATCGGGTCCCTGTTTGCCTTATCCTAGAAGTTTGGTAGTGCATTTTACTCGCCATTCCACGCGCTTTAAGATGCCGCCTAGCCCACCATGCTATCTGAAATAGGAGCGACGTAAGTTGAACAAATGTGATAGAATTACGCTGAATTCTTATATTAACCGTAATATAAAATGATCTAATCGGGTCTCTGTTTGGCTTATCCTAGAAGTTTAATAGTGCATTTTACTCGCCATTTCATGCGCTTTGAAATGCCGATTAGCCCAATACTCTATCTAAAATAGGAGCGACGTAAATTGAACAAATGTGATAGAATTTCGCTGAATTCTTAAATTAACCATAATATAAAATGATCTAATCGGGTCTCTGTTTGCCCTACCCTGGAAGTTTAATAGTGCATTTTACTCACCATTCCACGCGCTTTAAGATGCCGCCTAGCCCTGTACGCTATCTAAAATAGGAGCGATGTAAGTTGAACAAATGTGATAGAATTACGCTGAATTCATATATTAACCGTAGTATAAAATGATCTAATCGGGTCTCTGTTTGCCTTATCCTAGAAGTTTAGTATTGCATTTTACCCGCCATTTCATGCGCTTTGAGATGCCGCTTAGCCCAATACGCTATCTGAAATAGGAGCGACGTAAATTCAACAAATGTAATAGAATATCGCTGAATTCTTATATGAACCAAAATATAAAATGATCTAATCGGGTCTCTGATTGCCCTGTTATAGAAGTTTAATAGTGCATTTTACTCGCCATTCCACGCGCTTTAAGATGCCTCATAGCCCAGTACGCTATCTGAAATAGGAACGACGTAAATTCAACAAATGTAATAGAATTTCGCTGAATTTTTAAATTAACCATAATATAAAATGATCTAATCGGGTCTCTGTTTGCCCTACCCTAGAAGTTTAATAGTGCATTTTACTCGCCATTTCTTGCGTTTTGAGATGCCGCTTAGCCCAATAAGCTATCTGAAATAGGAGCGACGTAAATTGAACAAATGTAATAGAATATCGCTGAATTCTTATATGAACCAAAATATAAAATGATCTAATCGGGTCTCTGATTGCCCTATCATAGAAGTTTAATAGTGCATTTTACTCGACATTCCACGCTCTTTAAGATGCCGCGTAGCCCAGTACACTATCTGAAATAGGAGCGACGTAAATTGACCAAATGTGATAGAATTTCGCTGAATTCTTATATTAACCAAAGTATAAAATGAACTAATCTGGTCTCTGATTGCCCTATCATTGAAGGTTAATAGTGCATTTTACTCGCCATTCCACGCGCTTTAAGGTGCCTCATAGCCCAGTACGCTATCTGAAATAGGAACGACGTAAATTCAACAAATGTAATAGAATTTCGCTGAATTTTTAAATTAACCATAATATAAAATGATCTAATCGGTTCTCTGTTTGCCCTACCCTAGAAGCATAATGGTGCATTTTACTCGTCATTTCATGCGCTCTGAGATGCCGCTTAGTCCAATACGCTATCTGAAATAGGAGCGACGTAAATTGAACAAATGTATTAGAATTTCGCTGAATTCTTATATTAACCTTAACGTAAAATGATCTAATCGGGTCTCTGTTCGCCCTACCCTAGAAGTTTAATAGTGCGTTTCACTCGTCATTTCATGCGCTTTGAAATGCCGATTAGCCCAATACTCTATCTGAAATAGGAGCGACGTAAATTGAACAAATTTGATAGAATTTCGCTGAATTCTTAAATTAACCATAATATAAAATGATCTAATCGGGTCTCTCTTTGCCCTACCCTAGAAGTTTAATAGTGCATTTTACTCGCCATTTCATGCGCTTTGAGATGCCGCATAGCCCAATACGCTATCTGAAACAGGAGCGACGTAAATTGAACAAATGTGATAGAATTTCCCTGAAATCTTATATTGAACAAAATATAAAATGATCTAATCGGGTCTCTGATTGCCCTATCATAGAAGTTTAGTAGTGCATTTTACTCACCATTCCACGCGCTTTAAGATGCCGCCTAGCCCTGTACGCTATCTAAAATAGGAGCGATGTAAGTTGAACAAATGTGATAGAATTACGCTGAATTCATATATTAACCGTACTATAAAATGATCTAATCGGGTCTCTGTTTGCCTTATCCTAGAAGTTTAGTATTGCATTTTACCCGCCATTTCATGCGCTTTGAGATGCCGCTTAGCCCAATACGCTATCTGAAATAGGAGCGACGTAAATTCAACAAATGTAATAGAATATCGCTGAATCCTTATATGAACCAAAATATAAAATGATCTAATCGGGTCTCTGATTGCCCTGTCATAGAAGTTTAATAGTGCATTTTACTCGCTATTCCACGCGCTTTAAGATGCCTCATAGCCCAGTACGCTCTCTGAAATAGGAACGACGTAAATTCAACAAATGTAATAGAATTTCGCTGAATTTTTAAATTAACCATAATATAAAATGGTCTAATCGGTTCTCTGTTTGCCCTACCCTAGAAGCATAATAGTGCATTTTACTCGTCATTTCATGCGCTCTGAGATGCCGCTTAGTCCAATACGCTATCTGAAATAGGAGCGACGTAAATTGAACAAATGTATTAGAATTTCGCTGAATTCTTATATTAACCTTAACGTAAAATGATCTAATCGGGTCTCTGTTCGCCCTACCCTAGAAGTTTAATAGTGCGTTTCACTCGTCATTTCATGCGCTTTGAGATGCCGCTTAGCCCAATACGCTATCTGAAATAGGAGCGACGTAAATTGAACAAATGTGACAGAATTTCGCTGAATTCTTAAATTAACCATAATATAAAATGATCTTATCGGGTCTCTGTTTGCCCTACCCTAGAAGTTTAATAGTGCATTTTACTCGCCATTTCATGCGCTTTGAGATGCCGTTTAGCCCAACACGCTATCTGAAATAGCAGCGACGTAAATTGAACAAATGTGACAGAATTTCGCTGAATTCTTATATTAACCAAAATATAAAATGATCTAATCGGGTCTCTGAATGCCCTATCATAGAAGTTTGATAGTGCATTTTACTCGCCATTCCACGCGCTTTAAGATGCCTCATAGCCCAGTACGCTATCTGAAATAGGAACGACGTAAATTCAACAAATGTAATAGAATTTCGCTGAATTCTTAAATTAACCATAATGTAAAATGATCTAATCGGGTCTCTGTTCGCCCTGGCCTAGAAGTTGAATACTGCATTTTATTCTCCATTTCATGCGCTTTGAGATGCCGCTTAGCCCCATACGCTATCTGAAATAGGAGCGACGTAAATTGAACAAATGTGATAGAATATCCCTGAATTCTTATAGTAACCTTAATGTGAAATGATTTAATCGGGTCTCTATTCGCCCTACGCTAGAAGTTTCATAGTGCATTCCACTCGTCATTTCATGCGCTTCTTGATGCCGCTTAGCCCTATACGCTATCTGAAATAGGAGCGACTTAAATTGAACAAATGTGATAGAATTTCGCTGAATTCTTAAATTAACCGTAATATAAAATGATCTAATCGGGTCTCTGTTTGCCCTACCCTAGACGTTTAATAGTGCATTGTACTCCCCATTTCATGCGCTTTGAGATGCCGCTTAGCCCAATACGCTATCTGAAATAGGAGCGACGTAAATTGAACAGATGTGACAGAATTTCGCTGAATCCTTAAATTAACCGTAATATAATATGATCTAATCGGGTCTCTGTTTGCCTTACCCTACAAGCTTAATAGTGCATTTCACTCGTCATTTCATGCGCTTTGAGATGCCGCTTAGCCCAATGCGCTATCTTAAATAGGAGCGACGTAAATTGAACAAATGTGATAGAATTTCGCTGAATTCTTATATTAACCAAAGTATAAAATGAACTAATCTGGTCTCTGATTGCCCTAT
Source organism: Macropis europaea (assembly GCA_916610135.2). Lineage (NCBI taxonomy): Eukaryota > Metazoa > Arthropoda > Insecta > Hymenoptera > Melittidae > Macropis > Macropis europaea. The sequence goes on along the minus strand of CAKAJE020000992.1, from coordinate 27,801 downwards.
CATTGAAGATTAATAGTGCATTTTACTCGGCATTCCACGCGCTTTAAGATGCCGCCGAGCCCAGTACGCTATCTGAAATAGGAGCGACGTAAGTTGAACAAATGTGATAGAATTACGCTGAATTCTTATATTAACCGTAATATAATATGATCTTATCGGGTCTCTGTTTGCCCTACCCTAGAAGTTTAATAGTGCATTTTACTCGCCATTTCATGCCTTTTGAGATGCCGTTTAGCCCAATACGCTATCGGAAATAGCAGCGACGTAAATTGAACAAATGTGACAGAATTTCGCTGAATTCTTATATTGACCAAAGTATAAAATGATCTAATCGGGTCTCTGTTTGCCCTACCCTGGAAGTTTAATAGTGCATTTTACTCGCCATTTCATGCGCTTTGAGATGCCGCTTAGCCCAATACGCTATCTGAAATAGGAGCGACGTAAATTGAACAGTTGTGACAGAATTTCGCTGAATTCTTAAATTAACCGTAATATAATATGATCTAATCGGGTTTCTGTTTGCCTTACCCTAGAAGTTTAATAGTGCACTTTACTCGACATTTCACGCGCTTTGAGATGCCGCTTAGCCCTATACGCTATCTGAAATAGGAGCGACGTAAATTGAACAAATGTGATAGAATTTCCCTGGATTCATATATTAACCTTAATGTAAAATGATCTAATGGGGTCTCTGTTCGCCCAACCCTAGAAGTTTAATATTGCATTTCACTCGTCATTTCATGCGCTTTGAGATGCCGCTTAGCCCAATACGCTATCTGAAATAGGAGCGACGTAAATTGAACAAATGTGATAGAATTTCGCTGAATTCTTATATTAACCAAAATATAAAATGATCTAATGTGGTCTCTGTTTGCCCCACCCTAGAAGTTTAATATTGCATTTTACTCGCCATTTCATGCGCTTTGAGATGCCGCTTAGCCCTATACGCTATCTGAAATAGGAGCGACGTAAATTGAACAAATGTGATAGAGTTTCGCTGAATTCTTATATTATCCTTAATGTAAAATGATCTAATCGGGTCTCTGTTCGCCCTACCCTAGAAGTTTAATAGTGCATTTTACTCGCCATTTCTTGCGATTTGAGATGCCGCTTAGCCCAATAAGCTATCTGAAATAGGAGCGATGTAAATTGAACAAATGTGATAGAATTTCGGTGAATTCTTTTATTAACCATAATGTAAAATGATCTAATCGGGTCTCTGTTCGCCCTGGCCTAGAAGTTGAATAGTGCATTTTATTCGCCATTTCATGCGCTTTGAGATGCCGCTTAGCCCCATACGCTATCTGAAATAGGAGCGACGTAAATTGAACAAATGTGATAGAATATCCCTGAATTCTTATAGTAACCTTAATGTGAAATGATCTAATCGGGTCTCTATTCGCCCTACGCTAGAAGTTTCATACTGCATTCCACTCGTCATTTCATGCGCTTCTTGATGCGGCTTAGCCCAATACGCTATCTGAGATAGGAGCGACGTAAATTGAACAAATGTGATAGAGTTTCGCTGAATTCATAAATTAACCATAATATAAAATGATCCAATCGGGTCTCTGTTTGCCCTACCCTAGAAGTTTAATGGTGCATTTTACTCGCCATTTCTTGCGTTTTGAGATGCCGCTTAGCCCAATACGCTATCTGAAATAGGAGCGACGTAAATTGAACAAATGTGATAGAATATCCCTGAATTCCTATAGTACCCTTAATGTAAAATGATCTAATCGGGTCTCTGTTCGCCCCACCCTAGAAGTTTAATTGCGCATTTCACTCGTCATTTCATGCGCTTTCAGATGCCGCTTAGCCCAATACGCTATCTGAAATAGGAGCGACGTAAATTGAACAAATGTGATAGAATTTCGCTGAATTCTTATATTAGCCGTAATATAAAATGATCTAATCGGGTCTCTGTTTGCCCTACCCTGGAAGTTTAATAGTGCATTTTACTCGCCATTTCATGCGCTTTGAGATGCCGCTTAGCCCAATACGATATCTGAAATAGGAGCTACCTAAATTGAACAAATGTTATAGAATTTTGCTGAATTCTTAAATTAACCATAATATAAAATGATCTAATCGGGTCTCTGTTTGCCCTACCGTAGGAGTTTAATAGTGCATTTTACTCGCCATTCCACGCGCTTTAAGGTGCCGCTTAGTCCAGTACACTATCTGAAATAGGAGCGACGTAAATTGAACAAATGTGATAGAATTTCGCTGAATTCTTATATTAACCAAAGTATGAAATGAACTAATCTGGTCTCTGATTGCCCTATCATTGAAGGTTAATAGTGCATTTTACTCGACATTCCACGCGCTTTAAGATGCCGTCTAGCCCAGTACGCTATCTGAAATACGAGCGACGTAAGTTGAACAAATGTGATAGAATTACGCTGAATTCTTATATTAACCGTAATATAATATGATCTAATCGGGTTTCTGTTTGCCTTACCCTAGAAGTTTAATAGTGCACTTTACTCGACATTTCACGCGCTTTGAGATGCCGCTTAGCCCTATACGCTATCTGCAATAGGAGCGACGTAAATTGAACAAATGTGATAGAGTTTCGCTGAATTCTTATATTATCCTTAATGTAAAATGATCTAATGTGGTCTCTGTTTGCCCCACCCTAGAAGTTTAATATTGCATTTTACTCGCCATTTCATGCGCTTTGAGATGCCGCTTAGCCCTATACGCTATCTGAAATAGGAGCGACGTACATTGAACAAATGTGATAGAGTTTCGCTGAATTCTTATATTATCCTTAATGTAAAATGATCTAATCGGGTCTCTGTTCGCCCTACCCTAGAAGTTTAATAGTGCATTTTACTCGCCATTTCTTGCGCTTTGAGATGCCGCTTAGCCCAATAAGCTATCTGAAATAGGAGCGACGTAAATTGAACAAATGTAATAGAATATCGCTGAATTCTTATATGAACCAAAATATAAAATGATCTAATCGGGTCTCTGATTGCCCTGTCATAGAAGTTTAATAGTGCATTTTACTAGCCATTCCACGCTCTTTAAGATGCCGCCTAGCCCAGAACACTATCTGAAATAGGAGTGACGTAAATTGAACAAATGTGATAGAATTTCCCTGAAATATTATATTAAACAAAATATAAAATGATCTAATCGGGTCTCTGATTGCCCTATCATAGAAGTTTAGTAGTGCATTTTACTCACCATTTCTTGCGCTTTGAGTTGCCGCTTAGCCCAATACGCTACCTGAAATATGAGCGACGTAAATTGAACAAAGGTGATAGAATTTCTCTGAATTCTTATATTAACCTTAATGTAAAATGATCTAATCGGGTCTCTGTTCGCCCTATCCTAGAAGTTTAATAGTGCATTCCACTCCTCATTTCATGCGCTTCTTGATGCCGCTTAGCCCAATACGCTATCTGAAATAGGAGCGACGTAGATTGAACAAATGTGATAGAATTTCGCTGAATTCTTAAATTAACCATAATATAAAATGGTCTAATCGGGTCTCTGTTTGCCCTACCCTAGAACTTTAATAGTGCATTTTACTCCTCATTTCATGCGCTTTGAGATGCCGCTTAGCCCAATACGCTATCTGAAATAGGAGCGACGTAAATTGAACAAATGTGATAGAATTTCGCTGAATTCTTATATTAACCAAAATATAAAATGACATAATCAGGTCTCTGCTTGCCCTACCCTAGAAGTTTAACAGTGCATTTTACTCGTCATTTCATGCGGTTTGAGATGCCGCTTAGTCCAATACGCTATCTGAAATACGAGCGACGTAAATTGCACAAATGTGATAGAATTTCGCTGAATTCTTAAATTAACTATAATATAAAATGATATAATCGGGTCCCTGTTTGCCTTATCCTAGAAGTTTGGTAGTGCATTTTACTCGCCATTCCACGCGCTTTAAGATGCCGCCTAGCCCACCATGCTATCTGAAATAGGAGCGACGTAAGTTGAACAAATGTGATAGAATTACGCTGAATTCTTATATTAACCGTAATATAAAATGATCTAATCGGGTCTCTGTTTGGCTTATCCTAGAAGTTTAATAGTGCATTTTACTCGCCATTTCATGCGCTTTGAAATGCCGATTAGCCCAATACTCTATCTGAAATAGGAGCGACGTAAATTGAACAAATGTGATAGAATTTCGCTGAATTCTTAAATTAACTATAATATAAAATGATATAATCGGGTCCCTGTTTGCCTTATCCTAGAAGTTTGGTAGTGCATTTTACTCGCCATTTCATGCGCTTTGAGATGCCGCATAGCCCAATACGCTATCTGAAACAGGAGCGACGTAAATTGAACAAATGTGATAGAATTTCCCTGAAATCTTATATTGAACAAAATATAAAATGATCTAATCGGGTCTCTGATTGCCCTATCATAGAAGTTTAGTAGTGCATTTTACTCACCATTCCACGCGCTTTAAGATGCCGCCTAGCCCTGTACGCTATCTAAAATAGGAGCGATGTAAGTTGAACAAATGTGATAGAATTACGCTGAATTCATATATTAACCGTAGTATAAAATGATCTAATCGGGTCTCTGTTTGCCTTATCCTAGAAGTTTAGTATTGCATTTTACCCGCCATTTCATGCGCTTTGAGATGCCGCTTAGCCCAATACGCTATCTGAAATAGGAGCGACGTAAATTCAACAAATGTAATAGAATATCGCTGAATTCTTATATGAACCAAAATATAAAATGATCTAATCGGGTCTCTGATTGCCCTGTTATAGAAGTTTAATAGTGCATTTTACTCGCCATTCCACGCGCTTTAAGATGCCTCATAGCCCAGTACGCTCTCTGAAATAGGAACGACGTAAATTCAACAAATGTAATAGAATTTCGCTGAATTTTTAAATTAACCATAATATAAAATGATCTAATCGGGTCTCTGTTTGCCCTACCCTAGAAGTTTAATAGTGCATTTTACTCGCCATTTCTTGCGTTTTGAGATGCCGCTTAGCCCAATAAGCTATCTGAAATAGGAGCGACGTAAATTGAACAAATGTAATAGAATATCGCTGAATTCTTATATGAACCAAAATATAAAATGATCTAATCGGGTCTCTGATTGCCCTATCATAGAAGTTTAATAGTGCATTTTACTCGACATTCCACGCTCTTTAAGATGCCGCGTAGCCCAGTACACTATCTGAAATAGGAGCGACGTAAATTGACCACATGTGATAGAATTTCGCTGAATTCTTATATTAACCAAAGTATAAAATGAACTAATCTGGTCTCTGATTGCCCTATCATTGAAGGTTAATAGTGCATTTTACTCGCCATTCCACGCGCTTTAAGGTGCCTCATAGCCCAGTACGCTATCTGAAATAGGAACGACGTAAATTCAACAAATGTAATAGAATTTCGCTGAATTTTTAAATTAACCATAATATAAAATGATCTAATCGGTTCTCTGTTTGCCCTACCCTAGAAGCATAATAGTGCATTTTACTCGTCATTTCATGCGCTCTGAGATGCCGCTTAGTCCAATACGCTATCTGAAATAGGAGCGACGTAAATTGAACAAATGTATTAGAATTTCGCTGAATTCTTATATTAACCTTAACGTAAAATGATCTAATCGGGTCTCTGTTCGCCCTACCCTAGAAGTTTAATAGTGCGTTTCACTCGTCATTTCATGCGCTTTGAAATGCCGATTAGCCCAATACTCTATCTGAAATAGGAGCGACGTAAATTGAACAAATGTGATAGAATTTCGCTGAATTCTTAAATTAACCATAATATAAAATGATCTAATCGGGTCTCTCTTTGCCCTACCCTAGAAGTTTAATAGTGCATTTTACTCGCCATTTCATGCGCTTTGAGATGCCGCATAGCCCAATACGCTATCTGAAACAGGAGCGACGTAAATTGAACAAATGTGATAGAATTTCCCTGAAATCTTATATTGAACAAAATATAAAATGATCTAATCGGGTCTCTGATTGCCCTATCATAGAAGTTTAGTAGTGCATTTTACTCACCATTCCACGCGCTTTAAGATGCCGCCTAGCCCTGTACGCTATCTAAAATAGGAGCGACGTAAGTTGAACAAATGTGATAGAATTACGCTGAATTCATATATTAACCGTACTATAAAATGATCTAATCGGGTCTCTGTTTGCCTTATCCTAGAAGTTTAGTATTGCATTTTACCCGCCATTTCATGCGCTTTGAGATGCCGCTTAGCCCAATACGCTATCTGAAATAGGAGCGACGTAAATTCAACAAATGTAATAGAATATCGCTGAATCCTTATATGAACCAAAATATAAAATGATCTAATCGGGTCTCTGATTGCCCTGTCATAGAAGTTTAATAGTGCATTTTACTCGCTATTCCACGCGCTTTAAGATGCCTCATAGCCCAGTACGCTCTCTGAAATAGGAACGACGTAAATTCAACAAATGTAATAGAATTTCGCTGAATTTTTAAATTAACCATAATATAAAATGATCTAATCGGGTCTCTGTTTGCCCTACCCTAGAAGTTTAATAGTGCATTTTACTCGCCATTTCTTGCGTTTTGAGATGCCGCTTAGCCCAATAAGCTATCTGAAATAGGAGCGACGTAAATTGAACAAATGTAATAGAATATCGCTGAATTCTTATATGAACCAAAATATAAAATGATCTAATCGGGTCTCTGATTGCCCTATCATAGAAGTTTAATAGTGCATTTTACTCGCCATTCCACGCTCTTTAAGATGCCGCGTAGCCCAGTACACTATCTGAAATAGGAGCGACGTAAATTGACCAAATGTGATAGAATTTCGCTGAATTCTTATATTAACCAAAGTATAAAATGAACTAATCTGGTCTCTGATTGCCCTATCATTGAAGGTTAATAGTGCATTTTACTCGCCATTCCACGCGCTTTAAGGTGCCTCATAGCCCAGTACGCTATCTGAAATAGGAACGACGTAAATTCAACAAATGTAATAGAATTTCGCTGAATTTTTAAATTAACCATAATATAAAATGATCTAATCGGTTCTCTGTTTGCCCTACCCTAGAAGCATAATAGTGCATTTTACTCGTCATTTCATGCGCTCTGAGATGCCGCTTAGTCCAATACGCTATCTGAAATAGGAGCGACGTAAATTGAACAAATGTATTAGAATTTCGCTGAATTCTTATATTAACCTTAATGTAAAATGATCTAATCGGGTCTCTGTTCGCCCTACCCTAGAAGTTTAATAGTGCGTTTCACTCGTCATTTCATGCGCTTTGAGATGCCGCTTAGCCCAATACGCTATCTGAAATAGGAGCGACGTAAATTGAACAAATGTGACAGAATTTCGCTGAATTCTTAAATTAACCATAATATAAAATGATCTTATCGGGTCTCTGTTTGCCCTACCCTAGAAGTTTAATAGTGCATTTTACTCGCCATTTCATGCGCTTTGAGATGCCGTTTAGCCCAACACGCTATCTGAAATAGGAGCGACGTAAATTGAACAAATGTGACAGAATTTCGCTGAATTCTTATATTAACCAAAATATAAAATGATCTAATCGGGTCTCTGAATGCCCTATCATAGAAGTTTGATAGTGCATTTTACTCGCCATTCCACGCGCTTTAAGATGCCTCATAGCCCAGTACGCTATCTGAAATAGGAACGACGTAAATTCAACAAATGTAATAGAATTTCGCTGAATTCTTAAATTAACCATAATGTAAAATGATCTAATCGGGTCTCTGTTCGCCCTGGCCTAGAAGTTGAATACTGCATTTTATTCTCCATTTCATGCGCTTTGAGATGCCGCTTAGCCCCATACGCTATCTGAAATAGGAGCGACGTAAATTGAACAAATGTGATAGAATATCCCTGAATTCTTATAGTAACCTTAATGTGAAATGATTTAATCGGGTCTCTATTCGCCCTACGCTAGAAGTTTCATAGTGCATTCCACTCGTCATTTCATGCGCTTCTTGATGCCGCTTAGCCCTATACGCTATCTGAAATAGGAGCGACTTAAATTGAACAAATGTGATAGAATTTCGCTGAATTCTTAAATTAACCGTAATATAAAATGATCTAATCGGGTCTCTGTTTGCCCTACCCTAGACGTTTAATAGTGCATTGTACTCCCCATTTCATGCGCTTTGAGATGCCGGTTAGCCCAATACGCTATCTGAAATAGGAGCGACGTAAATTGAACAGATGTGACAGAATTTCGCTGAATCCTTAAATTAACCGTAATATAATATGATCTAATCGGGTCTCTGTTTGCCTTACCCTACAAGCTTAATAGTGCATTTCACTCGGCATTTCATGCGCTTTGAGATGCCGCTTAGCCCAATGCGCTATCTTAAATAGGAGCGACGTAAATTGAACAAATGTGATAGAATTTCGCTGAATTCTTATATTAACCAAAGTATAAAATGAACTAATCTGGTCTCTGATTGCCCTATCATTGAAGATTAATAGTGCATTTTACTCGGCATTCCACGCGCTTTAAGATGCCGCCGAGCCCAGTACGCTATCTGAAATAGGAGCGACGTAAGTTGAACAAATGTGATAGAATTACGCTGAATTCTTATATTAACCGTAATATAATATGATCTTATCGGGTCTCTGTTTGCCCTACCCTAGAAGTTTAATAGTGCATTTTACTCGCCATTTCATGCCTTTTGAGATGCCGTTTAGCCCAATACGCTATCGGAAATAGCAGCGACGTAAATTGAACAAATGTGACAGAATTTCGCTGAATTCTTATATTGACCAAAGTATAAAATGATCTAATCGGGTCTCTGTTTGCCCTACCCTGGAAGTTTAATAGTGCATTTTACTCACCATTCCACGCGCTTTAAGATGCCGCCTAGCCCTGTACGCTATCTAAAATAGGAGCGATGTAAGTTGAACAAATGTGATAGAATTACGCTGAATTCATATATTAACCGTAGTATAAAATGATCTAATCGGGTCTCTGTTTGCCTTATCCTAGAAGTTTAGTATTGCATTTTACCCGCCATTTCATGCGCTTTGAGATGCCGCTTAGCCCAATACGCTATCTGAAATAGGAGCGACGTAAATTCAACAAATGTAATAGAATATCGCTGAATTCTTATATGAACCAAAATATAAAATGATCTAATCGGGTCTCTGATTGCCCTGTTATAGAAGTTTAATAGTGCATTTTACTCGCCATTCCACGCGCTTTAAGATGCCTCATAGCCCAGTACGCTCTCTGAAATAGGAACGACGTAAATTCAACAAATGTAATAGAATTTCGCTGAATTTTTAAATTAACCATAATATAAAATGATCTAATCGGGTCTCTGTTTGCCCTACCCTAGAAGTTTAATAGTGCATTTTACTCGCCATTTCTTGCGTTTTGAGATGCCGCTTAGCCCAATAAGCTATCTGAAATAGGAGCGACGTAAATTGAACAAATGTAATAGAATATCGCTGAATTCTTATATGAACCAAAATATAAAATGATCTAATCGGGTCTCTGATTGCCCTATCATAGAAGTTTAATAGTGCATTTTACTCGACATTCCACGCTCTTTAAGATGCCGCGTAGCCCAGTACACTATCTGAAATAGGAGCGACGTAAATTGACCAAATGTGATAGAATTTCGCTGAATTCTTATATTAACCAAAGTATAAAATGAACTAATCTGGTCTCTGATTGCGCTATCATTGAAGGTTAATAGTGCATTTTACTCGCCATTCCACGCGCTTTAAGGTGCCTCATAGCCCAGTACGCTATCTGAAATAGGAACGACGTAAATTCAACAAATGTAATAGAATTTCGCTGAATTTTTAAATTAACCATAATATAAAATGATCTAATCGGTTCTCTGTTTGCCCTACCCTAGAAGCATAATAGTGCATTTTACTCGTCATTTCATGCGCTCTGAGATGCCGCTTAGTCCAATACGCTATCTGAAATAGGAGCGACGTAAATTGAACAAATGTATTAGAATTTCGCTGAATTCTTATATTAACCTTAACGTAAAATGATCTAATCGGGTCTCTGTTCGCCCTACCCTAGAAGTTTAATAGTGCGTTTCACTCGTCATTTCATGCGCTTTGAAATGCCGATTAGCCCAATACTCTATCTGAAATAGGAGCGACGTAAATTGAACAAATGTGATAGAATTTCGCTGAATTCTTAAATTAACCATAATATAAAATGATCTAATCGGGTCTCTCTTTGCCCTACCCTAGAAGTTTAATAGTGCATTTTACTCGCCATTTCATGCGCTTTGAGATGCCGCATAGCCCAATACGCTATCTGAAACAGGAGCGACGTAAATTGAACAAATGTGATAGAATTTCCCTGAAATCTTATATTGAACAAAATATAAAATGATCTAATCGGGTCTCTGATTGCCCTATCATAGAAGTTTAGTAGTGCATTTTACTCACCATTCCACGCGCTTTAAGATGCCGCCTAGCCCTGTACGCTATCTAAAATAGGAGCGACGTAAGTTGAACAAATGTGATAGAATTACGCTGAATTCATATATTAACCGTACTATAAAATGATCTAATCGGGTCTCTGTTTGCCTTATCCTAGAAGTTTAGTATTGCATTTTACCCGCCATTTCATGCGCTTTGAGATGCCGCTTAGCCCAATACGCTATCTGAAATAGGAGCGACGTAAATTCAACAAATGTAATAGAATATCGCTGAATCCTTATATGAACCAAAATATAAAATGATCTAATCGGGTCTCTGATTGCCGTGTCATAGAAGTTTAATAGTGCATTTTACTCGCTATTCCACGCGCTTTAAGATGCCTCATAGCCCAGTACGCTCTCTGAAATAGGAACGACGTAAATTCAACAAATGTAATAGAATTTCGCTGAATTTTTAAATTAACCATAATATAAAATGATCTAATCGGGTCTCTGTTTGCCCTACCCTAGAAGTTTAATAGTGCATTTTACTCGCCATTTCTTGCGTTTTGAGATGCCGCTTAGCCCAATAAGCTATCTGAAATAGGAGCGACGTAAATTGAACAAATGTAATAGAATATCGCTGAATTCTTATATGAACCAAAATATAAAATGATCTAATCGGGTCTCTGATTGCCCTATCATAGAAGTTTAATAGTGCATTTTACTCGCCATTCCACGCCCTTTAAGATGCCGCGTAGCCCAGTACACTATCTGAAATAGGAGCGACGTAAATTGACCAAATGTGATAGAATTTCGCTGAATTCTTATATTAACCAAAGTATAAAATGAACTAATCTGGTCTCTGATTGCCCTATCATTGAAGGTTAATAGTGCATTTTACTCGCCATTCCACGCGCTTTAAGGTGCCTCATAGCCCAGTACGCTATCTGAAATAGGAACGACGTAAATTCAACAAATGTAATAGAATTTCGCTGAATTTTTAAATTAACCATAATATAAAATGGTCTAATCGGTTCTCTGTTTGCCCTACCCTAGAAGCATAATAGTGCATTTTACTCGTCATTTCATGCGCTCTGAGATGCCGCTTAGTCCAATACGCTATCTGAAATAGGAGCGACGTAAATTGAACAAATGTATTAGAATTTCGCTGAATTCTTATATTAACCTTAACGTAAAATGATCTAATCGGGTCTCTGTTCGCCCTACCCTAGAAGTTTAATAGTGCGTTTCACTCGTCATTTCATGCGATTTGAGATGCCGCTTAGCCCAATGCGCTATCTTAAATAGGAGCGACGTAAATTGAACAAATGTGATAGAATTTCGCTGAATTCTTATATTAACCAAAGTATAAAATGAACTAATCTGGTCTCTGATTGCCCTATCATTGAAGATTAATAGTGCATTTTACTCGGCATTCCACGCGCTTTAAGATGCCGCCGAGCCCAGTACGCTATCTGAAATAGGAGCGACGTAAGTTGAACAAATGTGATAGAATTACGCTGAATTCTTATATTAACCGTAATATAATATGATCTTATCGGGTCTCTGTTTGCCCTACCCTAGAAGTTTAATAGTGCATTTTACTCGCCATTTCATGCCTTTTGAGATGCCGTTTAGCCCAATACGCTATCGGAAATAGCAGCGACGTAAATTGAACAAATGTGACAGAATTTCGCTGAATTCTTATATTGACCAAAGTATAAAATGATCTAATCGGGTCTCTGTTTGCCCTACCCTGGAAGTTTAATAGTGCATTTTACTCGCCATTTCATGCGCTTTGAGATGCCGCTTAGACCAATACGCTATCTGAAATAGGAGCGACGTAAATTGAACAGTTGTGACAGAATTTCGCTGAATTCTTAAATTAACCGTAATATAATATGATCTAATCGGGTTTCTGTTTGCCTTACCCTAGAAGTTTAATAGTGCACTTTACTCGACATTTCACGCGCTTTGAGATGCCGCTTAGCCCTATACGCTATCTGAAATAGGAGCGACGTAAATTGAACAAATGTGATAGAATTTCCCTGGATTCATATATTAACCTTAATGTAAAATGATCTAATGGGGTCTCTGTTCGCCCAACCCTAGAAGTTTAATATTGCATTTCACTCGTCATTTCATGCGCTTTGAGATGCCGCTTAGCCCAATACGCTATCTGAAATAGGAGCGACGTAAATTGAACAAATGTGATAGAATTTCGCTGAATTTTTATATTAACCAAAATATAAAATGATCTAATGTGGTCTCTGTTTGCCCCACCCTAGAAGTTTAATATTGCATTTTACTCGCCATTTCATGCGCTTTGAGATGCCGCTTAGCCCATTACGCTATCTGAAATAGGAGCGGCGTAAATTGAACAAATGTGATAGAGTTTCGCTGAATTCTTATATTATCCTTAATGTAAAATGATCTAATCGGGTCTCTGTTCGCCCTACCCTAGAAGTTTAATAGTGCATTTTACTCGCCATTTCTTGCGATTTGAGATGCCGCTTAGCCCAATAAGCTATCTGAAATAGGAGCGATGTAAATTGAACAAATGTGATAGAATTTCGGTGAATTCTTTTATTAACCATAATGTAAAATGATCTAATCGGGTCTCTGTTCGCCCTGGCCTAGAAGTTGAATAGTGCATTTTATTCGCCATTTCATGCGCTTTGAGATGCCGCTTAGCCCCATACGCTATCTGAAATAGGAGCGACGTAAATTGAACAAATGTGATAGAATATCCCTGAATTCTTATAGTAACCTTAATGTGAAATGATCTAATCGGGTCTCTATTCGCCCTACGCTAGAAGTTTCATAGTGCATTCCACTCGTCATTTCATGCGCTTCTTGATGCGGCTTAGCCCAATACGCTATCTGAGATAGGAGCGACGTAAATTGAACAAATGTGATAGAGTTTCGCTGAATTCTTAAATTAACCATAATATAAAATGATCCAATCGGGTCTCTGTTTGCCCTACCCTAGAAGTTTAATGGTGCATTTTACTCGCCATTTCTTGCGTTTTGAGATGCCGCTTAGCCCAATACGCTATCTGAAATAGGAGCGACGTAAATTGAACAAATGTGATAGAATTTCGCTGAATTCTTATATTAGCCGTAATATAAAATGATCTAATCGGGTCTCTGTTTGCCCTACCCTGGAAGTTTAATAGTGCATTTTACTCGCCATTTCATGCGCTTTGAGATGCCGCTTAGCCCAATACGATATCTGAAATAGGAGCTACCTAAATTGAACAAATGTTATAGAATTTTGCTGAATTCTTAAATTAACCATAATATAAAATGATCTAATCGGGTCTCTGTTTGCCCTACCGTAGGAGTTTAATAGTGCATTTTACTCGCCATTCCACGCGCTTTAAGGTGCCGCCTAGCCCAGTACGCTAACTGAAATAGGAGCGACGTAAATTGAACAAATGTGATAGAATTTCGCTGAATTCTTATATTAACCAAAGTATGAAATGAACTAATCTGGTCTCTGATTGCCCTATCATTGAAGGTTAATAGTGCATTTTACTCGACATTCCACGCGCTTTAAGATGCCGTCTAGCCCAGTACGCTATCTGAAATACGAGCGACGTAAGTTGAACAAATGTGGTAGAATTACGCTCAATTCTTATATTAACCGTAATATAATATGATCTAATCGGGTTTCTGTTTGCCTTACCCTAGAAGTTTAATAGTGCACTTTACTCGACATTTCACGCGCTTTGAGATGCCGCTTAGCCCTATACGCTATCTGCAATAGGAGCGACGTAAATTGAACAAATGTGATAGAGTTTCGCTGAATTCTTATATTATCCTTAATGTAAAATGATCTAATGTGGTCTCTGTTTGCCCCACCCTAGAAGTTTAATATTGCATTTTACTCGCCATTTCATGCGCTTTGAGATGCCGCTTAGCCCTATACGCTATCTGAAATAGGAGCGACGTACATTGAACAAATGTGATAGAGTTTCGCTGAATTCTTATATTATCCTTAATGTAAAATGATCTAATCGGGTCTCTGTTCGCCCTACCCTAGAAGTTTAATAGTGCATTTTACTCGCCATTTCTTGCGCTTTGAGATGCCGCTTAGCCCAATACGCTATCTGAAATAGGAGCGACGTAAATTGAACAAATGTAATAGAATATCGCTGAATTCTTATATGAACCAAAATATAAAATGATCTAATCGGGTCTCTGATTGCCCTGTCATAGAAGTTTAATAGTGCATTTTACTAGCCATTCCACGCTCTTTAAGATGCCGCCTAGCCCAGAACACTATCTGAAATAGGAGTGACGTAAATTGAACAAATGTGATAGAATTTCCCTGAAATATTATATTAAACAAAATATAAAATGATCTAATCGGGTCTCTGATTGCCCTATCATAGAAGTTTAGTAGTGCATTTTACTCACCATTTCTTGCGCTTTGAGTTGCCGCTTAGCCCAATACGCTACCTGAAATATGAGCGACGTAAATTGAACAAAGGTGATAGAATTTCTCTGAATTCTTATATTAACCTTAATGTAAAATGATCTAATCGGGTCTCTGTTCGCCCTATCCTAGAAGTTTAATAGTGCATTCCACTCCTCATTTCATGCGCTTCTTGATGCCGCTTAGCCCAATACGCTATCTGAAATAGGAGCGACGTAGATTGAACAAATGTGATAGAATTTCGCTGAATTCTTAAATTAACCATAATATAAAATGATCTAATCGGGTCTCTGTTTGCCCTACCCCAGAAGTTTAATAGTGCATTTTATTCGCCATTTCTTGCGCTTTGAGATGCCGCTTAGCCCAATACGCTATCTGAAATACGAGCGACGTACATTGAACAAATGTGATAGAATTTCGCTGAATTCTTATATTAGCCGTAATATAAAATGATCTAATCGGTTCTCTGTTTGCCCTACCCTAGAAGTTTAATAGTGCATTTTACTCGCCATTTCATGCGGTTTGAGATGCCGCTTAGCCCAATACGATATCTGAAATAGGAGCGACCTAAATTGAACAAATGTGATAGAATTTTGCTGAATTCTTAAATTAACCATAATATAAAATGATCTAATCGGGTCTCTGCTTGCCCTACCCTACAACTTTAATAGTGCATTTTACTCGTTATTTCATGTGCTTTGAGATGCCGCTTAGCCCAATACGCTATCTGAAATAGGAGCGATATAAATTGAACAAATGTGATAGAATTTCGCTGAATTCTTTTATTAACCATAATGTAAAATGATCTAATCGGGTCTCTGTTCGCCCTAGCCTAGAACTTTAATAGCGCATTTTATTCGCCATTTCATACGATTTGAGATGCCGCTTAGCCCAATACGCTATCTGAAATAGGAGCGACGTAAATTGAACAAATGTGATAGAATTTCGCTGAATTCTTATATTAACCAAAATATAAAATGACATAATCAGGTCTCTGCTTGCCCTACCCTAGAAGTTTAACAGTGCATTTTACTCGTCATTTCATGCGGTTTGAGATGCCGCTTAGTCCAATACGCTATCTGAAATACGAGCGACGTAAATTGCACAAATGTGATAGAATTTCGCTGAATTCTTAAATTAACTATAATATAAAATGATATAATCGGGTCCCTTTTTGCCTTATCCTAGAAGTTTGGTAGTGCACCTTACTCGCCATTCCACGCGCTTTAAGATGCCGCCTAGCCCACCATGCTATCTGAAATAGGAGCGACGTAAGTTGAACAAATGTGATAGAATTACGCTGAATTCTTATATTAACCGTAATATAAAATGATCTAATCGGGTCTCTGTTTGGCTTATCCTAGAAGTTTAATAGTGCATTTTACTCGCGATTTCATGCGCTTTGAAATGCCGATTAGCCCAATACTCTATCTAAAATAGGAGCGACGTAAATTGAACAAATGTGATAGAATTTCGCTGAATTCTTAAATTAACCATAATATAAAATGATCTAATCGGGTCTCTGTTTGCCCTACCCTAGAAGTTTAATAGTGCATTTTACTCGCCATTTCTTGCGTTTTGAGATGCCGCTTAGCCCAATAAGCTATCTGAAATAGGAGCGACGTAAATTGAACAAATGTAATAGAATATCGCTGAATTCTTATATGAACCAAAATATAAAATGATCTAATCGGGTCTCTGATTGCCCTATCATAGAAGTTTAATAGTGCATTTTACTCGCCATTCCACGCTCTTTAAGATGCCGCGTAGCCCAGTACACTATCTGAAATAGGAGCGACGTAAATTGACCAAATGTGATAGAATTTCGCTGAATTCTTATATTAACCAAAGTATAAAATGAACTAATCTGGTCTCTGATTGCCCTATCATTGAAGGTTAATAGTGCATTTTACTCGCCATTCCACGCGCTTTAAGGTGCCTCATAGCCCAGTACGCTATCTGAAATAGGAACGACGTAAATTCAACAAATGTAATAGAATTTCGCTGAATTTTTAAATTAACCATAATATAAAATGATCTAATCGGTTCTCTGTTTGCCCTACCCTAGAAGCATAATAGTGCATTTTACTCGTCATTTCATGCGCTCTGAGATGCCGCTTAGTCCAATACGCTATCTGAAATAGGAGCGACGTAAATTGAACAAATGTATTAGAATTTCGCTGAATTCTTATATTAACCTTAACGTAAAATGATCTAATCGGGTCTCTGTTCGCCCTACCCTAGAAGTTTAATAGTGCGCTTCACTCGTCATTTCATGCGCTTTGAAATGCCGATTAGCCCAATACTCTATCTAAAATAGGAGCGACGTAAATTGAACAAATGTGATAGAATTTCGCTGAATTCTTAAATTAACCATAATATAAAATGATCTAATCGGGTCTCTCTTTGCCCTACCCTAGAAGTTTAATAGTGCATTTTACTCGCCATTTCATGCGCTTTGAGATGCCGCATAGCCCAATACGCTATCTGAAACAGGAGCGACGTAAATTGAACAAATGTGATAGAATTTCCCTGAAATCTTATATTGAACAAAATATAAAATGATCTAATCGGGTCTCTGATTGCCCTATCATAGAAGTTTAGTAGTGCATTTTACTCACCATTCCACGCGCTTTAAGATGCCGCCTAGCCCTGTAGGCTATCTAAAATAGGAGCGATGTAAGTTGAACAAATGTGATAGAATTACGCTGAATTCATATATTAACCGTAGTATAAAATGATCTAATCGGGTCTCTGTTTGCCTTATCCTAGAAGTTTAGTATTGCATTTTACCCGCCATTTCATGCGCTTTGAGATGCCGCTTAGCCCAATACGCTATCTGAAATAGGAGCGACGTAAATTCAACAAATGTAATAGAATATCGCTGAATTCTTATATGAACCAAAATATAAAATGATCTAATCGGGTCTCTGATTGCCCTGTCGTAGAAGTTTAATAGTGCATTTTACTCGCCATTCCACGCGCTTTAAGATGCCTCATAGCCCAGTACGCTCTCTGAAATAGGAACGACGTAAATTCAACAAATGTAATAGAATTTCGCTGAATTTTTAAATTAACCATAATATAAAATGATCTAATCGGGTCTCTGTTTGCCCTACCCTAGAAGTTTAATAGTGCATTTTACTCGCCATTTCTTGCGTTTTGAGATGCCGCTTAGCCCAATAAGCTATCTGAAATAGGAGCGACGTAAATTGAACAAATGTAATAGAATATCGCTGAATTCTTATATGAACCAAAATATAAAATGATCTAATCGGGTCTCTGATTGCCCTATCATAGAAGTTTAATAGTGCATTTTACTCGACATTCCACGCTCTTTAAGATGCCGCCTAGCCCAGTACACTATCTGAAATAGGAGCGACGTAAATTGACCAAATGTGATAGAATTTCGCTGAATTCTTATATTAACCAAAGTATAAAATGAACTAATCTGGTCTCTGATTGCCCTATCATTGAAGGTTAATAGTGCATTTTACTCGCCATTCCACGCGCTTTAAGGTGCCTCATAGCCCAGTACGCTATCTGAAATAGGAACGACGTAAATTCAACAAATGTAATAGAATTTCGCTGAATTTTTAAATTAACCATAATATAAAATGATCTAATCGGTTCTCTGTTTGCCCTACCCTAGAAGCATAATAGTGCATTTTACTCGTCATTTCATGCGCTCTGAGATGCCGCTTAGTCCAATACGCTATCTGAAATAGGAGCGACGTAAATTGAACAAATGTATTAGAATTTCGCTGAATTCTTATATTAACCTTAACGTAAAATGATCTAATCGGGTCTCTGTTCGCCCTACCCTAGAAGTTTAATAGAGCGTTTCACTCGTCATTTCATGCGCTTTGAAATGCCGATTAGCCCAATACTCTATCTGAAATAGGAGCGACGTAAATTGAACAAATGTGATAGAATTTCGCTGAATTCTTAAATTAACCATAATATAAAATGATCTAATCGGGTCTCTCTTTGCCCTACCCTAGAAGTTTAATAGTGCATTTTACTCGCCATTTCATGCGCTTTGAGATGCCGCATAGCCCAATACGCTATCTGAAACAGGAGCGACGTAAATTGAACAAATGTGATAGAATTTCCCTGAAATCTTATATTGAACAAAATATAAAATGATCTAATCGGGTCTCTGATTGCCCTATCATAGAAGTTTAGTAGTGCATTTTACTCACCATTCCACGCGCTTTAAGATGCCGCCTAGCCCTGTACGCTATCTAAAATAGGAGCGATGTAAGTTGAACAAATGTGATAGAATTACGCTGAATTCATATATTAACCGTACTATAAAATGATCTAATCGGGTCTCTGTTTGCCTTATCCTAGAAGTTTAGTATTGCATTTTACCCGCCATTTCATGCGCTTTGAGATGCCGCTTAGCCCAATACGCTATCTGAAATAGGAGCGACGTAAATTCAACAAATGTAATAGAATATCGCTGAATTCTTATATGAACCAAAATATAAAATGATCTAATCGGGTCTCTGATTGCCCTGTCATAGAAGTTTAATAGTGCATTTTACTCGCCAT
Source organism: Macropis europaea (assembly GCA_916610135.2). Lineage (NCBI taxonomy): Eukaryota > Metazoa > Arthropoda > Insecta > Hymenoptera > Melittidae > Macropis > Macropis europaea. Next base: position 8,408 of record CAKAJE020000992.1, on the reverse strand, counting down.
TCCACGCGCTTTAAGATGCCTCATAGCCCAGTACGCTCTCTGAAATAGGAACGACGTAAATTCAACAAATGTAATAGAATTTCGCTGAATTTTTAAATTAACCATAATATAAAATGATCTAATCGGGTCTCTGTTTGCCCTACCCTAGAAGTTTAATAGTGCATTTTACTCGCCATTTCTTGCGTTTTGAGATGCCGCTTAGCCCAATAAGCTATCTGAAATAGGAGCGACGTAAATTGAACAAATGTAATAGAATATCGCTGAATTCTTATATGAACCAAAATATAAAATGATCTAATCGGGTCTCTGATTGCCCTATCATAGAAGTTTAATAGTGCATTTTACTCGACATTCCACGCTCTTTAAGATGCCGCGTAGCCCAGTACACTATCTGAAATAGGAGCGACGTAAATTGACCAAATGTGATAGAATTTCGCTGAATTCTTATATTAACCAATGTATAAAATGAACTAATCTGGTCTCTGATTGCCCTATCATTGAAGGTTAATAGTGCATTTTACTCGCCATTCCACGCGCTTTAAGGTGCCTCATAGCCCAGTACGCTATCTGAAATAGGAACGACGTAAATTCAACAAATGTAATAGAATTTCGCTGAATTTTTAAATTAACCATAATATAAAATGATCTAATCGGTTCTCTGTTTGCCCTACCCTAGAAGCATAATAGTGCATTTTACTCGTCATTTCATGCGCTCTGAGATGCCGCTTAGTCCAATACGCTATCTGAAATAGGAGCGACGTAAATTGAACAAATGTATTAGAATTTCGCTGAATTCTTATATTAACCTTAACGTAAAATGATCTAATCGGGTCTCTGTTCGCCCTACCCTAGAAGTTTAATAGAGCGTTTCACTCGTCATTTCATGCGCTTTGAAATGCCGATTAGCCCAATACTCTATCTGAAATAGGAGCGACGTAAATTGAACAAATGTGATAGAATTTCGCTGAATTCTTAAAGTAACCATAATATAAAATGATCTAATCGGGTCTCTCTTTGCCCTACCCTAGAAGTTTAATAGTGCATTTTACTCGCCATTTCATGCGCTTTGAGATGCCGCATAGCCCAATACGCTATCTGAAACAGGAGCGACGTAAATTGAACAAATGTGATAGAATTTCCCTGAAATCTTATATTGAACAAAATATAAAATGATCTAATCGGGTCTCTGATTGCCCTATCATAGAAGTTTAGTAGTGCATTTTACTCACCATTCCACGCGCTTTAAGATGCCGCCTAGCCCTGTACGCTATCTAAAATAGGAGCGACGTAAGTTGAACAAATGTGATAGAATTACGCTGAATTCATATATTAACCGTACTATAAAATGATCTAATCGGGTCTCTGTTTGCCTTATCCTAGAAGTTTAGTATTGCATTTTACCCGCCATTTCATGCGCTTTGAGATGCCGCTTAGCCCAATACGCTATCTGAAATAGGAGCGACGTAAATTCAACAAATGCAATAGAATATCGCTGAATCCTTATATGAACCAAAATATAAAATGATCTAATCGGGTCTCTGATTGCCCTGTCATAGAAGTTTAATAGTGCATTTTACTCGCTATTCCACGCGCTTTAAGATGCCTCATAGCCCAGTACGCTCTCTGAAATAGGAACGACGTAAATTCAACAAATGTAATAGAATTTCGCTGAATTTTTAAATTAACCATAATATAAAATGATCTAATCGGGTCTCTGTTTGCCCTACCCTAGAAGTTTAATAGTGCATTTTACTCGCCATTTCTTGCGTTTTGAGATGCCGCTTAGCCCAATAAGCTATCTGAAATAGGAGCGACGTAAATTGAACAAATGTAATAGAATTTCGCTGAATTCTTATATGAACCAAAATATAAAATGATCTAATCGGGTCTCAGATTGCCCTATCATAGAAGTTTAATAGTGCATTTTACTCGCCATTCCACGCTCTTTAAGATGCCGCGTAGCCCAGTACACTATCTGAAATAGGAGCGACGTAAATTGACCAAATGTGATAGAATTTCGCTGAATTCTTATATTAACCAAAGTATAAAATGAACTAATCTGGTCTCTGATTGCCCTATCATTGAAGGTTAATAGTGCATTTTACTCGCCATTCCACGCGCTTTAAGGTGCCTCATAGCCCAGTACGCTATCTGAAATAGGAACGACGTAAATTCAACAAATGTAATAGAATTTCGCTGAATTTTTAAATTAACCATAATATAAAATGATCTAATCGGTTCTCTGTTTGCCCTACCCTAGAAGCATAATAGTGCATTTTACTCGTCATTTCATGCGCTCTGAGATGCCGCTTAGTCCAATACGCTATCTGAAATAGGAGCGACGTAAATTGAACAAATGTATTAGAATTTCGCTGAATTCTTATATTAACCTTAACGTAAAATGATCTAATCGGGTCTCTGTTCGCCCTACCCTAGAAGTTTAATAGAGCGTTTCACTCGTCATTTCATGCGCTTTGAAATGCCGATTAGCCCAATACTCTATCTGAAATAGGAGCGACGTAAATTGAACAAATGTGATAGAATTTCGCTGAATTCTTAAATTAACCATAATATAAAATGATCTAATCGGGTCTCTCTTTGCCCTACCCTAGAAGTTTAATAGTGCATTTTACTCGCCATTTCATGCGCTTTGAGATGCCGCATAGCCCAATACGCTATCTGAAACAGGAGCGACGTAAATTGAACAAATGTGATAGAATTTCCCTGAAATCTTATATTAAACAAAATATAAAATGATCTAATCGGGTCTCTGATTGCCCTATCATAGAAGTTTAGTAGTGCATTTTACTCACCATTCCACGCGCTTTAAGATGCCGCCTAGCCCTGTACGCTATCTAAAATAGGAGCGACGTAAGTTGAACAAATGTGATAGAATTACGCTGAATTCATATATTAACCGTAGTATAAAATGATCTAATCGGGTCTCTGTTTGCCTTATCCTAGAAGTTTAGTATTGCATTTTACCCGCCATTTCATGCGCTTTGAGATGCCGCTTAGCCCAATACGCTATCTGAAATAGGAGCGACGTAAATTCAACAAATGCAATAGAATATCGCTGAATCCTTATATGAACCAAAATATAAAATGATCTAATCGGGTCTCTGATTGCCCTGTCATAGAAGTTTAATAGTGCATTTTACTCGCTATTCCACGCGCTTTAAGATGCCTCATAGCCCAGTACGCTCTCTGAAATAGGAACGACGTAAATTCAACAAATGTAATAGAATTTCGCTGAATTTTTAAATTAACCATAATATAAAATGATCTAATCGGGTCTCTGTTTGCCCTACCCTAGAAGTTTAATAGTGCATTTTACTCGCCATTTCTTGCGTTTTGAGATGCCGCTTAGCCCAATAAGCTATCTGAAATAGGAGCGACGTAAATTGAACAAATGTAATAGAATATCGCTGAATTCTTATATGAACCAAAATATAAAATGATCTAATCGGGTCTCAGATTGCCCTATCATAGAAGTTTAATAGTGCATTTTACTCGCCATTCCACGCTCTTTAAGATGCCGCGTAGCCCAGTACACTATCTGAAATAGGAGCGACGTAAATTGACCAAATGTGATAGAATTTCGCTGAATTCTTATATTAACCAAAGTATAAAATGAACTAATCTGGTCTCTGATTGCCCTATCATTGAAGGTTAATAGTGCATTTTACTCGCCATTCCACGCGCTTTAAGGTGCCTCATAGCCCAGTACGCTATCTGAAATAGGAACGACGTAAATTCAACAAATGTAATAGAATTTCGCTGAATTTTTAAATTAACCATAATATAAAATGATCTAATCGGTTCTCTGTTTGCCCTACCCTAGAAGCATAATAGTGCATTTTACTCGTCATTTCATGCGCTCTGAGATGCCGCTTAGTCCAATACGCTATCTGAAATAGGAGCGACGTAAATTGAACAAATGTATTAGAATTTCGCTGAATTCTTATATTAACCTTAACGTAAAATGATCTAATCGGGTCTCTGTTCGCCCTACCCTAGAAGTTTAATAGTGCGTTTCACTCGTCATTTCATGCGCTTTGAGATGCCGCTTAGCCCAATACGCTATCTGAAATAGGAGCGACGTAAATTGAACAAATGTGACAGAATTTCGCTGAATTCTTAAATTAACCATAATATAAAATGATCTTATCGGGTCTCTGTTTGCCCTACCCTAGAAGTTTAATAGTGCATTTTACTCGCCATTTCATGCGCTTTGAGATGCCGTTTAGCCCAACACGCTATCTGAAATAGCAGCGACGTAAATTGAACAAATGTGACAGAATTTCGCTGAATTCTTATATTAACCAAAATATAAAATGATCTAATCGGGTCTCTGAATGCCCTATCATAGAAGTTTGATAGTGCATTTTACTCGCCATTCCACGCGCTTTAAGATGCCTCATAGCCCAGTACGCTATCTGAAATAGGAACGACGTAAATTCAACAAATGTAATAGAATTTCGCTGAATTCTTAAATTAACCATAATGTAAAATGATCTAATCGGGTCTCTGTTCGCCCTGGCCTAGAAGTTGAATACTGCATTTTATTCTCCATTTCATGCGCTTTGAGATGCCGCTTAGCCCCATACGCTATCTGAAATAGGAGCGACGTAAATTGAACAAATGTGATAGAATATCCCTGAATTCTTATAGTAACCTTAATGTGAAATGATTTAATCGGGTCTCTATTCGCCCTACGCTAGAAGTTTCATAGTGCATTCCACTCGTCATTTCATGCGCTTCTTGATGCCGCTTAGCCCTATACGCTATCTGAAATAGGAGCGACGTAAATTGAACAAATGTGATAGAATTTCGCTGAATTCTTAAATTAACCGTAATATAAAATGATCTAATCGGGTCTCTGTTTGCCCTACCCTAGACGTTTAATAGTGCATTGTACTCCCCATTTCATGCGCTTTGAGATGCCGGTTAGCCCAATACGCTATCTGAAATAGGAGCGACGTAAATTGAACAGATGTGACAGAATTTCGCTGAATCCTTAAATTAACCGTAATATAATATGATCTAATCGGGTCTCTGTTTGCCTTACCCTACAAGCTTAATAGTGCATTTCACTCGTCATTTCATGCGCTTTGAGATGCCGCTTAGCCCAATGCGCTATCTGAAATAGGAGCGACGTAAATTGAACAAATGTGATAGAATTTCGCTGAATTCTTATATTAACCAAAGTATAAAATGAACTAATCTGGTCTCTGATTGCCCTATCATTGAAGATTAATAGTGCATTTTACTCGGCATTCCACGCGCTTTAAGATGCCGCCGAGCCCAGTACGCTATCTGAAATAGGAGCGACGTAAGTTGAACAAATGTGATAGAATTACGCTGCATTCTTATATTAACCGTAATATAATATGATCTTATCGGGTCTCTGTTTGCCCTACCCTAGAAGTTTAATAGTGCATTTTACTCGCCATTTCATGCCTTTTGAGATGCCGTTTAGCCCAATACGCTATCGGAAATAGCAGCGACGTAAATTGAACAAATGTGACAGAATTTCGCTGAATTCTTATATTGACCAAAGTATAAAATGATCTAATCGGGTCTCTGTTTGCCCTACCCTGGAAGTTTAATAGTGCATTTTACTCGCCATTTCATGCGCTTTGAGATGCCGCTTAGCCCAATACGCTATCTGAAATAGGAGCGACGTAAATTGAACAGTTGTGACAGAATTTCGCTGAATTCTTAAATTAACCGTAATATAATATGATCTAATCGGGTTTCTGTTTGCCTTACCCTAGAAGTTTAATAGTGCACTTTACTCGACATTTCACGCGCTTTGAGATGCCGCTTAGCCCTATACGCTATCTGAAATAGGAGCGACGTAAATTGAACAAATGTGATAGAATTTCCCTGGATTCATATATTAACCTTAATGTAAAATGATCTAATGGGGTCTCTGTTCGCCCAACCCTAGAAGTTTAACATTGCATTTCACTCGTCATTTCATGCGCTTTGAGATGCCGCTTAGCCCAATACGCTATCTGAAATAGGAGCGACGTAAATTGAACAAATGTGATAGAATTTCGCTGAATTCTTATATTAACCAAAATATAAAATGATCTAATGTGGTCTCTGTTTGCCCCACCCTAGAAGTTTAATATTGCATTTTACTCGCCATTTCATGCGCTTTGAGATGCCGCTTAGCCCTATACGCTATCTGAAATAGGAGCGGCGTAAATTGAACAAATGTGATAGAGTTTCGCTGAATTCTTATATTATCCTTAATGTAAAATGATCTAATCGGGTCTCTGTTTGCCCTACCCTAGAAGTTTAATAGTGCATTTTACTCGCCATTTCTTGCGATTTGAGATGCCGCTTAGCCCAATAAGCTATCTGAAATAGGAGCGATGTAAATTGAACAAATGTGATAGAATTTCGGTGAATTCTTTTATTAACCATAATGTAAAATGATCTAATCGGGTCTCTGTTCGCCCTGGCCTAGAAGTTGAATAGTGCATTTTATTCGCCATTTCATGCGCTTTGAGATGCCGCTTAGCCCCATACGCTATCTGAAATAGGAGCGACGTAAATTGAACAAATGTGATAGAATATCCCTGAATTCTTATAGTAACCTTAATGTGAAATGATCTAATCGGGTCTCTATTCGCCCTACGCTAGAAGTTTCATAGTGCATTCCACTCGTCATTTCATGCGCTTCTTGATGCGGCTTAGCCCAATACGCTATCTGAGATAGGAGCGACGTAAATTGAACAAATGTGATAGAGTTTCGCTGAATTCTTAAATTAACCATAATATAAAATGATCCAATCGGGTCTCTGTTTGCCCTACCCTAGAAGTTTAATGGTGCATTTTACTCGCCATTTCTTGCGTTTTGAGATGCCGCTTAGCCCAATACGCTATCTGAAATAGGAGCGACGTAAATTGAACAAATGTGATAGAATATCCCTGAATTCCTATAGTACCCTTAATGTAAAATGATCTAATCGGGTCTCTGTTCGCCCCACCCTAGAAGTTTAATTGCGCATTTCACTCGTCATTTCATGCGCTTTCAGATGCCGCTTAGCCCAATACGCTATCTGAAATAGGAGCGACGTAAATTGAACAAATGTGATAGAATTTCGCTGAATTCTTATATTAGCCGTAATATAAAATGATCTAATCGGGTCTCTGTTTGCCCTACCCTGGAAGTTTAATAGTGCATTTTACTCGCCATTTCATGCGCTTTGAGATGCCGCTTAGCCCAATACGATATCTGAAATAGGAGCTACCTAAATTGAACAAATGTTATAGAATTTTGCTGAATTCTTAAATTAACCATAATATAAAATGATCTAATCGGGTCTCTGTTTGCCCTACCCTAGGAGTTTAATAGTGCATTTTACTCGCCATTCCACGCGCTTTAAGGTGCCGCTTAGTCCAGTACACTATCTGAAATAGGAGCAACGTAAATTGAACAAATGTGATAGAATTTCGCTGAATTCTTATATTAACCAAAGTATAAAATGAACTAATCTGGTCTCTGATTGCCCTATCATTGAAGGTTAATAGTGCATTTTACTCGACATTCCACGCGCTTTAAGATGCCGTCTAGCCCAGTACGCTATCTGAAATACGAGCGACGTAAGTTGAACAAATGTGGTAGAATTACGCTCAATTCTTATATTAACCGTAATATAATATGATCTAATCGGGTTTCTGTTTGCCTTACCCTAGAAGTTTAATAGTGCACTTTACTCGACATTTCACGCGCTTTGAGATGCCGCTTAGCTCAATACGCTATCTGAAATAGGAGCGACGTAAATTGAACAAATGTGATAGAATTTCGCTGAATTCTTATAATAACCAAAATATAAAATGATCTAATCGGGTCTCTGATTGCCCTATCATAGAAGTTTAATAGTGCATTTTACTCGCCATTTCTTGCGCTTTGAGATCACGCTTAGCCCAATACGCTATTTGAAATAGGAGCGACGTAAATTGAACAAATGTGATAGAATATCCCTGAATTCTTATAGTACCCTTAATGTAAAATGATCTAATCGGGTCTCTGTTCGCCCTATCCTAGAAGTTTAATAGTGCATTTCACTCGTCATTTCATGCGCTTTCAGATGCCGCTTAGCCCAATACGCTATCTGAAATAGGAGCGACGTAAATTGAACAAATGTGATAGAATTTCGCTGAATTCTTATATTAGCCGTAATATAAAATGATCTAATCGGGACTCTGTTTGCCCTACCGTAGAAGTTTAATAGTGCATTTTACTCGCCATTTCATGCGCCTTGAGATGCCGCTTAGCCCAATACGATATCTGAAATAGGAGCGACCTAAATTGAACAAATGTGATAGAATTTTGCTGAATTCTTAAATTAACCATAATATAAAATGATCTAATCGGGTCTCTGCTT
>CAKAJE020000991.1:0-52185 GCA_916610135.2 Macropis europaea | reverse complement strand
CTTCTAGGGTAGGGCAAACAGAGACCCGGTTAGATCATTTTATATTATGGTTAATTTAAGAATTCAGCGAAATTCTATCACATTTGTTCAATTTACGTCGCTCATGTTGCAGATAGCGTATTGGGCTAAGCGGCATCTCAAAGCGCATGAAATGGCGAGTAAAATGCACTATTAAACTTCTAGGGTAAGGCAAACAGAGACCCGATTAGATCATTTAATATTACGGTTAATATAAGAATTCAGCGTAATTATATCACATTTGTTCAACATACGTCGCTCCTATTTCAGATAGTGTACTGGGCTAGGAGGCATCTTAAAGCGCGTGGAAGGGCGAGTAAAATGCACTACTAAACTTCTATGATAGGGCAATCAGAGTCCCGTTTAGATCATTTTATATTTTGTTTAATATAAGATTTCATGGAAATTCTATCACATTTGTTCAATTTACGTCGCTCCTATTTCAGATAGCGTACTGGGCTAGGCGGCATCTTAAAGCGCGTGGAGTGGCGAGTAAACTGCACTATTAAACTTCTATGATAGGGCAATCAGAGACCCGATTAGATCATTTTATATTTTGGTGAATATAAGAATTCAGCGAAATTCTATCACATTTGTTCAATTTACGTCGCTCCTATTTCAGATAGCGTACTGGGCTAAGCGGCATCTCAAAGCGCATGAACTGACGAGTGAAATGCACTATTAATCTTCTTGGGTAGGGCGAACAGAGACCCGATTAGAACATTTTACATTAAGGTTAATATAAGAATTCAGCGTAATTCTATCACATTTGTTCAACTTACGTCGCTCCTATTTCAGATAGCGTACCGGGCTAGGCGGCATCTCAAAGCGCATGAAATGGCGAGTAAAATGCACTATTAAACTTCTAGGGTTGGGCAAACAGAGACCCGATTAGATCAATTTATATTAAGGTTAATATAAGTATTCAGGGAAATTCTATCACATTTGTTCAATTTACGTCGTTCCTATTTCAGCTAGCGTACTGGGCTAGGCGGCATCTTAAAACGCGAAGAATGGCGAGTAAAATGCACTACTAAACTTCTATGATACGGCAATCAGAGAGCCGATTAGATCATTTTATATTTTGGTTAATATAAGAATTCAGCGCAATTCTATCACAATTGTTCTATTTACGTCGCTCCTATTGCAGATAGCGTACTGGGCTAAGCGGCATCTCAAAGCGCATGAAATGGAGAGTGAAATGCACTATTAAACTTCTAGGGTAGGGCAATCAGAGACCCGACTAGATCATTTTATATTTTGGTTATTATAAGAATTCAGCGAAATTCTATCACATTTGTTCAATTTACGTCGCTCCTATTTCAGATAGCTTATTGGGCTAAGCGGCATCGCAAAGCGCATGAAATGACGAGTGAAATGCACTATTAAACTTCTAGGGTAGGGCAAACAGAGACCCGATTAGATCATTTTAGATTAAGGTTAATATAAGAATTCAGGGAAATTCTATCACATTTGTTCAACATACGTCGCTCCTATTTCAGATAGCGTACTGGGCTAGGCGGCATCTTAAAGCGCGTGGAATAGCGAGTACAATGCACTATTAAACTTCTATGATAGGGCAATCAGAGACCCGATTAGATCATTTTATATTTTGGTTAATATAAGAATTCAGCGAAATTCTATCACATTTGTTCAATTTACGTCGCTCCTATTTCAGATAGCTTATTGAGCTAAGCGGCATCGCAAAGCGCATGATATGACGAGTGAAATGCACTATTAAACTTCTAGGGTAGGGCAAACAGAGACCCGATTAGATCATTTTATATTTTGGTTAATATAAGAATTCAGCGAAATTCTATCACATTTGTTCAATTTACGTCGCTCCTATGTCAGATAGCGTATTGGGCTAAGCGGCATCTCAAAGCGCATGAAATGGCGAGTGAAATGCACTATTAATCTTCTAGGGTAGGGCAATCAGAGACCCCATTAGATCATTTTATATTATGGTTAATTTAAGAATTCAGCGAAATTCTATCACATTTGTTCAATTTACGTCGCTCCTATGTCAGATAGCGTATTGGGCTATGCGGCATCTCGAAGCGCATGAAATGACGAGTAAAATGCACTGTTAAACTTCTAGGGTAGGGCAAACAGAGACCCGATTAGATCATTTTATATTACGGTCAATATAAGAATTCAGCGAAATTCTATCACATTTGTTCAATTTACGTCGCTCCTATTTCAGATAGCGTACTGGGCTAGGCGGCATCTTAAAGCGCGTGGAATGGCGAGTAAAATGCACTTTTAAACTTCTATGATAGGGCAATCATAGACCCGATTAGATCATTTTATATTTTGGTTAATATAAGAATTCAGCGAGATTCTCTCACATTTGTTCAATTTAAGTCGCTGATATTTCAGATAGCGTATTGGGCTAAGCGGCATCTCAAAGCGCAAGAAATGGCGAGTAAAATGAACTATTAAACTTCTAGGGTAGGGCAATCAGAGACCCGATTCGATCATTTTACATTATGGTTAATTTAAGAATTCAGCAAAATTCTATCACATTTGTGCAATTTACGTCGCTCATGTTGCAGATAGCGTATTGGGCTAAGTGGCATCTCAAAGCGCATGAAATGGCGAGTAAAATGCACTATTAAACTTCTAGGGTAAGGCAAACAGAGACCCGATTAGATCATTTAATATTACGGTTAATATAAGAATTCAGCGTAATTATATCACATTTGTTCAACATACGTCGCTCCTATTTCAGATAGTGTACTGGGCTAGGAGGCATCTTAAAGCGCGTGGAAGGGCGAGTAAAATGCACTACTAAACTTCTATGATAGGGCAATCAGAGTCCCGTTTAGATCATTTTATATTTTGTTTAATATAAGATTTCATGGAAATTCTATCACATTTGTTCAATTTACGTCGCTCCTATTTCAGATAGCGTATTGGGCTAAGCGGCTTCTCAAAGCGCATGAAATGACGAGAGAAATGCACTATTAAAGTTCTTGGGTAGGGCAAACAGAGACCCGATTATATCATTTTATATTATGGTTAATTTAAGAATTCAGCAAAATTCTATCACATTTGTTCAACTTACGTAGCTCCTATTTCAGATAGCGTACTGGGCTAGGCGGCAACTTAAAGCGCGTGGAATGGCGAGTAAAATGCACTATTAAACTTCTATGATAGGGCAATCAGAGACCCGATTAGATCATTTTATATTACGGTTAATATAAGTATTCAGGGAAATTCTATCACGTTTGTTCAATTTACGTCGCTCCTATTTCAGATAGCGTATTGGGCTAAGCGGCATCTCAAAGCGCATGAAATGGCGAGTAAAATGCACTGTTAAACTTCTAGGGTAGGGCAAACAGAGACCCGATTAGATCATTTCATATTATGGTTTATTTAAGAATTCAGAAAAATTCTATCACATTTGTCCAATTTACGTCGCTCCTATTTCAGATAGCTTATTGAGCTAAGCGGCATCTCAAAGCGCATGAAATGACGTGTGAAATGCACTAGTAATCTTCTAGGGTAGGGCGAACAGAGACCCGATTAGATCATTTTACATTAAGGTTAATATAAGAATTCAGCGAGATTCTCTCACATTTGTTCAATTTACGTCGCTGATATTTCAGATAGCGTACTGGGCTAAGCGGCATCTCAAAGCGCAAGAAATGGCGAGTAAAATGTACTATTAAACTTCTAGGGTAGGGCAAACAGAGACCCGGTTAGATCATTTTATATTATGGTTAATTTAAGAATTCAGCGAAATTATATCACATTTGTTCAACATACGTCGCTCCTATTTCAGATAGTGTACTGGGCTAGGAGGCATCTTAAAGCGCGTGGAAGGGCGAGTAAAATGCACTACTAAACTTCTATGATAGGGCAATGAGAGTCCCGTTTAGATCATTTTATATTTTGTTTAATATAAGATTTCATGGAAATTCTATCACATTTGTTCAATTTACGTCGCTCCTATTTCAGATAGCGTACTGGGCTAGGCGGCATCTTAAAGCGCGTGGAGTGGCGAGTAAACTGCACTATTAAACTTCTATGATAGGGCAATCAGAGACCCGATTAGATCATTTTATATTTTGGTGAATATAAGAATTCAGCGAAATTCTATCACATTTGTTCAATTTACGTCGCTCCTATTTCAGATAGCGTACTGGGCTAAGCGGCATCTCAAAGCGCATGAACTGACGAGTGAAATGCACTATTAATCTTCTTGTGTAGGGCGAACAGAGACCCGATTAGAACATTTTACATTAAGGTTAATATAAGAATTCAGCGTAATTCTATCACATTTGTTCAACTTACGTCGCTCCTATTTCAGATAGCGTACCGGGCTAGGCGGCATCTCAAAGCGCATGAAATGGCGAGTAAAATGCACTATTAAACTTCTAGGGTAGGGCAAACAGAGACCCGATTAGATCAATTTATATTAAGGTTAATATAAGTATTCAGGGAAATTCTATCACATTTGTTCAATTTACGTCGTTCCTATTTCAGCTAGCGTACTGGGCTAGGCGGCATCTTAAAACGCGAAGAATGGCGAGTAAAATGCACTACTAAACTTCTATGATACGGCAATCAGAGAGCCGATTAGATCATTTTATATTTTGGTTAATATAAGAATTCAGCGAAATTCTATCACAATTGCTCTATTTAAGTCGCTCCTATTGCAGATAGCGTATTGGGCTAAGCGGCATCTCAAAGCGCATGAAATGGAGAGTGAAATGCACTATTAAACTTCTAGGGTAGGGCGAACAGAGACCCGATTAGATCATTTTACATTAAGGTTAATATAAGTATTCAGGGAAATTCTATCACGTTTGTTCAATTTACGTCGCTCCTATTTCAGATAGCGTATTGGGCTAAGCGGCATCTCAAAGCGCATGAAATGGCGAGTAAAATGCACTGTTAAACTTCTAGTGTAGGGCAAACAGAGACCCGATTAGATCATTTCATATTATGGTTTATTTAAGAATTCAGAAAAATTCTATCACATTTGTCCAATATACGTCGCTCCTATTTCAGATAGCTTATTGAGCTAAGCGGCATCTCAAAGCGCATGAAATGACGTATGAAATGCACTAGTAATCTTCTAGGGTAGGGCGAACAGAGACCCGAATAGATCATTTTACATTAAGGTTAATACAAGAATTCAGCGAGATTCTCTCACATTTGTTCAATTTACGTCGCTGATATTTCAGATAGCGTATTGGGCTAATCGGCATCTCAAAGCGCAAGAAATGGCGAGTAAAATGTACTATTAAACTTCTAGGGTAGGGCAAACAGCGACCCGATTAGATCATTTTATATTATGGTTAATCTAAGAATTCAGCGAAATTCTATCACATTTGTTCAATTTACGTCGCTCATGTTGCAGATAGCGTATTGGGCAAAGCGCCATCTCAAAGCGCATGAAATGGCGAGTAAAATGCACTATTAAACTTCTAGGGTAAGGCAAACAGAGACCCGATTAGATCATTTAATATTACGGTTAATATAAGAATTCAGCGTAATTATATCACATTTGTTCAACATACGTCGCTCCTATTTCAGATAGTGTACTGGGCTAGGCGGCATCTTAAAGCGCGTGGAAGGGCGAGTAAAACGCACTACTAAAATTCTGTGATAGGACAATCAGAGTCCCGATTAGAACATTTTATATTTTGTTTACTACAAGATTTCAGGGAAATTCTATCACATTTGTTCAATTTACGTCGCTCCTATTTCAGATAGCGTATTGGGCTAAGCGGCATCTCAAAGCGCATGCAATGGCGAATAAAATCCACTATTAAACTTCTAGGCTAGGGCGAACAGAGACCTGATTAGATCATTTTATATTATGGTTAATTCAAGAATTCATCGAAATTCTATCACATTTGTTCAATTTACATCGCTCCTATTTCAGATAGCGTACTGGGCTAAGCGGCATCTCAAGGCGCATGAAATGACGAGTGAAATGCACTATTAATCTTCTTGGGTAGAGCGAACAGAGACCCGATTAGAACATTTTACATTAAGGTTAATATAAGAATTCAGCGTAATTCTATCACATTTGTTCAACTTACGTCGCTCCTATTTCAGATAGCGTACCGGGCTAGGCGGCATCTCAAAGCGCATGAAATTGCGAGTAAAATGCACTATTAAACTTCTGGGGTAGGGCAAACAGAGACCCGATTAGATCAATTTATATTATGGTTAATATAAGTATTCAGGGAAATTCTATCACATTTGTTCAATTTACGTCGTTCCTATTTCAGCTAGCGTACTGGGCTAGGCGGCATCTTAAAACGCGAAGAATGGCGAGTAAAATGCACTACTAAACTTCTATGATACGGCAATCAGAGAGCCGATTAGATCATTTTATATTTTGGTTAATATAAGAATTCAGCGCAATTCTATCACAATTGTTCTATTTACGTCGCTCCTATTGCAGATAGCGTACTGGGCTAAGCGGCATCTCAAAGCGCATGAAATGGAGAGTGAAATGCACTATTAAACTTCTAGGGTAGGGCAATCAGAGACCCGACTAGATCATTTTATATTTTGGTTATTATAAGAATTCAGCGAAATTCTATCACATTTGTTCAATTTACGTCGCTCCTATTTCAGATAGCTTATTGGACTAAGCGGCATCGCAAAGCGCATGAAATGACGAGTGAAATGCACTATTAAACTTCTAGGGTAGGGCAAACAGAGACCCGATTAGATCATTTTAGATTAAGGTTAATATAAGAATTCAGGGAAATTCTATCACATTTGTTCAACATACGTCGCTCCTATTTCAGATAGCGTACTGGGCTAGGCGGCATCTTAAAGCGCGTGGAATAGCGAGTACAATGCACTATTAAACTTCTATGATAGGGCAATCAGAGACCCGATTAGATCATTTTATATTTTGGTTAATATAAGAATTCAGCGAAATTCTATCACATTTGTTCAATTTACGTCGCTCCTATTTCAGATAGCTTATTGAGCTAAGCGGCATCGCAAAGCGCATGATATGACTAGTGAAATGCACTATTAAACTTCTAGGGTAGGGCAAACAGAGACCCGATTAGATCATTTTATATTTTGGTTAATATAAGAATTCAGCGAAATTCTATCACATTTGTTCAATTTACGTCGCTCCTATGTCAGATAGCGTATTGGGCTAAGCGGCATCTCAAAGCGCATGAAATGGCGAGTGAAATGCACTATTAATCTTCTAGGGTAGGGCAATCAGAGACCCCATTAGATCATTTTATATTATGGTTAATTTAAGAATTCAGCGAAATTCTATCACATTTGTTCAATTTACGTCGCTCCTATGTCAGATAGCGTATTGGGCTATGCGGCATCTCGAAGCGCATGAAATGACGAGTAAAATGCACTGTTAAACTTCTAGGGTAGGGCAAACAGAGACCCGATTAGATCATTTTATATTACGGTCAATATAAGAATTCAGCGAAATTCTATCACATTTGTTCAATTTACGTCGCTCCTATTTCAGATAGCGTACTGGGCTAGGCGGCATCTTAAAGCGCGTGGAATGGCGAGTAAAATGCACTTTTAAACTTCTATGATAGGGCAATCATAGACCCGATTAGATCATTTTATATTTTGGTTAATATAAGAATTCAGCGAGATTCTCTCACATTTGTTCAATTTAAGTCGCTGATATTTCAGATAGCGTATTGGGCTAAGCGGCATCTCAAAGCGCAAGAAATGGCGAGTAAAATGAACTATTAAACTTCTAGGGTAGGGCAATCAGAGACCCGATTCGATCATTTTACATTATGGTTAATTTAAGAATTCAGCAAAATTCTATCACATTTGTTCAATTTACGTCGCTCATGTTGCAGATAGCGTATTGGGCTAAGTGGCATCTCAAAGCGCATGAAATGGCGAGTAAAATGCACTATTAAACTTCTAGGGTAAGGCAAACAGAGACCCGATTAGATCATTTAATATTACGGTTAATATAAGAATTCAGCGTAATTATATCACATTTGTTCAACATACGTCGCTCCTATTTCAGATAGTGTACTGGGCTAGGAGGCATCTTAAAGCGCGTGGAAGGGCGAGTAAAATGCACTACTAAACTTCTATGATAGGGCAATCAGAGTCCCGTTTAGATCATTTTATATTTTGTTTAATATAAGATTTCATGGAAATTCTATCACATTTGTTCAATTTACGTCGCTCCTATTTCAGATAGCGTATTGGGCTAAGCGGCTTCTCAAAGCGCATGAAATGACGAGAGAAATGCACTATTAAAGTTCTTGGGTAGGGCAAACAGAGACCCGATTATATCATTTTATATTATGGTTAATTTAAGAATTCAGCAAAATTCTATCACATTTGTTCAACTTACGTAGCTCCTATTTCAGATAGCGTACTGGGCTAGGCGGCAACTTAAAGCGCGTGGAATGGCGAGTAAAATGCACTATTAAACTTCTATGATAGGGCAATCAGAGACCCGATTAGATCATTTTATATTACGGTTAATATAAGTATTCAGGGAAATTCTATCACGTTTGTTCAATTTACGTCGCTCCTATTTCAGATAGCGTATTGGGCTAAGCGGCATCTCAAAGCGCATGAAATGGCGAGTAAAATGCACTGTTAAACTTCTAGGGTAGGGCAAACAGAGACCCGATTAGATCATTTCATATTATGGTTTATTTAAGAATTCAGAAAAATTCTATCACATTTGTCCAATTTACGTCGCTCCTATTTCAGATAGCTTATTGAGCTAAGCGGCATCTCAAAGCGCATGAAATGACGTGTGAAATGCACTAGTAATCTTCTAGGGTAGGGCGAACAGAGACCCGATTAGATCATTTTACATTAAGGTTAATATAAGAATTCAGCGAAATTCTCTCACATTTGTTCAATTTACGTCGCTGATATTTCAGATAGCGTACTGGGCTAAGCGGCATCTCAAAGCGCAAGAAATGGCGAGTAAAATGTACTATTAAACTTCTAGGGTAGGGCAAACAGAGACCCGGTTAGATCATTTTATATTATGGTTAATTTAAGAATTCAGCGAAATTATATCACATTTGTTCAACATACGTCGCTCCTATTTCAGATAGTGTACTGGGCTAGGAGGCATCTTAAAGCGCGTGGAAGGGCGAGTAAAATGCACTACTAAACTTCTATGATAGGGCAATCAGAGTCCCGTTTAGATCATTTTATATTTTGTTTAATATAAGATTTCATGGAAATTCTATCACATTTGTTCAATTTACGTCGCTCCTATTTCAGATAGCGTACTGGGCTAGGCGGCATCTTAAAGCGCGTGGAATGGCGAGTAAAATGCACTATTAAACTTCTATGATAGGGCAATCAGAGACCCGATTAGATCATTTTATATTTTGGTGAATATAAGAATTCAGCGAAATTCTATCACATTTGTTCAATTTACGTCGCTCCTATTTCAGATAGCGTACTGGGCTAAGCGGCATCTCAAAGCGCATGAACTGACGAGTGAAATGCACTATTAATCTTCTTGGGTAGGGCGAACAGAGACCCGATTAGAACATTTCACATTAAGGTTAATATAAGAATTCAGCGTAATTCTATCACATTTGTTCAACTTACGTCGCTCCTATTTCAGATAGCGTACCGGGCTAGGCGGCATCTCAAAGCGCATGAAATGGCGAGTAAAATGCACTATTAAACTTCTAGGGTAGGGCAAACAGAGACCCGATTAGATCAATTTATATTAAGGTTAATATAAGTATTCAGGGAAATTCTATCACATTTGTTCAATTTACGTCGTTCCTATTTCAGCTAGCGTACTGGGCTAGGCGGCATCTTCAAACGCGAAGAATGGCGAGTAAAATGCACTACTAAACTTCTATGATACGGCAATCAGAGAGCCGATTAGATCATTTTATATTTTGGTTAATATAAGAATTCAGCGAAATTCTATCACAATTGCTCTATTTACGTCGCTCCTATTGCAGATAGCGTATTGGGCTAAGCGGCATCTCAAAGCGCATGAAATGGAGAGTGAAATGCACTATTAAACTTCTAGGGTAGGGCGAACAGAGACCCGATTAGATCATTTTACATTAAGGTTAATATAAGTATTCAGGGAAATTCTATCACGTTTGTTCAATTTACGTCGCTCCTATTTCAGATAGCGTATTGGGCTAAGCGGCATCTCAAAGCGCATGAAATGGCGAGTAAAATGCACTGTTAAACTTCTAGGGTAGGGCAAACAGAGACCCGATTAGATCATTTCATATTATGGTTTATTTAAGAATTCAGAAAAATTCTATCACATTTGTCCAATTTACGTCGCTCCTATTTCAGATAGCTTATTGAGCTAAGCGGCATCTCAAAGCGCATGAAATGACGTGTGAAATGCACTAGTAATCTTCTAGGGTAGGGCGAACAGAGACCCGATTAGATCATTTTACATTAAGGTTAATATAAGAATTCAGCGAGATTCTCTCACATTTGTTCAATTTACGTCGCTGATATTTCAGATAGCGTACTGGGCTAAGCGGCATCTCAAAGCGCAAGAAATGGCGAGTAAAATGTACTATTAAACTTCTAGGGTAGGGCAAACAGAGACCCGGTTAGATCATTTTATATTATGGTTAATTTAAGAATTCAGCGAAATTATATCACATTTGTTCAACATACGTCGCTCCTATTTCAGATAGTGTACTGGGCTAGGAGGCATCTTAAAGCGCGTGGAAGGGCGAGTAAAATGCACTACTAAACTTCTATGATAGGGCAATCAGAGTCCCGTTTAGATCATTTTATATTTTGTTTAATATAAGATTTCATGGAAATTCTATCACATTTGTTCAATTTACGTCGCTCCTATTTCAGATAGCGTACTGGGCTAGGCGGCATCTTAAAGCGCGTGGAATGGCGAGTAAAATGCACTATTAAACTTCTATGATAGGGCAATCAGAGACCCGATTAGATCATTTTATATTTTGGTTAATATAAGAATTCAGCGAAATTCTATCACATTTGTTCAATTTACGTCGCTCCTATTTCAGATAGCGTACTGGGCTAAGCGGCATCTCAAAGCGCATGAACTGACGAGTGAAATGCACTATTAATCTTCTTGGGTAGGGCGAACAGAGACCCGATTAGAACATTTCACATTAAGGTTAATATAAGAATTCAGCGTAATTCTATCACATTTGTTCAACTTACGTCGCTCCTATTTCAGATAGCGTACCGGGCTAGGCGGCATCTCAAAGCGCATGAAATGGCGAGTAAAATGCACTATTAAACTTCTAGGGTAGGGCAAACAGAGACCCGATTAGATCAATTTATATTAAGGTTAATATAAGTATTCAGGGAAATTCTATCACATTTGTTCAATTTACGTCGTTCCTATTTCAGCTAGCGTACTGGGCTAGGCGGCATCTTAAAACGCGAAGAATGGCGAGTAAAATGCACTACTAAACTTCTATGATACGGCAATCAGAGAGCCGATTAGATCATTTTATATTTTGGTTAATATAAGAATTCAGCGAAATTCTATCACAATTGCTCTATTTACGTCGCTCCTATTGCAGATAGCGTATTGGGCTAAGCGGCATCTCAAAGCGCATGAAATGGAGAGTGAAATGCACTATTAAACTTCTAGGGTAGGGCGAACAGAGACCCGATTAGATCATTTTACATTAAGGTTAATATAAGTATTCAGGGAAATTCTATCACGTTTGTTCAATTTACGTCGCTCCTATTTCAGATAGCGTATTGGGCTAAGCGGCATCTCAAAGCGCATGAAATGGCGAGTAAAATGCACTGTTAAACTTCTAGTGTAGGGCAAACAGAGACCCGATTAGATCATTTCATATTATGGTTTATTTAAGAATTCAGAAAAATTCTATCACATTTGTCCAATATACGTCGCTCCTATTTCAGATAGCTTATTGTGCTAAGCGGCATCTCAAAGCGCATGAAATGACGTATGAAATGCACTAGTAATCTTCTAGGGTAGGGCGAACAGAGACCCGAATAGATCATTTTACATTAAGGTTAATACAAGAATTCAGCGAGATTCTCTCACATTTGTTCAATTTACGTCGCTGATATTTCAGATAGCGTATTGGGCTAATCGGCATCTCAAAGCGCAAGAAATGGCGAGTAAAATGTACTATTAAACTTCTAGGGTAGGGCAAACAGCGACCCGATTAGATCATTTTATATTATGGTTAATCTAAGAATTCAGCGAAATTCTATCACATTTGTTCAATTTACGTCGCTCATGTTGCAGATAGCGTATTGGGCAAAGCGGCATCTCAAAGCGCATGAAATGGCGAGTAAAATGCACTATTAAACTTCTAGGGTAAGGCAAACAGAGACCCGATTAGATCATTTAATATTACGGTTAATATAAGAATTCAGCGTAATTATATCACATTTGTTCAACATACGTCGCTCCTATTTCAGATAGTGTACTGGGCTAGGCGGCATCTTAAAGCGCGTGGAAGGGCGAGTAAAACGCACTACTAAAATTCTCTGATAGGACAATCAGAGTCCCGATTAGAACATTTTATATTTTGTTTACTACAAGATTTCAGGGAAATTCTATCACATTTGTTCAATTTACGTCGCTCCTATTTCAGATAGCGTATTGGGCTAAGCGGCATCTCAAAGCGCATGCAATGGCGAATAAAATCCACTATTAAACTTCTAGGCTAGGGCGAACAGAGACCTGATTAGATCATTTTATATTATGGTTAATTCAAGAATTCATCGAAATTCTATCACATTTGTTCAATTTACATCGCTCCTATTTCAGATAGCGTACTGGGCTAAGCGGCATCTCAAGGCGCATGAAATGACGAGTGAAATGCACTATTAATCTTCTTGGGTAGAGCGAACAGAGACCCGATTAGAACATTTTACATTAAGGTTAATATAAGAATTCAGCGCAATTCTATCACATTTGTTCAACTTACGTCGCTCCTATTTCAGATAGCGTACCGGGCTAGGCGGCATCTCAAAGCGCATGAAATTGCGAGTAAAATGCACTATTAAACTTCTGGGGTAGGGCAAACAGAGACCCGATTAGATCAATTTATATTATGGTTAATTTAAGAATTCAGCAAAATTCTATCACATTTTTTCAATTTACGTCGCTCCTATTTCAGATAGCGTATTGGGCTGAGCGGCATCTCAAAGCGCATGAAATGGCGAGTAAAATGCACTATTAAACTTCTAGGATAAGGCAAACAGAGACCCGATTAGATCATTTTATATTACGGTTAATATAAGAATTCAGCGAAATTCTATCACATTTGTTCAATTTACGTCGTTCCTATTTCAGATAGCATACTGGGCTAGGCGGCAACTTAAGGCGCGCGGAATGGCGAGTAAAATGCACTATTAAACTTCTATGATAGGGCAATCAGAGACCCGATTAGATCATTTTATATTATGGTTAATTTAAGAATTCAGCGAAATTCTATCACATTTGTTCAATTTACATCGCTCCTATTTCAGATAGCGTATAGGGTTAAGCGGCATCTCAATGCGCATGAAATGGCCAGTAAAATGCACTATTAAACTTCTAGGGTAGGGCAAACAGAGACCCGATTAGATCATTTTATATTACGGTTAATATAAGAATTCAGCGTAATTCTGTCACATTTGTTCAATTTACGTCGCTCCTATTTCAGATAGCTTATTGGGCTAAGCGGCATCTCAAAGCGCATGAAATGACGAGTGAAATGCACTATTAAACTTCAAGGGTAGGGCGAATAAAGACCCGATTAGATCATTTTACATTAAGGTTAATATAAGAATTCAGCGAAATTCTATCACATTTGTTCAATTTACATCGCTCCTATTTCAGATAGCGACTTGTGTTAAGCGTCATCTCAAAGCGCAAGAAATGGCGAGTAAAATGCACTATTAAACTTCTAGGATAAGGCAAACAGAGACCCGATTCGATCATTTTATATTACGGTTAATATATGAATTCAGCGTAATTCTGTGACATTTGTTCAACTTACGTAGCTCCTATTTCAGATAGCGTACTGGGCTAGGCGGCTACCTAAAGCGCGTGGAATGGCGAGTAAAATGCGCTATTAAACTTCTATGATAGGGCAATCAGAGACCCGATTAGATCATTTTATATTTTGGTTAATATAAGAATTCAGCGAAATTCTATCACATTTGTTCAATTTACGTCGCTCCTATTTCAGATAGCTTATTGGGCTAAGCGGCATCTCAAAGCGCATGAAATGACGAGTGAAATGCACTATTAAACTTCAAGGGTAGGGCGAACAAAGACCCGATTAGATCATTGTACATTAAGGTTAATATAAGAATTCAGCGAAATTCTATCACATTCGTTCAATTTACATCGCTCCTATTTCAGATAGCGACTTGTGTTAAGCGTCATCTCAAAGCGCAAGAAATGGCGAGTAAAATGCACTATTAAACTTCTAGGATAAGGCAAACAGAGACCCGATTAGATCATTTTATATTACGGTTAATATAAGAATTCAGCGTAATTCTGTGACATTTGTTCAACTTACGTAGCTCCTATTTCAGATAGCGTACTGGGCTAGGCGGCAACTTAAAGCGCGTGGATTGGCGAGTAAAATGCGCTATTACACTTCTATGATAGGGCAATCAGAGACCCGATTAGATCATTTTATATTTTGGTTAATATAAGATTTCAGGGAAATTCTATCACATTTGTTCAATTTACGTCGCTCCTATTTCAGATAGCGTATTGGGCTAAGCGGCATCTCTAAGCGCATGAAATGACTAGTGAAATGCACTATTAAACTTCTAGGGTAGGGCGAACAAAGACCCGATTAGACCATTTTACATTAAGGTTAATATAAGAATTCAGCGTAACTCTGTCACATTTGTTCAATTTACGTCGCTCCTATTTCAGATAGCGTAGTGGGCTAAGCAGCATCTCAAAGCGCAAGAAATGGCGAGTAAACTGCACTATTAAACTTCTAGGGTAGGGCAAACAGAGACCCGATTAGATCATTTTATATTATGGTTAATTTAAGAATTCTGCGAAATTCTATCACATTTGTTCAATTTACGTTGCTCCTATTTCAGATAGCGTATTGGGCTAAGCGGTATCTCAAAGCGCAAGAAATGGCGAGTAAAATGCACTATTAAACTTCTAGGGTAGGGCAAACAGAGACCAGTTTAGATCATTTTATATTATGGTTAATTTAAGAATTCAGCGAAATTCTATCACATTTGTTCAATTTACGTCGATCCTATTGCAGATAGCGTATTGGGCTAAGCGGCATCTCAAGGCGCATGAAATGGCGAGTAAAATGCACTATTAAACTTCTAGGGTAAGGCGAACAGAGACCTGATTTGATCATTTTACATTACAGATAATAAAAGAATTCATCGAAATTCTATCACATTTGTTCAATTTACATCGCTCCTATTTCAGATAGCGTACTGGGCTAAGCGGCATCTCAAAGCGCATGAAATGACGAGTGAAATGCACTATTAATCTTCTAGGGTAGGGCGAACAGAGCCCCGATTAGAACATTTTACGTTAAGGTTAATATAAGAATGCAGCGTAATTCTATCACATTTGTTCAATTTACATCGCTCCTATTTCAGATAGCGTACTGGGCTAAGCGGCATCTCAAAGCGCATGAAATGACGAGTGAAATGCACTATTAATCTTCTAGGGTAGGGCGAACAGAGCCCCGATTAGAACATTTTACGTTAAGGTTAATATAAGAATGCAGCGTAATTCTATCACATTTGTTCACCTTACGTGCCTCCTATTTCAGATAGCATATTGGGCTAAGCGGCATCGCAAAGCGCATGAAATGACGAGTGAAATGCACTATTAAACTTCTAGGGTAGGGCGAACAGAGACCCGATTAGATCATTTTATATTATGGTTAATTTAAGAATTCGGCAAAATTCTATCACATTTGTTCAATTTACGTCGCTCCTATTGCAGATAGCGTATTGGGCTAAGCGGCATCTCAAAGCGCATGACATGGCGAGTAAAATGCACTATTAAACTTCTTGGGTAGGGCGAACAGAGACCCGAATAGATCATTTTATATTACGGTTAATATAAGAATTCAGCGTAATCCTATCACATTTGTTCAACTTACGTCGCTCCTATTTCAGATAGCGTACCGGGCTAGGCGGCATCTCAAAGCGCATGAAATGGCGAGTAAAATGCACTTTTAAACTTCTATGATAGGGCAATCATAGACCCGATTAGATCATTTTATATTTTGGTTAATATAAGAATTCAGCAAAATTCTATCACATTTGTTCAACTTACGTCGCTCCTATTTCAGATAGCGTACTGGGCTAGGCGGCACCTTAAAGCGCGTGGAATGGCGAGTAAAATGCACTATTAAACTTCTATGATAGGGCAATCAGAGACCCGACTAGATCATTTTATATTTTGGTTAATATAAGAATTCAGCGAAATTCTATCACATTTGTTCAATTTACGTCGCTCCTATTTCAGATAGCTTATTGGGCTAAGCGGCATCGCAAAGCGCATGAAATGACGAGTGAAATGCACTATTAAACTTCTAGGGTAGGGCAAACAGAGACCCGATTAGATCATTTTACATTAAGGTTAATATAAGGTTTCAGCGTAATTCTATCACATTTGTTCAACTTACGTCGCTCCTATTTCAGATAGCATACCGGGCTACGCGGCATCTTAAAGCGCGTGGAATGGCGAGTAAAATGCACTCTTAAACTTCTATGATAGGGCTATCTGAGACCCGATTAGATCATTTTATATTTTGGTTAATATAAGAATTCAGCGACATTCTATCACATTCGTTCAATTTACGTCGCTCCTATTTCTGATAGCGTATTGGGCTAAGCGGCATCTCAAAGCGCATGAAATGGCGAGAAAATGCACTATTAAACTTCTAGGATAAGGCAAACAGAGACCCGACTAGATCATTTTATATTACGGTTAATATAAGAATTCAGCGTAATTCTGTCACATTTGTTCAATTTACGTAGCTCCTATTTCAGATAGCGTATTGGGCTATGCGGCATCTCGAAGCGCATGAAATGACGAGTAAAATGCACTGTTAAACTTCTAGGGTAGGGCAAACAGAGACCCGATTAGATCATTCTATATTACGGTCAATATAAGAATTCAGCGAAATTCTATCACATTTGTTCAATTTACGTCGCTCCTATTTCAGATAGCGTACTGGGCTAGGCGGCATCTTAAAGCGCGTGGAATGGCGAGTAAAATGCACTTTTAAACTTCTATGATAGGGCAATCATAGACCCGATTAGATCATTTTATATTTTGGTTAATATAAGAATTCAGCGAGATTCTCTCACATTTGTTCAATTTAAGTCGCTGATATTTCAGATAGCGTATTGGGCTAAGCGGCATCTCAAAGCGCAAGAAATGGAGAGTAAAATGAACTATTAAACTTCTAGGGTAGGGCAATCAGAGACCCGATTCGATCATTTTACATTATGGTTAATTTAAGAATTCAGCAAAATTCTATCACATTTGTTCAATTTACGTCGCTCATGTTGCAGATAGCGTATTGGGATAAGCGGCATCTCAAAGCGCATGAAATGCCGAGTAAAATGCGCTATTAAACTTCTAGGGTAGGGCAATCAGAGACCCGAATAAATCATTTTATATTATGGTTAATTTAAGAATTCAGCAAAATTCTATCACATTTGTTCAATTTACGTCGTTCCTATTTCAGATAGCATACTGGGCTAGGCGGCAACTTAAGGCGCGCGGAATGGCGAGTAAAATGCACTATTAAACTTCTATGATAGGGCAATCAGAGACCCGATTAGATCATTTTATATTATGGTTAATATAAGAATTCAGCGAAATTCTATCACATTTGTTCAATTTACATCGCTCCTATTTCAGATAGCGTATAGGGCTAAGCGGCATCTCAATGCGCATGAAATGGCCAGTAAAATGCACTATTAAACTTCTAGGGTAGGGCAAACAGAGACCCGATTAGATCATTTTATATTACGGTTAATACAAGAATTCAGCGTAATTCTGTCACATTTGTTCAATTTACGTCGCTCCTATTTCAGATAGCTTATTGGGCTAAGCGGCATCTCAAAGCGCATGAAATGACGAGTGAAATGCACTATTAAACTTCAAGGGTAGGGCGAATAAAGACCCGATTAGATCATTTTACATTAAGGTTAATATAAGAATTCAGCGAAATTCTATCACATTTGTTCAATTTACATCGCTCCTATTTCAGATAGCGACTTGTGTTAAGCGTCATCTCAAAGCGCAAGAAATGGCGAGTAAAATGCACTATTAAACTTCTAGGATAAGGCAAACAGAGACCCGATTAGATCATTTTATATTTTGGTTAATATAAGAATTCAGTGAAATTCTATCACATTTGTTCAATTTACGTCGCTCCTATTTCAGATAGCGTATTGGGCTAAGCGGCATCTCAAAGCGCATGAAATGGCGAGTAAAATGCACTATTAAACTTCTAGGGTAGGGCAAACAGAGACCCGATTAGATCATTTTATATTATGGTTAATTTAAGAATTCTGCGAAATTCTATCACATTTGTTCAATTTACGTTGCTCCTATTTCAGATAGCGTATTGGGCTAAGCGGTATCTCAAAGCGCAAGAAATGGCGAGTAAAATGCACTATTAAACTTCTAGGGTAGGGCAAACAGAGACCAGTTTAGATCATTTTATATTATGGTTAATTTAAGAATTCAGCGAAATTCTACCACATTTGTTCAATTTACGTCGATCCTATTTCAGATAGTGTACTGGGCTAGGCGGCATCTTAAAGCGCGTGGAAGGGCGAGTAAAATGCACTACTAAACTTCTATGATAGGGCAATCAGAGTCCCGTTTAGATCATTTTATATTTTGTTTAATATAAGATTTCAGGGAAATTCTATCACATTTGTTCAATTTACGTCGCTGATATTTCAGATAGAGTATTGGGCTAAGCGGCATCTCAAAGCGCAAGAAAAGGCAAGTAAAATGCACTATTAAACTTCTAGGGTAGGGCAAACAGACACCCGATAAGATCATTTTATATTATGGTTAATTCAAGAATTCAGCGAAACTCTATCACATTTGTTCAATTTACGTCGCTCCTATTTCAGATAGCTTATTGGGCTAAGCGGCATCCCAATGCGCATGAAATGGCGAGTAAAATGCACTATTAAACTTCTAGGATAAGGCAAACAGAGACCCGATTAGATCATTTTATATTACGGTTAATATATGGATTCAGCGTAATTCTATCACATTTGTTCAACTTACGTCGCTCCTATTTCAGATAGCATACCGGGCTAGGCGGCATCTTAAAGCGCGTGGAATGGCGAGTAAAATGCACTCTTAAACTTCTATGATAGGGCTATCAGAGACCCGATTAGATCATTTTATATTTTGGTTAATATAAGAATTCAGCGAAATTCTATCACATTCGTTCAATTTACGTCGCTCCTATTTCTGATAGCGTATTGGGATAAGCGGCATCTCAAAGCGCATGAAATGGCGAGAAAATGCACTATTAAACTTCTAGGATAAGGCAAACAGAGACCCGATTAGATCATTTTATATTACGGTTAATATAAGAATTCAGCGTAATTCTGTCACATTTGTTCAATTTACGTCGCACCTATTTCAGATAGCGTATTGGGCTAAGCGGCATCTCAAAGCGCATGGATTGACGAGTGAAATGCACTATTAAACTTCTTGGGTAGGGCGAACAGAGACCCGAATACATCATTTTATATTACGGTTAATATAAGAATTCAGCGTAATCCTATCACATTTGTTCAACTTACGTCGCTCCTATTTCAGATAGCGTACTGGGCTAGGCGACATCTCAAAGCGCGTGGAAGGGCGAGTAAAATGCACTACTAAAATTCTGTGATAGGACAATCAGAGTCCCGATTAGAACATTTTATATTTTGTTTACTATAAGATTTCAGGGAAATTCTATCACATTTGTTCAATTTACGTCGCTCCTATTTCAGATAGCGTATTGGGCTAAGCGGCATCTCAAAGCGCATGAAATGGCGAATAAAATGCACTATTAAACTTCTAGGCTAGGGCGAACAGAGACCTGATTAGATCATTTAATATTATGGTTAATTCAAGAATTCATCGAAATTCTATCACATTTGTTCAATTTACATCGCTCCAATTTCAGATAGCGTACTGGGCTAAGCGGCATCTCAAAGCGCATGAAATGACGAGTGAAATGCACTATTAATCTTCTTGGGTAGAGCGAACAGAGACCCGATTAGAACATTTTACATTAAGGTTAAAATAAGAATTCAGCGTAATTCTATCACATTTGTTCAACTTACGTCGCTCCTATTTCAGATAGCGTACCGGGCAAGGCGGTATCTCAAAGCGCGTGGAAGGGCGAGTAAAATGCACTACTAAACTTCTATGATAGGGTAATCAGAGACCCGACTAGATCATTTTATATTTTGGTTAATATAAGAATTCAGCGAAATTCTCTCACATTTGTTCAATTTACGTCGCTGATATTTCAGATAGCGTATTGGACTAAGCGGCATCTCAAAGCGCAAGAAATGTCGAGTAAAATGCACTATTAAACTTCTAGGGTAGGGCAAACAGGGACCCGATAAGATCATTTTATATTATGGTTAATTTAAGAATTCAGCGAAATTCCTACACATTTGTTCAATTTACGTCGCTGATATTTCAGATAGTGTATTATGCTAAGCGGCAACTCGAAGCGCGAGAAATGTCGAGTAAAATGCACTATTATACTTCTAGGGTAGGGCAATCAGAGACCCCATTAGATCATTTTATATTATGGTTAATTTAAGAATTCAGCGAAATTCTATCACATTTGTTCAATTTACGTCGCTCCTATGTCAGATAGCGTATTGGGCTATGCGGCATCTCAAAGCGCATGAAATGACGAGTAAAATGCACTGTTAAACTTCTAGGGTAGGGCAAACAGAGACCCGATTAGATCATTTTATATTACGGTTAATATAAGAATTCAGCGTAATTCTATCACATTTGTTCAACTTACGTCGCTCCTATTTCAGATAGCGTACTGGGCAAGGCGGTATCTCAAAGCGCGTGGAAGGGCGAGTAAAATGCACTACTAAACTTCTATGATAGGGCAATCAGAGACCCGATTAGATCATTTTATATTTTGGTTAATATAAGAATTCAACGAAATTCTATCACATTTGTCCAATTTACGTCGCTCCTATTTCAGATAGCGTATTGGGCTAAGCGGCATCTCAAAGCGCATGAAATGGCGAGTGAAATGCACTAGTAATCTTCTAGGGTAGGGCGAACAGAGACCCGATTAGATCATTTTACATTAAGGTTAATATAAGAATTCAGCGAGATTCTCTCACATTTGTTCAACTTACGTCGCTCCTATTTCAGATAGCGTACTGGGCAAGGCGGTATCTCAAAGCGCGTGGAAGGGCGAGTAAAATGCACTACTAAACTTCTATGATAGGGCAATCAGAGACCCGATTAGATCATTTTATATTTTGGTTAATATAAGAATTCAACGAAATTCTATCACATTTGTCCAATTTACGTCGCTCCTATGTCAGGTAGCGTATTGGGCTATGCGGCATCTCAAAGCGCATGAAATGACGAGTAAAATGCACTGTTAAACTTCTAGGGTAGGGCAAACAGAGACCCGATTAGATCATTTTATATTACGGTTAATATAAGAATTCAGCGAAATTCTATCACATTTGTTCAATTTACGTCGCTCCTATTGCAGATAGCGTATTGGGCTAAGCGGCATCTTAAAGCGCGTGGAATGGCTGGTAAAATGCACTATTAAACTTCTATGATAGGGCAATCAGAGACCCGATTAGATCATTTTATATTTTGGTTAATATAAGAATTCAGCGAAATTCTATTACATTTGTTCAATGTACGTCGCTCCTATTTCAGATAGCGTATTGGGCTAAGCCGCATCTCAAAGCGCATGGATTGACGAGTGAAATGCTCTATTAAACTTCTGGGGTAGGGCGAACAGAAACCCGAATAGATCATTTTATATTACGGTTAATATAAGAATTCAGCGAAATTCTATCACATTCGTTCAATTTACGTCGCTCCTATTTCAGATAGCGTATTGGGCTAAGCGGCATCTCAATGCGCATGAAATGGCGAGTAACATGCACTATTACACTTCTAGGATAAGGCAAACAGAGACCCGATTAGATCATTTTATATTACGGTTAATATAAGAATGCAGCGTAATTCTATCACATTTGTTCAACTTACGTCGCTCCTCTTTCAGATAGCGTACTGGGCTAGGCGGCATCTTAAAGCGCGTGGAATGGCGAGTAAAATGCACTATTAAACTTCTATGATAGGGCTATCAGAGACCCGATTAGATCATTTTATATTTTGGTTAATATAAGAATTCAGCGAAATTCTATCACATTTGTTCAATTTACGTTGCTCCTATTTCAGATAGCGTATTGGGCTAAGCGGCATCTCAAAGCGCATGAAATGACGAGTGAAATGCACTATTAAACTTCTAGGGTAGGGCGAACAAAGACCCGATTAGATCATTTTACATTGAGGTTGATACAAGAATTCAGCGAAATTCTATCACATTTGTTCAAGTTACGTCGCTCCTATTTCAGATAGCGTATTGGGCTAAGCGGCATCTCAAAGCGCATGAAATGGCGAGTAAAATGCACTATTAAACTTCTAGGATAAGGCAAACAGAGACCCGATTAGATCATTTTATATTACGGTAAATATAAGAATTCAGCGTAATTCTGTCACATTTGTTCAACTTACGTACCTCCTATTTCAGATAGCGTACTGGGCTAGGCGGCAACTTAAAGCGCGTGGAATGGCGAGTAAAATGCACCCTTAAACTTCTATGGTAGGGCAATCAGAGAACCGATTAGATCATTTTATATTACGGTAAATATAAGAATTCAGCGTAATTCTGTCACATTTGTTCAACTTACGTAGCTCCTATTTCAGATAGCGTATTGGGCTCAGCGGCATCTCAAAGCGCATGAAATGGCGAGTAAAATGCACTATTAAACTTCTAGGATAAGGCAAACAGAGACCCGATTAGATCATTTTATGTTGCGGTTAATATAAGAGTTCAGCGTAACTCTGACACATTTGTTCAACTTACGTAGCTCCTATTTCAGATAGCGTACTGGGCTAGGCGGCATCTTAAAGCGCGTGGAATGGCTGGTAAAATGCACTATTAAACTTCTATGATAGGGCAATCAGAGACCCGATTAGATCATTTTATGTTTTGGTTAATATAAGAATTCAGCGAAATTCTATCACATTTGTTCAATTTACATCGCTCCTATTTCAGATAGCGTATTGGGGTAAGTTGCAGCTCAAAGCGCAAGACATGGCGAGTAAAATGCACTACTAAACTTCTAGGGTAGGCAAACAGAGACCCGATTAGATCATTTTATATTGCGGTTAATATAAGAATTCAGCGTAACTCTGTCACATTTGTTCAACTTACGTAGCTCCTATTTCAGATAGCGTCCTGGGCTAGGCGGCATCTTAAAGCGCGTGGAATGGCGAGTAAAATGCACTATTAAACTTCTGGGATAAGGCAAACAGAGACCCGATTAGATCATTTTATATTACTGTTAATATAAGAATTCAGCGTAATTCTGTCACATTTGTTCAACATACGTAGCTCCTATTTCAGATAGCGTACTGGGCTAGGCGGCAACTTAAAGCGCGTGGAATGTCGAGTAAAATACACTATCAAACTTCTATGATAGGGCAATCAGAGACCCGATTAGATCATTTTATATTTTGGTTAATATAAGAATTCAGCGGAATTCTATCACATTTGTTCAATTTACGTCGCTCCTATTTCAGATAGCGTATTGGGCTAAGCGGCATCTCAAAGCGCATGAAATGGCGAGTAAAATGCACTATTAAACTTCTAGGGTAGGGCAATCAGAGACCCGACTAGATCATTTTATATTATGGTTAATTTAAGAATTCAGCAAAATTCTATCACATTAGTTCAATTTACGTCGTTCCTATTTCAGATAGCGTACTGGGCTATGCGGCATCTTAAAGCGTGTGGAATGGCGAGTAAAATTCACTAGTAAACTTCTATGATAGGGCAATCAGAGACCCGATTAGATCATTTTATATTACGGTTAGTATAAGAATTCAGCGTAATTCTATCACATTTGTTCAACTTTCGTCGCTCCTATTTCAGATAGCGTACTGAGCTAGGCGGCATCTTAAAGCGCGTGGAATGGCGAGTAAAATGCAATATTAAACTTCTATGATAGGGCAATCAGTGACCCGATTAGATCATTTTATATTTTGGTTAATATAAAAATTCAGCGAAATTCTATCACAATTGTTCAATTTACGTCGCTCCTATTTCAGATAGCGTATTGGGCTAAGCGGCATCTCAAAGCGCCTGAAATGACGAGTGAAATGCACTATTACACTTCTAATGGTAGGGCGAACAGAGACCCGATTAGATCATTTTACATTAAGGTTAATATAAGAATTCAGGGAAATTCTATCACATTTGTTCAATTTACGTCGCTCCTATTTCAAATGGCGTACTCGGATAGACGGCATCTTAAAGCGCGTGGAATGGCGAGTAAAATGCACTATTAAACTTCTATGATAGGGCAATCAGAGACCCGATTAGATCATTTTATATTACGGTTAATATAAGAATTCAGCGAAATTCTATCACATTTGTTCAATTTACGTCGCTCCTATTTCAGATAGCGTATTGGGCTAAGCGGCATCTCAATGCGCATGAAATGGCGAGTAACATGCACTATTACACTTCTAGGATAAGGCAAACAGAGACCCGATTAGATCATTTTATATTACGGTTAATATAAGAATTCAGCGTAATTCTATCACATTTGTTCAACTTACGTCGCTCCTCTTTCAGATAGCGTACTGGGCTAGGCGGCATCTTAAAGCGCGTGGAATGGCGAGTAAAATGCACTATTAAACTTCTATGATAGGGCTATCAGAGACCCGATTAGATCATTTTATATTTTGGTTAATATAAGAATTCAGCGAAATTCTATCACATTTGTTCAGTTTACGTCGCTCCTATTTCAGATAGCGTACTGGGCTAAGCGGCATCTCAAAGCGCATGAAATGACGAGTGAAATGCACTATTAAACTTCTAGGGTAGGGCAAACAGAGACCCGATAAGATCATTTTATATTATGGTTAATTTAAGAATTCAGCGAAATTCTATCACATTTGTTCAATTTACGTCGCTCCTATTTCAGATAGCGTACTGGGCTAGGCGGCATCTCAAAGCGCGTGGAAGGGCGAGTAAAATGCACTACTAAAGTTCTATGATAGGGCAATCAGAGACCCGATTAGATCATTTTATATTTTGGTTAATATAAGAATTCAGCGAAATTCTCTCACATTTGTTCAATTTACGTCGCTGATATTTCAGATAGCGTATTGGGCTAAGCGGCATCTCAAAGCCCATGAAATGGCGATTAAAATGCACTATTAAACTTCTAGGGTAAGGCAAACAGATACCCGATTAGATCATTTTATATTACGGTTAATATAAGAATTCAGCGTAATTCTATCACATTTGTTCAACTTACGTCGCTCCTATTTCAGATAGCGTACTGGGCTAGGCGGCAACTTAAAGCGCGTGGAAGGGCGAGTAAAATGCACTACTAAACTTCTAGGGTAGGGCAAACAGAGACCCGATTAGATCATTTTATATTATGGTTAATATAAGAATGCAGCGTAATTCTATCACATTTGCTCAACTTTCGTCGCTCCTATTTCAGATAGCGTACAGGGCTAGGCGGCATCTTAAAGCGCGTGGAAGGTGAGTAAAATGCACTACTAAACTTCTAGGGTAGGGCAAACAGAGACCCGATTAGACCATTTTATATTTTGTTTTATATAAGATTTCAGGGAAATTCTATCACATTTGTTCAATTTACGTCGCTCCTATTTCAGATAGCATATTGGGCTAAGCGGCACCTGAAAGCGCATGAAATGGCGAGTGAAATGCAATATTAAACTTCTAGGGTAGGGCAAACAGAGACCCGATTAGATCATTTTATATTATGGTCAATTTAAGAATTCAGCATAATTCTTTCTCATTTCTTCAATTTACGTCGCTCCTATTTCAGATAGCTTATTGGTCTTAGCGGCATCTCGAAGCGCATGAAATGACAAGTGAAGTGCACTATTAAACTTCTAGGGTAGGGCAAATAGAGACCCGATTAGATCATTTTATATTATGGTTAATGTAAGAATTCAGCGAAATTCTATCACATTTGTTCAATTTACGTCGTTCCTATTTCAGATAGCGTACTGGTCTAGGCGGCATCTTAAAGCGCGTGGAAAGGCGAGTAAAATGCACTATTAAACTTCTATGATGGGGCAATCAGAGACCCGATTAGATCATTTTATATTTTGTTTAATATAAGATTTCAGGGAAATTCTGTCACATTTGTTCAATTTACGTCGCTCCTATTTCAGATAGCTTATTGGGCTTAGCGGCATCTGAAAGCGCATGAAATGTCGAGTAAAATGCACTATTAAACTTCTAGGGTAGGGCAAACAAAGACCCGATTAAATGATTTTATATTATGGTTAATTTAAGAATTCAGCGAAATTCTATCACATTTGTTCAATTTACGTCGCTACTATTTCAGATAGCGTATTGGGCTAAGCGGCATCTCAAAGCGCATGAAATGGCGAGTAGAATGCACTATTAAACTTCTAGAATAAGGCTAACAGAGACCCGATTAGATCATTTTATATTACGGTTAATATAAGAATTCAGCGTAATTCTATCACATTTGTTCAAGTTACTTCGCTCCTCTTTCAGATAGCGTACTGGGCTAGGCGGCATCTTAAAGCGCGTGGAATGGCGAGTAAAATGCACTATTAAACTTCTATGATAGGGCTATCAGAGACCCGATTAGATCATTTTATATTTTGGTTAATATAAGAATTCAGTGAAATTCTATCACATTTGTTCAATTTACGTCGCTCCTATTTCAGATAGCATATTGGGCTAAGCGGCACCTCAAAGCGCATGAAATGGCGAGTGAAATGCAATATTAAACTTCTAGGGTAGGGCAAACAGAGACCCGGTTAGATCATTTTATATTACGGTCAATTTAAGAATTCAGCATAATTCTTTCTCATTTCTTCAATTTACGTCGCTCCTATTTCAGATAGCTTATTGGTCTTAGCGGCATCTCGAAGCGCATGAAATGACAAGTGAAGTGCACTATTAAACTTCTAGGGTAGGGCAAATAGAGACCCGATTAGATCATTTTATATTATGGTTAATGTAAGAATTCAGCGAAATTCTATCACATTTGTTCAATTTACGTCGCTCCTATTAAAGATAGCGTATTGGGCTAAGCGGCATCTGAAAGCGCATGAAATGGCGAGTAAAATGCACTATTAAACTTCTAGGGTAGGGCAAACAGAGACCCGATTAGATCATTTTATATTATGATTAATTTAAGAAGTCAGCAAAATTCTATCACATTTGTTCAATTTACGTCGTTCCTATTTCAGATAGCGTACTGGGCTAGGCGGCTTCTTAAAGCGCGTGGAAAGGCGAGTAACATGCACTGTTAAACTTCTATGATAGGGCAATCAGAGACCGGATTAGATCATTTTATATTTTGGTTAATATAAGAATTCACCGAAATTCTATCACATTTGTTCAATTTACGTCGCTCCTATTTCAGACAGCGTATTGGGCTAAGCGGAATCTCAAAGCGCATGGAATGTCGAATAAAATGCACTATTATACTTCTAGGCTAGGGCGAACAGAGAGCTGATTAAATCATTTTACATTATGGTTAATAAAAGATTTCCGCGAAATTCTATCACATTTGTACAATTTACGTCGCTCCTATTTCAGATAGCGTATTGAGCTAAGCGGCATCTCAAAGCGCATGAAATGGCGAGTAAAATGCACTATTGAACTTCTATGATAGGGCAATCAGAGACCTGATTAGATCATTTTATATTTTGGTTAATATAAGAATTCAGCGAAATTGTATCACTTTTGTTTAATTTACGTCGCTCCTATTTCAAATAGCGTAATGGGCTAAGCGGCATCTCAAAGCGCATGAAATGACGCGTGAAATGCACTATTAGACTTCTATGGTAGGGCGAACAGAGACCCGATTAGATCATTTTACATTAGGGTTAATATAAGAATTCAGGGAAATTCTATCACATTTGTTCCATTTACGTCGCTCCTATTTCAGATAGCGTATTGGGCTAAGCGGCATCTTAAAGCGCGTGGAATGGCGAGTAAAATGCACTATTACACTTCTAGGGTAGGGCAAACAGAGGCCCGATTAGATCATTTTATATTATGGTTAATTTGAGAATTCACCGAAATTCTATCACATTTGTTCAATTTACGTCGCTCCTATTTCAGATAGCGTATTGGGCTAAGCGGCATCTCAAAGCCCATGAAATGGCGATTAAAATGCGCTATTAAACTTCTAGGGTAAGGCAAACAGATACCCGATTAGATCATTTTATATTACGGTTAATATAAGAATTCAGCAAAATTCTATCACATTTGTTCAATTTACGTCGCTCCTATTTCAGATAGCGTACTGGGCTAGGCGGCATCTTAAAGCGCGTGGAAGGGTGAGTAAAATGCACTACTAATCTTCCATGATAGGGCAATCAGAGACCCGATTAGATCATTTTATATTTTGTTTTATATAAGATTTCAGGGAAATTCTATCACATTTGTTCAATTTACGTCGCTCCTATTTCAGATAGCATATTGGGCTAAGCGGCACCTCAAAGCGCATGAAATGGCGACTGAAATGCCATATTAAACTTCTAGGGTAGGGCAAACAGAGACCCGATTAGATCATTTTATATTATGGTCAATTTAAGAATTCAGCATAATTCTTTCTCATTTCTTCAATTTACGTCGCTCCTATTTCAGATAGCATATTGGGCTTAGCGGCATCTCAAAGCGCATGAAGTGACGAGTGAAATGCACTATTAAACTTCTAGGGTAGGGCAAACAGAGACCCGATTAGCTCATTTTATATTATGGTTAATTTAAGAATTCAGCGAAATTCGATTACATTTGTTCAATTTACGTCGCTCCTATTTCAGATAGCGTATTGGGCTAAGCGGCATCTCAAAGCGCATGAAATGGCGAGTAAAATGCACTATTAAACTTCTAGGGTAGGGCAAACAAAGACCCGATTAAATCATTTTATATTATGGTTAATTTAAGAATTCAGCGAAATTCTATCACATTTGTTCAATTTACGTCGCTCCTATTTCAGATAGCGTACTGGGCTAGGCGGCATCTTAAAGCGCGTGGAAAGGCGAGTAAAATGCACTATTAAAATTCTATGATAGGGCAATCAGAGACCCGATTAGATCATTTTATATTACGGTTAATATAAGAATTCAGCGTAATTCTATCACATTTGTTCAACTTACGTCGCTCCTATTGCAGATAGCGTATTGGGCTAAGTGGCATCTCAAAGCGCATGAAATGGCGACTAAAATGCACTATTAAACTTCTATGATAGGGCAATCAGAGACTCGATTAGATCATTTTATATTTTGTGTAATAAAAGAATTCAGCGAAATTCTATCACATTTGTTCAACTTATGTCGCTGATATTTCAGATAGCGTATTGGGCTATGCGGCAACTCAAAGCGCAAGAAATGGCGAGTAAAATGCACTCTTAAACTTCTATGATAGGGCAATCAGAGACCCGATTAGATCATTTTACATTGTGGTTAATATAAGAATTCAGTGAAATTCTATCACATTTGTTCAATTTATATCGCTCCTATTTCTGATAGCGTATTGGGCTAAGCGGCATCTCAAAGCGCATGAAATGGCGAATAAAATGCACTATTAAACTTCTAGGCGAGGGCAAACAGAGACCCGATTAGATCATTTTATATTATGGTTAATTTAAGAATTCAGCAAAATTCTATCACATTTGTTCAATTTACGTCGCTCCTATTTCAGATAGCGTACTGGGCTAGGCGGCATCCTAAAGCGCGCGGAATGCCGAGTAAAATGCACTATTAAACTTCTATGCTAGGGCAATCAGAGACCCGATTAGATCATTTTATATTTTGTTTAATATAAGATTTCAGGGAAATTCTATCACATTTGTTCAATTTACGTCGCTCCTATTTCAGATAGCGTACTGGGCTAGGCGGCATCTTAAAGCGCGTGGAAAGGCGAGTAAAATGCACTATTAAACTTCTATGATAGGGCAATCAGAGACCCGATTAGGTCATTTTATATTTTGGTTAATATAAGAATTCAGCGAAATTCTATCACATTTGTTCAATTTACGTCGCTCCTATTACAGATAGCTTATTGTGCTTAGCGGCATCTCAAAGCGCATGAAGTGACGAGTGAAATGCACTATTAAACTTCTAGGGTTGGTCGAAGAAAGACCCAATTAGATCATTTTACATTAAGGTTAATATAAGAATTGAGAGAAATTCTATCACATTTGTTCAATTTACGTCGCTCCTATTTCAGATAGCGTATTGGGCTAAGCGGCATCTCAAAGCGCATGAAATAGCGAATAAAATGAGCTATTAAACTTCTAGGCTAGGGCGAACAGAGACCCGATTAGATCATTTTACATTATGGTTAATAAAAGAATTCAGCGAAATTCTATCACATTTGTTCTACTTACGTCGCTCCTATTGCAGATAGCGTATTGGGCTAAGTGGCACCTCAAAGCGCATGAAATGGCGAGTAAAATGCACTATTAAACTTCTATGATAGGGCAATCAGAGACCCGATTAGATCATTTTATATTTTGTTTAATAAAAGAAATCAGCGAAATTCTATCACATTTGTTCAACTTACGTCGCTGATATTTCAGATAGCGTATTGGGCTATGCGGTATCGCAAAGCGCAAGAAATGGCGAGTAAAATGCACTCTTAAACTTCTATGATAGGGCAATCAGAGACCCCATTAGATCATTTTACATTTTGTTTAATATATGATTTCAGGGACATTCTATCACATTTGTTTAATTTACGTCGCTGCTATTTCAGATAGCGTATTGGGCTAAGCGGCATCTCAAAGCGCATGAAATGGCGAATAAAATGCACTATTAAACTTCTAGGCGAGGGCGAACAGAGACCCGATTAGATCATTTTACATTTTGCTTAATAAAAGAATTCAGCGAAATTCTATCACATTTGCTCAATTTACGTCGCTCCTATTACAGATAGCTTATTGTGCTTAGCGGCATCTCAAAGCGCATGAAGTGACGAGTGAAATGCACTATTAAACTTCTAGGGTAGAGCAAACAGAGACCCGATTAGATCATTTTATATTATGGTTAATTTAAGAATTCAGAAAATTTCTATCACATTTGTTCAATTTACGTCGTTCCTATTTCAGATAGCGCATTGGGCTATGCGGCATCTCAAAGCGCATGAAATGACGAGTAAAATGCACTATTAAACTTCTAGGGTAGGGCAAACAGAGACCCGATTAGATCATTTTATATTACGGTTAATATAAGAATTCAGCGTAATTCTATCACATTTGTTCAATTTACGTCGCTCCTATTTCAGATAGCATATTGGGCTAAGCGGCACCTCAAAGCGCATGAAATGGCGAGTAAAATGCACTATTAAACTTCTAGGGTAGGGCAAACAGAGACCAGATTAGATCATTTTATATAATGGTTAATTTAAGAATTCAGCAAAATTCTATCACATTTTTTCAATTTACGTCGTTCCTATTTCAGCTAGCGTACTGGGCTTGGCGGCATCTTAAAACGCGAGGAATGGCGAGTAACATGCACTGTTAAACTTCTATGATAGGGCAATCAGAGACCCGATTAGATCATTTTATATTTTGGTTAATATAAGAATTCACCGAAATTCTATCACATTTGTTCAATTTACGTCGCTCCTATTTCAGACAGCGTATTGGGCTAAGCGGAATCTCAAAGCGCATGGAATGTCGAATAAAATGCACTATTATACTTCTAGGCTAGGGCGAACAGAGAGCTGATTAAATCATTTTACATTATGGTTAATAAAAGATTTCAGCGTAATTCTATCACATTTGTACAATTTACGTCGCTCCTATTTCAGATAGCGTATTGAGCTAAGCGGCATCTCAAAGCGCATGAAATGGCGAGTAAAATGCACTATTGAACTTCTATGATAGGGCAATCAGAGACCTGATTAGATCATTTTATATTTTGGTTAATATAAGAATTCAGCGAAATTGTATCACTTTTGTTTAATTTACGTCGCTCCTATTTCAGATAGCGTAATGGGTTAAGCGGCATCTCAAAGCGCATGAAATGACGAGTGAAATGCACTATTAGACTTCTATGGTAGAGCGAACACAGACCCGATTAGATCATTTTACATTAAGGTTAATATAAGAATTCAGGGAAATTCTATCACATTTGTTCCATTTACGTCGCTCCTATTTCAGATAGCGTACAGGGCTAGGCGGCATCTTAAAGCGCGTGGAAGGGCGAGTAAAATGCACTACTAAACTTCTAGGGTAGGGCAAACAGAGACCCGATTAGATCATTTTATATTATGGTTAATTTAAGAATTCAGAAAAATTCTATCACATTTGTTCAATTTACGTCGTTCCTATTTCAGATAGCGCATTGGGCTATGCGGCATCTCAAAGCGCATGAAATGACGAGTAAAATGCACTATTAAACTTCTAGGGTAGGGCAAACAGAGACCCGATTAGATCATTTTATATTACGGTTAATATAAGAATTCAGCGTAATTCTATCACATTTGTTCAATTTACGTCGCTCCTATTTCAGATAGCATATTGGGCTAAGCGGCACCTCAAAGCGCATGAAATGGCGAGTGAAATGCAATATTAAACTTCTAGGGTAGGGCAAACAGAGACCCGATTAGATCATTTTATATTATGGTCAATTTAAGAATTCAGCATAATTCTTTCTCATTTCTTCAATTTACGTCGCTCCTATTTCAGATAGCTTATTGGGCTTAGCGGCATCTCAAAGCGCATGAAGTGACGAGTGAAATGCACTATTAAACTTCTAGGGTAGGGCAAACAGAGACCCGATTAGTTCATTTTATATTATGAGTAATTTAAGAAGTCAGCAAAATTCTATCACATTTGTTCAATTTACGTCGTTCCTATTTCAGATAGCGTACTGGGCTAGGCGGCATCTTAAAGCGCGTGGAAAGGCGAGTAAAATGCACTGTTAAACTTCTATGATAGGGCAATCAGAGACCCGATTAGATCATTTTATATTTTGGTTAATATAAGAATTCACCGAAATTCTATCACATTTGTTCAATTTACGTCGCTCCTATTTCAGACAGCGTAATGGGCTAAGCGGAATCTCAAAGCGCATGGAATGTCGAATAAAATGCACTATTATACTTCTAGGCTAGGGCGAACAGAGAGCTGATTAAATCATTTTACACTATGGTTAATAAAAGATTTCAGCGAAATTCTATCACATTTGTACAATTTACGTCGCACCTATTTCAGATAGCGTATTGAGCTAAGCGGCATCTCAAAGCGCATGAAATGGCGAGTAAAATGCACTATTGAACTTCTATGATAGGGCAATCAGAGACCTGATTAGATCATTTTATATTTTGGTTAATATAAGAATTCAGCGAAATTGTATCACTTTTGTTTAATTTACGTCGCTCCTATTTCAG
Source organism: Macropis europaea (assembly GCA_916610135.2). NCBI lineage: Eukaryota > Metazoa > Arthropoda > Insecta > Hymenoptera > Melittidae > Macropis > Macropis europaea. The sequence continues at coordinate 18,460 of CAKAJE020000991.1, read as the reverse complement.
ATAGCGTAATGGGCTTAGCGGCATCTCAAAGCGCATGAAGTGACGAGTGAAATGCACTATTAAACTTCTAGGGTACGGCAAACAGAGACCCGATTAGCTCATTTTATATTATGAGTAATTTAAGAAGTCAGCAAAATTCTATCACATTTGTTCAATTTACGTCGTTCCTATTTCAGATAGCGTACTGGGCTAGGCGGCATCTTAAAGCGCGTGGGAAGGCGAGTAAAATGCACTGTTAAACTTCTATGATAGGGCAATCAGAGACCCGATTAGATCATTTTATATTTTGGTTAATATAAGAATTCAGCGAAATTGTATCACTTTTGTTTAATTTACGTCGCTCCTATTTCAGATAGCGTAATGGGCTAAGCGGCATCTCAAAGCGCATGAAATGACGAGTGAAATGCACTATTACACTTCTATGGTAGGGCGAACAGAGACCCGATTAGATCATTTTACATTAAGGTTAATATAAGAATTCAGGGAAATTCTATCACATTTGTTCCAGTTACGTCGCTCCTATTTCAGATAGCGTATTGGGCTAAGCGGCATCTTAAAGCGCGTGGAATGGCGAGTAAAATGCACTATTACACTTCTAGGGTAGGGCAAACAGAGGCCCGATTAGATCATTTTATATTATGGTTAATTTGAGAATTCACCGAAATTCTATCACATTTGTTCAATTTACGTCGCTCCTATTTCAGATAGCGTATTGGGCTAAGCGGCATCTCAAAGCCCATGAAATGGCGATTAAAATGCGCTATTAAACTTCTAGGGTAAGGCAAACAGATACCCGATTAGATCATTTTATATTACGGTTAATATAAGAATTCAGCGTAATTCTATCACATTTGTTCAACTTACGTCGCTCCTATTTCAGATAGCGTACAGGGCTAGGCGGCATCTTAAAGCGCGTGGAATGGCGAGTAAAATGCACTACTAAACTTCTAGGGTAGGGCAAACAGAGACCCGATTAGATCATTTTATATTATGGTTAATTTAAGAATTCAGCAAAATTCTATCACATTTGTTCAATTTACGTCGTTCCTATTTCAGATAGCGCATTGGGCTATGCGGCATCTCAAAGCGCATGAAATGACGAGTAAAATGCACTATTAAACTTCTAGGGTAGGGCAAACAGAGACCCGATTAGATCATTTTATATTACGGTTAATATAAGAATTCAGGGAAATTCTATCACATTTGTTCCATTTACGTCGCTCCTATTTCAGATAGCGTACAGGGCTAGGCGGCATCTTAAAGCGCGTGGAAGGGCGAGTAAAATGCACTACTAAACTTCTAGGGTAGGGCAAACAGAGACCCGATTAGATCATTTTATATTATGGTTAATTTAAGAAGTCAGCAAAATTCTATCACATTTGTTCAATTTACGTCGTTCCTATTTCAGATAGCGTACTGGGCTAGGCGGCATCTTAAAGCGCGTGGAAAGGCGAGTAAAATGCACTGTTAAACTTCTATGATAGGGCAATCAGAGACCCGATTAGATCATTTTATATTTTGGTTAATATAAGAATTCACCGAAATTCTATCACATTTGTTCAATTTACGTCGCTCCTATTTCAGATAGCATATTGGGCTAAGCGGCATCTCAAAGCGCATGAAATGGCGAATAAAATGCGCTATTAAACTTCTAGGCGAGGGCGAACAGAGACCCGATTAGATCATTTTACATTTTGGTTAATAAAAGAATTCAGCGAAATTCTATCACATTTGCTCAATTTACGTCGCTCCTATTACAGATAGCTTATTGTGCTTAGCGGCATCTCAAAGCGCATGAAGTGACGAGTGAAATGCACTATTAAACTTCTAGGGTTGGTCGAAGAAAGACCCGATTAGATCATTTTACATTAAGGTTAATATAAGAATTCAGGGAAATTCTATCACATTTGTTCAATTTACGTCGCTCCTATTTCAGATAGCGTATCGGGCTAAGCGGCATCTCAAAGCGCATGAAATAGCGAATAAAATGAGCTATTAAACTTCTAGGCTAGGGCGAACAGAGACCCGATTAGATCATTTCACATTATGGTTAATAAAAGAATTCAGCGAAATTCTATCACATTTGTTCAACTTACGTCACTCCTATTGCAGATAGCGTATTGGGCTAAGTGGCATCTCAAAGCGCATGAAATGGCGAGTAAAATGCACTATTAAACTTCTATGATAGGGCAATCAGAGACCCGATTAGATCATTTTATATTTTGTTTAATATATGATTTCAGGGACATTCTATCACATTTGTTCAATTTACGTCGCTCCTATTTCAGTTAGCGTATTCGGCTAAGCGGCATCTCAAAGAGCATGAAATGGCGAATAAAATGCACTAGTAATCTTCTAGGCTAGGGCGAACAGAGACCCGATTAGATCATTTTACATTATGGTTAATAAAAGAATTCAGCGAAATTCTATCACATTTGTTCCTCTTACGTCGCTCGTATTTCAAATAGCGTATTGGGCTAAGCGGCTTCTCAAAGCGCATGAAATGGCGAGTAAAATGCACTATTAAACTTCTAGGCGAGGGCGAACAGAGACCCGATTAGATCATTTTACATTATGGTTAATATAAGAATTCAGGGAAATTCTATCACATTTGTTCAACTTACGTCGCTCCTATTGCAGATAGCGTATTGGGCTAAGTGGCATCTCAAAGCGCATGAAATGGCGACTAAAATGCACTCTTAAACTTCTATGATAGGGCAATCAGAGACCCGATTAGATCATTTTACATTTTGGTTAATATAAGAATTCAGCGAAATTCTATCACATTTGTTCAACTTATGTCGCTGATATTTCAGATAGCGTATTGGGCTATGCGGCAACTCAAAGCGCAAGAAATGGCGAGTAAAATGCACTCTTAAACTTCTATGATAGGGCAATCAGAGACCCGATTAGATCATTTTACATTTTGGTTAATATAAGAATTCAGTGAAATTCTATCACATTTGTTCAATTTACTTCGCTCCTATTTCTGATAGCGTATTGGGCTAAGCGGCATCTCAAAGCGCATGAAATGGCGAATAAAATGCACTATTAAACTTCTAGGCGAGGGCAAACAGAGACCCGATTAGATCATTTTATATTATGGTTAATTTAAGAATTCAGCAAAATTCTATCACATTTGTTCAATTGACGTCGCTCCTATTTCAGATAGCGTACTGGGCTAGGCGGCATCCTAAAGCGCGCGGAATGGCGAGTAAAATGCACTATTAAACTTCTATGCTAGGGCAATCAGAGACCCGATTAGATCATTTTATATTTTGTTTAATATAAGATTTCAGGGAAATTCTATCACATTTGTTCAATTTACGTCGCTCCTATTTCAGATAGCGTACTGGGCTAGGCGGCATCTTAAAGCGCGTGGAATGGCGAGTAAAATGCACTACTAAACTACTATGATAGGGTAATCAGGCACTCGATTAGATCATTTTATATTTTGTTTAATATAAGATTTCAGGGAAATTCTATCTCATTTGTTCAATTTACGTCGCTCCTATTTCAGTTAGCGTATTCGGCTACGCGGCATCTCAAAGAGCGTGAAATGGCGAATAAAATGCACTAGTAAACTTCTAGGCTAGGGCGAACAGAGACCCGATTAGATCATTTTACATTATGGTTAATAAAAGAATTCAGCGAAATTCTATCACATTTGTTCCTCTTACGTCGCTCGTATTTCAGATAGCGTATTGGGCTAAGCGGCATCTCAAAGCGCATGAAATGGCGAGTAAAATGCACTATTAAACTTCTAGGGTAGGGCAAACAGAGACCCGATAACATCATTTTACATTATGGTTAATAAAAGAATTCAGCGAAATTCTATCACATTCGTTCAACTTACGTCGCTCGTATTTCAGATAGCGTATTGGGCTAAGCGGCATCTCAAAGCGCATGAAATGGCGAGTAAAATGCACTATTAAACTTCTAGGGTAGGGCAAACAGAGTCCCGATAAGATCATTTTACATTATGGTTAATAAAAGAATTCAGCGAAATTCTATCACATTTGTTCAACTTACGTCGCTCGTATTTCAGATAGCGTATTGGGCTAAGCGGCATCTCAAAGCGCATGAAATGGCGAGTAAAATGCACTATTAAACTTCTAGGGTAGGGCAACAGAGACCCGATAAGATCATTTTACATTATGGTTAATAAAAGAATTCAGCGAAATTCTATCACATTTGTTCCTCTTACGTCGCTCGTATTTCAGATAGCCTATTGGGCTACGCGGCATCTCAAAGCGCATGAAATGGCGAGTAAAATGCACTATTAAACTTCTAGGGTAGGGCAAACAGAGTCCCGATAAGATCATTTTATATTATGGTTAATTTAAGAATTCAGCGAAATTCTATCACATTTGTTCAATTCACGTCGCTCCCATTTCAGATAGCGTATTGGGCTAAGCGGCATCTCAAAGCGCATGAAATGGCGAGTAAAATGCACTATTAAACTTCTAGGGTAGGGCAAACAGAGACGCGATAATATCATTTTACATTATGGTTAATAAAAGAATTCAGCGAAATTCTATCACATTTGTTCAATTTACATCGCTCCTATTTCAGATAGCGTATAGGGCTAAGCGGCATCTCAATGCGCATGAAATGGCCAGTAAAATGCACTATTAAACTTCTAGGGTAGGGCAAACAAAGACCCGATTAAATCATTTTATATTATGGTTAATTTAAGAATTCAGCAAAATTCTATCACATTTGTTCAATTTACGTCGCTCCTATTTCAGATAGCGTATTGGGCTAGGCGGCATCCTAAAGCGCGCGGAATGGCGAGTAAAATGCACTATTAAGCTTCTATGCTAGGGCAATCAGAGACCTGATTAGATCATTTTATATTTTGGTTAATATAAGAATTCAGTGAAATTCTATCACATTTGTTCAATTTATTTCGCTCCTATTTCTCATAGCGTATTGGGCTAAGCGGCATCTCAAAGCGCATGAAATGGCGAGTAAAATGCACTATTAAACTTCTAGGGTAGGGCAAACAAAGACCCGATTAAATCATTTTATATTATGGTTAATTTAAGAATTCAGCGAAATTCTATCACATTTGTTCAATTTACGTAGCTCCTATTTCAGATAGCGTACTGGGCTAGGCGGCAACTTAAAGCGCGTGGAGTGGCGAGTAAAATGCACTATTAAACATCTATGATACGGCAATCAGAGACCCGATTAGATCATTTTATATTTTGGTTAATATAAGAATTCAGCGAAATTCTATCACATTTGTTCAATTTACGTCGCTCCTATGTCAGGTAGCGTATTGGGCCAAGCGGCATCTCAAAGCACATTAAATGGCGAGTGAAATGCACTATTAATCTTCTAGGGTAGGGCAATCAAAGACCCCATTAGATCATTTTATATTATGGTTAATTTAAGAATTCAGCGAAATTCTATCACATTCGTTCAATTTACGTCGCTCCTATTTCAGATAGCGTATTGGGCTAAGCGGCATCTCAAAGCGCATGAAATGGCGAGTAAAATGCACTATTAAACTTCTAGGGTAAGGCAAACAGAGACCCGATTAGATCATTTTATATTACGGTTAATATAAGAATTCAGAGTAATTCTATCACATTTGTTCAATTTACGTCGCCCCTATTTCAGATAGCGTATTGGGCTAAGCGGCATCTCCAAGCGCATGAAATGGCGAGTCAAATGCACTGTTAAACTTCTATGATAGGGAAATCAGAGACCCGATTAGATTATTTTATATTTTGGTTAATATAATAATTCAGCGAAATTCTAACACATTTGTTCCATTTACGTCGCTCCTATTTCAGATAGCGTACTGGGCTAGGTGGCATCTTAAAGCGCGTGGAATGGCGAGTAAAATGCACTATTAAACTTCTATGATAGGGCAATCAGAGACCCGATAAGATCATTTTATATTTTGTTTAATAAAAGAATTCAGCGAAATTCTATCACATTTGTTCAACTTACGTCGCTGATATTTCAGATAGGGTATTGGGCTATGCGGCATCGCAAAGCGCCAGAAATGGCGAGTAAAATGCACTCTTAAACTTCTATGATAGGGCAATCAGAGACCCGATTAGATCATTTTACATTTTGTTTAATATAAGATTTCAGGGACATTCTATCACATTTGCTCAATTTACGTCGCTCCTATTACAGATAGCTTATTGTGCTTAGCGGCATCTCAAAGCGCATGAAATGGCGAATAAAATGCACTATTAAACTTCTAGGCGAGGGCGAACAGAGACCCGTTAGATCATTTTACATTTTGGTTAATAAAAGAATTCAGCGAAATTCTATCACATTTGCTCAATTTACGTCGCTCCTATTACAGATAGCTTATTGTGCTTAGCGGCATCTCAAAGCGCATGAAGTGACGAGTGAAATGCACTATTAAACTTCTAGGGTAGGGCAAACAGAGACCCGATTAGATCATTTTATATTATGGTTAATTTAAGAATTCAGCAAAATTCTATCACATTTGTTCAATTTACGTCGTTCCTATTTCAGATAGCGTCCTGGGCTAAGCGGCATCTAATAGCGCATGAAATGGCGAGTATAATGCACTATTAAACTTCCAGGATAAGGCAAACAGAGACCCGATTAGATCATTTTATGTTACGGTTAATATAAGAATTCAGCGTAGTTCTATCACATTTGTTCAAGTTACGTCGCTCCTATTTCTGATAGCGTACTGGGCTAGGCGGCATCTTAAAGCGCGTGGAATGACGAGTAAAATGCACTACTAAACTTCTATGATAGGGCAATCAGGCACTCGATTAGATCATTTTATATTTTGTTTAATATAAGATTTCAGGGAAATTCTATCTCATTTGTTCAATTTACGTCGCTCCTATTTCAGTTAGCGTATTCGGCTATGCGGCATCTCAAAGAGCATGAAATGGCGAATAAAATGCACTAGTAAACTTCTAGGCTAGGGCGAACAGAGACCCGATTAGATCATTTTACATTATGGTTAATAAAAGAATTCAGCGAAATTCTATCACATTTGTTCCTCTTACGTCGCTCGTATTTCAGATAGCGTATTGGGCTAAGCGGCATCTCAAAGCGCATGAAATGGCGAGTAAAATGCACTATTAAACTTCTAGGGTAGGGCAAACAGAGACCCGATAAGATCATTTTACATTATGGTTAATAAAAGAATTCAGCGAAATTCTATCACATTTGTTCAACTTACGTCGCTCGTATTTCAGATAGCGTATTGGGCTAAGCGGCATCTCAAAGCGCACGAAATGGCGAGTAAAATGCACTATTAAACTTCTAGGGTAGGGCAAACAAAGACCCGATTAAATCATTTTATATTATGGTTAATTTAAGAATTCAGCGAAATTCTATCACATTTGTTCAATTTACGTCGCTCCTATTTCAGATAGCGTATTGGGCTAGGCGGCATCCTAAAGCGCGCGGAATGGCGAGTAAAATGCACTATTAAGCTTCTATGCTAGGGAAATCAGAGACCTGATTAGATCATTTTATATTTTGGTTAATATAAGAATTCAGTGAAATTCTATCACATTTGTTCAATTTATTTCGCTCCTATTTCTGATAGCGGATTGGGCTAAGCGGCATCTCAAAGCGCATGAAATGGCGAGTAAAATGCACTATTAAACTTCTAGGGTAGGGCAAACAGAGACCCGATAAGATCATTTTACATTATGGTTAATAAAAGAATTCAGCGAAATTCTATCACATTTGTTCAACTTACGTCGCTCGTATTTCAGATAGCGTATTGGGCTAAGCGGCATCTCAAAGCGCATGAAATGGCGAGTAAAATGCACTATTAAACTTCTAGGGTAGGGCAAACAGAGACCCGATAAGATCATTTTACATTATGGTTAATAAAAGAATTCAGCGAAATTCTATCACATTTGTTCCTCTTACGTCGCTCGTATTTCAGATAGCCTATTGGGCTACGCGGCATCTCAAAGCGCATGAAATGGCGAGTAAAATGCACTATTAAACTTCTAGGGTAGGGCAAACAGAGTCCCGATAAGATCATTTTATATTATGGTTAATTTAAGAATTCAGCGAAATTCTATCACATTTGTTCAATTCACGTCGCTCCTATTTCAGATAGCGTATTGGGCTAAGCGGCATCTCAAAGCGCATGAAATGGCGAGTAAAATGCACTATTAAACTTCTAGGGTAGGGCAAACAGAGACGCGATAATATCATTTTACATTATGGTTAATAAAAGAATTCAGCGAAATTCTATCACATTTGTTCAATTTACATCGCTCCTATTTCAGATAGCGTATAGGGCTAAGCGGCATCTCAATGCGCATGAAATGGCCAGTAAAATGCACTATTAAACTTCTAGGGTAGGGCAAACAAAGACCCGATTAAATCATTTTATATTATGGTTAATTTAAGAATTCAGCAAAATTCTATCACATTTGTTCAATTTACGTCGCTCCTATTTCAGATAGCGTATTGGGCTAGGCGGCATCCTAAAGCGCGCGGAATGGCGAGTAAAATGCACTATTAAGCTTCTATGCTAGGGCAATCAGAGACCTGATTAGATCATTTTATATTTTGGTTAATATAAGAATTCAGTGAAATTCTATCACATTTGTTCAATTTATTTCGCTCCTATTTCTGATAGCGTATTGGGCTAAGCGGCATCTCAAAGCGCATGAAATGGCGAGTAAAATGCACTATTAAACTTCTAGGGTAGGGCAAACAAAGACCCGATTAAATCATTTTATATTATGGTTAATTTAAGAATTCAGCGAAATTCTATCACATTTGTTCAATTTACGTAGCTCCTATTTCAGATAGCGTACTGGGCTAGGCGGCAACTTAAAGCGCGTGGAGTGGCGAGTAAAATGCACTATTAAACATCTATGATACGGCAATCAGAGACCCGATTAGATCATTTTATATTTTGGTTAATATAAGAATTCAGCGAAATTCTATCACATTTGTTCAATTTACGTCGCTCCTATGTCAGATAGCGTATTGGGCCAAGCGGCATCTCAAAGCACATTAAATGGCGAGTGAAATGCACTATTAATCTTCTAGGGTAGGGCAATCAAAGACCCCATTAGATCATTTTATATTATGGTTAATTTAAGAATTCAGCGAAATTCTATCACATTCGTTCAATTTACGTCGCTCCTATTTCAGATAGCGTATTGGGCTAAGCGGCATCTCAAAGCGCATGAAATGGCGAGTAAAATGCACTATTAAACTTCTAGGGTAAGGCAAACAGAGACCCGATTAGATCATTTTATATTACGGTTAATATAAGAATTCAGCGAAATTCTATCACATTTGTTCAACTTACGTCGCTGTTATTTCAGATAGGGTATTGGGCTATGCGGCATCGCAAAGTGCCAGAAATGGCGAGTAAAATGCACTCTTAAACTTCTATGATAGGGCAATCAGAGACCCGATTAGATCATTTTACATTTTGTTTAATATAAGATTTCAGGGACATTCTATCACATTTGTTTAATTTACGTCGCTGCTATTTCAGATAGCGTATTGGGCTAAGCGGCATCTCAAAGCGCCTGAAATGGCGAATAAAATGCACTATTAAACTTCTAGGCGAGGGCGAACAGAGACCCGTTAGATCATTTTACATTTTGGTTAATAAAAGAATTCAGCGAAATTCTATCACATTTGCTCAATTTACGTCGCTCCTATTACAGATAGCTTATTGTGCTTAGCGGCATCTCAAAGCGCATGAAGTGACGAGTGAAATGCACTATTAAACTTCTAGGGTAGGGCAAACAGAGACCCGATTAGATCATTTTATATTATGGTTAATTTAAGAATTCAGCAAAATTCTATCACATTTGTTCAATTTACGTCGTTTCTATTTCAGATAGCGTCCTGGGCTAAGCGGCATCTAATAGCGCATGAAATGGCGAGTATAATGCACTATTAAACTTCCAGGATAAGGCAAACAGAGACCCGATTAGATCATTTTATGTTACGGTTAATATAAGAATTCAGCGTAGTTCTATCACATTTGTTCAAGTTACGTCGCTCCTATTTCTGATAGCGTACTGGGCTAGGCGGCATCTTAAAGCGCGTGGAATGACGAGTAAAATGCACTACTAAACTTCTATGATAGGGCAATCAGGCACTCGATTAGATCATTTTATATTTTGTTTAATATAAGATTTCAGGGAAATTCTATCTCATTTGTTCAATTTACGTCGCTCCTATTTCAGTTAGCGTATTCGGCTATGCGGCATCTCAAAGAGCATGAAATGGCGAATAAAATGCACTAGTAAACTTCTAGGCTAGGGCGAACAGAGACCCGATTAGATCATTTTACATTATGGTTAATAAAAGAATTCAGCGAAATTCTATCACATTTGTTCCTCTTACGTCGCTCGTATTTCAGATAGCGTATTGGGCTAAGCGGCATCTCAAAGCGCATGAAATGGCGAGTAAAATGCACTATTAAACTTCTAGGGTAGGGCAAACAGAGACCCGATAAGATCATTTTACATTATGGTTAATAAAAGAATTCAGCGAAATTCTATCACATTTGTTCAACTTACGTCGCTCGTATTTCAGATAGCGTATTGGGCTAAGCGGCATCTCAAAGCGCACGAAATGGCGAGTAAAATGCACTATTAAACTTCTAGGGTAGGGCAAACAAAGACCCGATTAAATCATTTTATATTATGGTTAATTTAAGAATTCAGCGAAATTCTATCACATTTGTTCAATTTACGTCGCTCCTATTTCAGATAGCGTATTGGGCTACGCGGCATCCTAAAGCGCGCGGAATGGCGAGTAAAATGCACTATTAAGCTTCTATGCTAGGGAAATCAGAGACCTGATTAGATCATTTTATATTTTGGTTAATATAAGAATTCAGTGAAATTCTATCACATTTGTTCAATTTATTTCGCTCCTATTTCTGATAGCGGATTGGGCTAAGCGGCATCTCAAAGCGCATGAAATGGCGAGTAAAATGCACTATTAAACTTCTAGGGTAGGGCAAACAGAGACCCGATAAGATCATTTTACATTATGGTTAATAAAAGAATTCAGCGAAATTCTATCACATTTGTTCAACTTACGTCGCTCGTATTTCAGATAGCGTATTGGGCTAAGCGGCATCTCAAAGCGCATGAAATGGCGTGTAAAATGCACTATTAAACTTCTAGGGTAGGGCAAACAGAGACCCGATAAGATCATTTTACATTATGGTTAATAAAAGAATTCAGCGAAATTCTATCACATTTGTTCCTCTTACGTCGCTCGTATTTCAGATAGCGTATTGGGCTACGCGGCATCTCAAAGCGCATGAAATGGCGAGTAAAATGCACTATTAAACTTCTAGGGTAGGGCAAACAGAGTCCCGATAAGATCATTTTATATTATGGTTAATTTAAGAATTCAGCGAAATTCTATCACATTTGTTCAATTTACGTCGCTCCTATTTCAGATAGCGTATTGGGCTAAGCGGCATCTCAAAGCGCATGAAATGGCGAGTAAAATGCACTATTAAACTTCTAGGGTAGGGCAAACAGAGACGCGATAAGATCATTTTACATTATGGTTAATAAAAGAATTCAGCGAAATTCTATCACATTTGTTCAACTTACGTCGCTCGTATTTCAGATAGCGTATTGGGCTAAGCGGCATCTTAAAGCGCATTAAATGGCGAGTAAAATGCACTATTAAACTTCTAGGGTAGGGCAAACAAAGACCCGATTAAATCATTTTATATTATGGTTAATTTAAGAATTCAGCGAAATTCTATCACATTTGTTCAATTTACGTAGCTCCTATTTCAGATAGCGTACTGGGCTAGGCGGCAACTTAAAGCGCGTGGAATGGCGAGTAAAATGCACTATTAAACATCTATGATACGGCAATCAGAGACCCGATTAGATCATTTTATATTTTGGTTAATATAAGAATTCAGCGAAATTCTATCACATTTGTTCAATTTACGTCGCTCCTATGTCAGATAGCGTATTGGGCCAAGCGGCATCTCAAAGCGCATTAAATGGCGAGTGAAATGCACTATTAATCTTCTAGGGTAGGGCAATCAAAGACCCCATTAGATCATTTTATATTATGGTTAATTTAAGAATTCAGCGATATTCTATCACATTCGATCAATTTACGTCGCTCCTATTTCAGATAGCGTATTGGGCTAAGCGGCATCTCAAAGCGCATGAAATGGCGAGTAAAATGCACTATTAAACTTCTAGGGTAAGGCAAACAGAGACCCGATTAGATCATTTTATATTACGGTTAATATAAGAATTCAGAGTAATTCTATCACATTTGTTCAATTTACGTCGCCCCTATTTCAGATAGCGTATTGGGCTAAGCGGCATCTCAAAGCGCATGAAATGTCGAGTCAAATGCACTGTTAAACTTCTATGATAGGGAAATCAGAGACCCGATTAGATTATTTTATATTTTGGTTAACATAATAATTCAGCGAAATTCTAACACATTTGTTCCATTTACGTCGCTCCTATTTCAGATAGCGTACTGGGCTAGGTGGCATCTTAAAGCGCGTGGAATGGCGAGTAAAATGCACTATTAAACTTCAAGGGTAGGGCAAACAGAGACCCGATTAGATCATTTTATATTATGGTAAATTTAAGAATTCAGAAAAATTCTATCACATTTGTTCAATTTACGTCGTTCCTATTTCAGATAGCGTATTGGGCTATGCGGCATCTCAAAGCGCAAGAAATGTCGAGTAAAATGCACTATTAAACTTCTAGGGTAGTGCAAACAGAGACCCGATAAGATCATTTTATATTATGGTTAATTTAAGAATTCAGCGAAATTCTCTCAGATTTGTTCAATTTACGTCGCTGATATTTCAGATAGCGTATTGGGCTAAGCGGCATCTTAAAGCGCGTGAAATGACGAGTAAAATGCACTATTAAACTTCTAGGGTAGGGCAAACAGAGACCCCATTAGATCATTTTATATTACGGTTAATTTAAGAATTCAGCGAAATTCTATCACATTTGTTCAATTTACGTCGCTCCTATTTCAGATAGCGTATTGGGCTAAGCGGCATCTCAAAGCGCATGAAATGGCGAGTAAAATGCACTATTAAACTTCTAGGGTAGGGCAAACAGAGACCCGATTAGATCATTTTATATTATGGTTAATTTAAGAATTCAGCGAAATTCTATCACATTTGTTCAATTTACGTCGCTCCTATTGCAGATAGCGTATTGGGCTAAGCGGCATCTTAAAGCGCGTGGAATGGCGAGTAAAATTCACTATTAAACTTCTATGATAGGGCAATCAGAGACCTGATTAGATCATTTTATATTTTGGTTAATATAAGAATTCAGCGTAACTCTGACACATTTGTTCAACTTACGTAGCTCCTATTTCAGATAGCGTACTGGGCTAGGCGGCATCTTAAAGCGCGTGGAATGGCGGGTAAAATGCACTATTAAACTTCTATGATAGGGCAATCAGAGACCCGATTAGATCATTTTATGTTTTGGTTAATATAAGAATTCAGCGAAATTCTATCACATTTGTTCAATTTACGTCGCTCCTATTTCAGATAGCGTATTGGGGTAAGCTGCATCTCAAAGCGCAAGACATGGCGAGTAAAATGCACTACTAAACTTCTAGGGTAGTCAAACAGAGACCCGATTAGATCATTTTATATTGCGGTTAATATAAGAATTCAGCGTAACTCTGTCACATTTGTTCAACTTACGTAGCTCCTATTTCAGATAGCGTCCTGGGCTAGGCGGCATCTTAAAGCGCGTGGAATGGCGAGTAAAATGCACTATTAAACTTCTAGGATAAGGCAAACAGAGACCCGATTAGATCATTTTATATTACGGTTAATATAAGAATTCAGCGTAATTCTGCCACATTTGTTCAACATACGTAGCTCCTATTTCAGATAGCGTACTGGGCTAGGCGGCAACTTAAAGCGCGTGGAATGTCGAGTAAAATACACTATCAAACTTCTATGATAGGACAATCAGAGACCCGATTAGATCATTTTATATTTTGGTTAATATAAGAATTCAGCGAAATTCTATCACATTTGTTCAATTTACGTCGCTCCTATTTCAGATAGCGTATTGGGCTAAGCGGCATCTCAAAGCGCATGAAATGGCGAGTAAAATGCACTATTAAACTTCTAGGGTAGGGCAATCAGAGACCCGACTAGATCATTTTATATTATGGTTAATTTAAGAATTCAGCAAAATTCTATCACATTTGTCCAGTTCACGTCGCTCCTATTTCAGATAGCGTACTGGGCTAGGCGGCATCCTAATGCGCATGGAATGGCGAGTAAAATGCACTATTAAACTTCTATGATACGGCAATCAGAGACCCGATTAGATCATTTTATATTTTGGTTAATATAAGAATTCAGCGAAATTCTATCACATTTGTTCAATTTACGTCGCTCCTATTTCAGATAGCGTATTGGGCTAAGCGGCATCTCAAAGCGCATGAAATGGCGAGTAAAATGCACTAGTAAACTTCTAGGGTAGGGCAATCAGAGACCCGATTAGATCATTTTATATTATGGTTAATTTAAGAATTCAGCAAAATTCTATCACATTAGTTCAATTTACGTCGTTCCTATTTCAGATAGCGTACTGGGCTATGCGGCATCTTAAAGCGCGTGGAATGGCGAGTAAAATTCACTATTAAACTTCTATGATAGGGCAATCAGAGACCCGATTAGATCATTTTATATTTTGGTTAATATAAGAATTCAGCGAAATTCTATCACATTTGTTCAATTTACGTCGCTCCTATTTCAGATAGCTTATTGGGCTAAGCGGCATCGCAAAGCGCATGAAATGACGAGTGAAATGCACTATTAAACTTCTAGGGTAGGGCAAACAGAGACCCGATTAGATCATTTTATATTTTGGTTAATATAAGAATTCAGCGAAATTCTATCACATTTGTTCAATTTACGTCGCTCCTATTTCAGATAGCGTATTGGGCTAAGCGGCATCTCAAAGCGCATAAAATGACGAATAAAATGCACAATTAAGCTTCTACGCTAGCGCGAACAGAGACCCGATTAGATCATTTTACGTTATGGTTAATAAAAGAATTCAGCGAAATTCTATCACATTTGTTCAACATACGTCGCTCCTATTTCAGATAGCGTACTGGGCTAGGCGGCATCTTAAAGCGCGTGGAATGGCGGGTAAAATGCACTATTAAACTTCTATGATAGGGCAATCAGAGACCCGATTAGATCATTTTATGTTTTGGTTAATATAAGACTTCAGCGAAATTCTATCACATTTGTTCAATTTACGTCGCTCCTATTTCAGATAGCGTATTGGGGTAAGCTGCATCTCAAAGCGCAAGACATGGCGAGTAAAATGCACTACTAAACTTCTAGGGTAGGCAAACAGAGACCCGATTAGATCATTTTATATTGCGGTTAATATAAGAATTCAGCGTAACTCTGTCACATTTGTTCAACTTACGTAGCTCCTATTTCAGATAGCGTCCTGGGCTAGGCGGCATCTTAAAGCGCGTGGAATGGCGAGTAAAATGCACTATTAAACTTCTAGGATAAGGCAAACAGAGACCCGATTAGATCATTTTATATTACGGTTAATATAAGAATCCAGCGTAATTCTGTCACATTTGTTCAACATACGTAGCTCCTATTTCAGATAGCGTACTGGGCTAGGCGGCAACTTAAAGCGCGTGGAATGTCGAGTAAAATACACTATCAAACTTCTATGATAGGGCAATCAGAGACCCGATTAGATCATTTTATATTTTGGTTAATATAAGAATTCAGCGAAATTCTATCACATTTGTTCAATTTACGTCGCTCCTATTTCAGATAGCGTATTGGGCTAAGCGGCATCTCAAAGCGCATGAAATGGCGAGTAAAATGCACTATTAAACTTCTAGGGTAGGGCAATCAGAGACCCGACTAGATCATTTTATATTATGGTTAATTTAAGAATTCAGCAAAATTCTATCACATTTGTTCAGTTTACGTCGCTCCTATTTCAGATAGCGTACTGTGCTAGGCGGCATCTTAAAGCGCATGGAATGGCGAGTAAAATGCACTATTAAACTTCTATGATAGGGCAATCAGAGACCCGATTAGATCATTTTATATTTTGGTTAATATAAGAATTCAGCGAAATTCTATCACATTTGTTCAATTTACGTCGCTCCTATTACAGATAGCTTATTGTGCTTAGCGGCATCTCAAAGCGCATGAAGTGACGAGTGAAATGCACTATTAAACTTCTAGGGTAGGGCAAACAGAGACCCGATTAGATCATTTTATATTATGGTTAATTTAAGAATTCAGCAAAATTCTATCACATTTGTTCAATTTACGTCGTTTCTATTTCAGATAGCGTCCTGGGCTAAGCGGCATCTAATAGCGCATGAAATGGCGAGTATAATGCACTATTAAACTTCCAGGATAAGGCAAACAGAGACCCGATTAGATCATTTTATGTTACGGTTAATATAAGAATTCAGCGTAGTTCTATCACATTTGTTCAAGTTACGTCGCTCCTATTTCTGATAGCGTACTGGGCTAGGCGGCATCTTAAAGCGCGTGGAATGACGAGTAAAATGCACTACTAAACTTCTATGATAGGGCAATCAGGCACTCGATTAGATCATTTTATATTTTGTTTAATATAAGATTTCAGGGAAATTCTATCTCATTTGTTCAATTTACGTCGCTCCTATTTCAGTTAGCGTATTCGGCTATGCGGCATCTCAAAGAGCATGAAATGGCGAATAAAATGCACTAGTAAACTTCTAGGCTAGGGCGAACAGAGACCCGATTAGATCATTTTACATTATGGTTAATAAAAGAATTCAGCGAAATTCTATCACATTTGTTCCTCTTACGTCGCTCGTATTTCAGATAGCGTATTGGGCTAAGCGGCATCTCAAAGCGCATGAAATGGCGAGTAAAATGCACTATTAAACTTCTAGGGTAGGGCAAACAGAGACCCGATAAGATCATTTTACATTATGGTTAATAAAAGAATTCAGCGAAATTCTATCACATTTGTTCAACTTACGTCGCTCGTATTTCAGATAGCGTATTGGGCTAAGCGGCATCTCAAAGCGCATGAAATGGCGTGTAAAATGCACTATTAAACTTCTAGGGTAGGGCAAACAGAGACCCGATAAGATCATTTTACATTATGGTTAATAAAAGAATTCAGCGAAATTCTATCACATTTGTTCCTCTTACGTCGCTCGTATTTCAGATAGCGTATTGGGCTACGCGGCATCTCAAAGCGCATGAAATGGCGAGTAAAATGCACTATTAAACTTCTAGGGTAAGGCAAACAGAGTCCCGATAAGATCATTTTATATTATGGTTAATTTAAGAATTCAGCGAAATTCTATCACATTTGTTCAATTTACGTCGCTCCTATTTCAGATAGCGTATTGGGCTAAGCGGCATCTCAAAGCGCATGAAATGGCGAGTAAAATGCACTATTAAACTTCTAGGGTAGGGCAAACAGAGACGCGATAAGATCATTTTACATTATGGTTAATAAAAGAATTCAGCGAAATTCTATCACATTTGTTCAACTTACGTCGCTCGTATTTCAGATAGCGTATTGGGCTAAGCGGCATCTCAAAGCGCATTAAATGGCGAGTAAAATGCACTATTAAACTTCTAGGGTAGGGCAAACAAAGACCCGATTAAATCATTTTATATTATGGTTAATTTAAGAATTCAGCGAAATTCTATCACATTTGTTCAATTTACGTAGCTCCTATTTCAGATAGCGTACTGGGCTAGGCGGCAACTTAAAGCGCGTGGAATGGCGAGTAAAATGCACTATTAAACATCTATGATACGGCAATCAGAGACCCGATTAGATCATTTTATATTTTGGTTAATATACGAATTCAGCGAAATTCTATCACATTTGTTCAATTTACGTCGCTCCTATGTCAGATAGCGTATTGGGCCAAGCGGCATCTCAAAGCGCATTAAATGGCGAGTGAAATGCACTATTAATCTTCTAGGGTAGGGCAATCAAAGACCCCATTAGATCATTTTATATTATGGTTAATTTAAGAATTCAGCGAAATTCTATCACATTCGATCAATTTACGTCGCTCCTATTTCAGATAGCGTATTGGGCTAAGCGGCATCTCAAAGCGCATGAAATGGCGAGTAAAATGCACTATTAAACTTCTAGGGTAAGGCAAACAGAGACCCGATTAGATCATTTTATATTACGGTTAATATAAGAATTCAGAGTAATTCTATCACATTTGTTCAATTTACGTCGCCCCTATTTCAGATAGCGTATTGGGCTAAGCGGCATCTCAAAGCGCATGAAATGTCGAGTCAAATGCACTGTTAAACTTCTATGATAGGGAAATCAGAGACCCGATTAGATTATTTTATATTTTGGTTAACATAATAATTCAGCGAAATTCTAACACATTTGTTCAATTTACG
>CAKAJE020000990.1:0-93310 GCA_916610135.2 Macropis europaea | reverse complement strand
AATAGTGCATTTTACTCGCCATTTCATGCGCTTTGAAATGCCGCTTAGCCCAATACGCTATCTGAAATAGGAGCGACGTAAATTGAACAAATGTGATAGAATTTCGCTGAATTCTTAAATTAACCATAATATAAAATGATCTAATCGGCTCTCTGTTTGCCCTACCCTAGAAGTTTAATAGTGCATTTTACTCGCCATTTCATGCGCTTTGAGAGGATGCTTAGCCCAATACGCTATCTGAAATAGGAGCGACGTAAGTTGAACAAATGTGATAGAATTTCGCTGAATTCTTTTATGAACCATAATGTAAAATGATCTAATCGGGTCTCTGTTCGCTCTAGCATAGAAGTTTAAAGCGCTTTTTATTTGCCATTCATGCGCTTTGAGATGCCGGTTAGCCCAATACGCTATCTGAAATAGGAGCGACGTAAGTTGAACAAATGTGATAGAATTTCGCTGAATTCTTAAATTAACCATAATATAAAATGATCTAATCGGGTCTCTGTTTGTCCTACCCTAGAAGTTTAATAGTGCATTTTATTCGCCATTTCATGCGCTTTGAGATGCCGCTTAGCCCAATACGCTATCTGAAATAGGAACGACGGTAAATTGAACAAATGTGATAGAATTTCCCTGAATTCTTATATTAACCTTAATGTAAAAATGATCTAATCGGTTCTCTGTTCGCCCTACCCTAGAAGTTTAATAGTGCCTTTCACTCGTCATTCCATGCGCTTTGAGATGCCGCTTAGCCCAATACGCTATCTGAAATAGGAACGACGTAAATTGAACAAATGTGATAGAATTTTGCTGAATTCTTAAATTAACCATAATATAAAATGATATAATCGGGTCTCTGTTTGCCCTACCCTAGAAGTTTAATAGTGCATTTTACTCGCCATTTTATGCGCTTTGAGAAGCCGCATAGCACAATACGCTATCTGAAATAGGAGTCACGTAAATTGAAAAATGTGATAGAATTTCCCTGAATTCTTATATTAACCTTAATGTAAAATGATCTAATCGGTTCTCTGTTCGACCTACCCTAGAAGTCTAATAGTGCATTACACTCGTCATTTCATGCGCTTTGAGATGCCGCTTAGCCCAATACGCTATCTGAAATAGGAGCAACGTAAATTGAAAAATGTGATAGAATTTCCCTGAATTCTTATATTAACCAAAATATAAATTGATCTTATCGGGTCTCTGATTGCCCTATCATAGAAGTTTAATAGTGAATTTTACTCGCCATTCCACGCGCTTTAAGATGCCGCATAGCCCAGTACGCTATCTGAAATAGGAGCGACGTAACTTGAACAAATGTGATAGAATTACGCTGAATTCATAAATTAACCATAATATAAAATGATCCAATCGGGTCTCTGAATGCCCTATCATAGAAGTTTAATAGTGCATTTTACTCGCCATTCCACGCGCTTTAAGATGCCGCCTAGCCCAGTGCGCTATCTGAAATAGGAGCGACGTAAATTGGACGAATGTGATAAAATTTTGCTGACGTTTTAAATTAAGCATAATATAAAATGATCTAATCGGGTCTCTGTTCGCCTACCATAGAAGTCTAATAGTGCATTACACTCGACATTTCATGTGCTTTGAGATGCCGCTTAGCCCAATACGCTATCTGAAATAGGAGCGACGTAAATTGAACAAATGTGATAGAATTTCCCTGAAATCTTATATTAAACAAAATATAAAATGATCTAATCGTGTCTCTGTTTGCCTTATCCTAGAAGTTTAGTATTGCATTTCACTCGTCATTTCATGCGCTTTGAGATGCCGCTTAGCCCAATACGCTATCTGAAATAGGAGCGACGTAAATTGAACAAATGTGATAGAATTTCGCTGAATTCTTATATTAACCAAAATATAAAATGATCTAATCGGGTCTCTGATTGCCCTATCATAGAAGTTTAATAGTGCATTTTACTCGCCATTCCGCGCGCTTTAAGGTGCCGCCTAGCCCAGTACGCTATCTGAAATAGGAGCGCCGTAAATTGAACAAATGTGATAGAGTTTCGCTGAATTCTTAAATTAACCATAATATAAAATGATCTAGTCGGGTCTCTGATTGCCCTATCATAGAAGTTTAACAGTGCATTTCACTCATCATTTCATGCGCTTTGAGATGCCGCTTTGCCCAATAAGCTATCTGAAATAGGAGCGACGTAAATTGAACAAATGTGATAGAATTTCCCAGAAATCTTATATTAAACAAAATGTAAAATGATCTAATCGGGTCTCAGTTCGCCCTAGCCTAGAAATTTAATCGTGCATTTTACTCGACATTTCATGCGCTTTGAGATGCCGCTTAGCCCAATACGCTATCTGAAATAGGAACGACGTAAACTGAACAAATGTGATAGAATTTCCCTGAATTCTTATATTAACCTTAATGTAAAATGATCTAATCGGTTCTCTGTTCGCCCTACCCTAAAAGTTTAATAGTGCCTTTCACTCGTCATTCCATGCGCTTTGAGATGCCGCTTAGCCCAATACGCTATCTGAAATAGGAACGACGGAAATTGAACAAATGTGATAGAATTTTGCTGAATTCTTAAATTAACCATAATATAAAATGATATAATCGGGTCTCTGTTTGCCCTACCCTAGAAGTTTAATAGTGCATTTTACTCGCCATTTCATGCGCTTTGAGAAGCCGCATAGCACAATACGCTATCTGAAATAGGAGTCACGTAAATTGAAAAATGTGATAGAATTTCCCTGAATTCTTATATTATCCTTAATGTAAAATGATCTAATCGGGTCTCTGTTCGCCCTACCATAGAAGTCTAATAGTGCATTTCACTCGACATTTCATGTGCTTTGAGATGCCGCTTAGCCCAATACGCTATCTGAAATAGGAGCGACGTAAATTGAACAAATGTGATAGAATTTTGCTGATCCTTAAATTAATCATAACATAAAATGATCTAATCGGGTCTCTGTTTGCCCTACCCTAGAAGTTTATTAGTGCATTTTACTCGCCATTTCATGCGCTTTGAGATGCCGCTTTGCCCAATAAGCTATCTGAAATAGGAGCGACGTAAATTGAACAAATGTGATAGAATTTCCCTGAAATCTTATATTAAACAAAATGAAAAATGATCTAATCGGGTCTCTGTTCGCCCTAGCCTAGAAGTTTAATCGTGCATTTTACTCGCCATTTCATGCGCTTTGAGATGCCGCTTAGCCCAATACGCTATCTGAAATAGGAACGACGTAAATTGAACAAATGTGATAGAATTTCCCTGAATTCTTATATTAACCTTAATGTAAAATGATCTAATCGGTTCTCTGTTCGCCCTACCCTAGAAGTCTAATAGTGCATTTCACTCGTCATTTCAAGCGCTTTGAGATGCCGCTTAGCCCAATACGCTATCTGAAATAGGAGCAACGTAAATTGAAAAATGTGATAGAATTTCCTGAATTCTTATATTAACCAAAATATAAATTGATCTTATCGGGTCTCTGATTGCCCTATCATAGAAGTTTAATAGTGCATTTTACTCGCCATTCCACGCGCTTTAAGATGCCGCATAGCCCAGTACGCTATCTGAAATAGGAGCGACGTAACTTGAACAAATGTGATAGAATTACGCTGAATTCTTAAGTTAACCATAATATAAAATGATCCAATCGGGTCTCTGATTGCCCTATCATAGAAGTTTAATAGTGCATTTTACTCGCCATTCCACGCGCTTTAAGATGCCGCCTAGCCCAGTGCGCTATCTGAAATAGGAGCGACGTAAATTGAACGAATGTGATAAAATTTTGCTGACGTTTTAAATTAACCATAATATAAAATGATCTAATCGGGTCTCTGTTCGCCCTACCATGGAAGTCTAATAGTGCATTTCACTCGACATTTCATGTGCTTTGAGATGCCGCTTAGCCCAATACGCTATCTGAAATAGGAGCGACGTAAATTGAACAAATGTGATAGAATTTCCCTGAAATCTTATATTAAACAAAATGTAAAATGATCTAATCGGGTCTCTGTTCACCCTAGCCTAGAAGTTTAATCGTGCATTTTACTCGCCATTTCATGCGCTTTGAGATGCCGCTTAGCCCAATACGCTATCTGAAATAGGAACGACGTAAATTGAACAAATGTGATAGAATTTCCCTGAATTCTTATATTAACCTTAATGTAAAATGATCTAATCGGTTCTCTGTTCGCCCTACCCTAGAAGTTTAATAGTGCCTTTCACTCGTCATTCCATGCGCTTTCAGATGCCGCTTAGCCCAATACGCTATCTGAAATAGGAACGACGTAAATTGAAAAATGTGATAGAATTTCCCTGAATTCTTATATTAACCTTAATGTAAAATGATCTAATCGGGTCTCTGTTCGCCCTACCATAGAAGTCTAATAGTGCATTTCACTCGACATTTCATGTGCTTTGAGATGCCGCTTAGCCCAATACGCTACCTGAAATAGGAGCGACGTAAATTGAACAAATGTGATAGAATTTTGCTGACTTCTTAAATTAACCATAATATAAAGTGATCTACTCGGGTCTCTGTTTGCCCTACCCTAGAACTTTAACAGTGCACTTTATTCGCCATTTCATACGCTTTGAGATGCCGCTTAGCCCAATACGCTATCTGAAATAGGAGCGACGTAAGTTGAACAAATGTGATAGAATTTCGTTGAATTCTTTTATTAACCATAATGTAAAATGGTCTAATCGGGTCTCTGTTTGCCCTACCCTAGAAGTTTAATAGTGCATTTCACTCGTCATTTCATGCGCTTTGAGATGCCGCTAAGCCCAATAAGCCATCTGAATAGGAGCGACGTAAATTGAACAAATGTGATAGAATTTCGCTGAATTCTTATATTAACCTTAATGTAAAATGATCTAATCGGGTCTCTGTTCGCCCTACCCTAGAAGTTTATTAGTTCATTTCACTCGTAATTGCATGCGCTTTGAGATGCCGCATAGCCCAATTAGCTATCTGAAATAGGAGCGACGTAAATTGAACAAATGTGATAGAATTTCCCTGAATTCTTGTATTAACCAAAATATAAAATGATCTAATCGGGTCTCTGATTGCCTTATCATAGAAGTTTAATAGGGCATTTCACTCGCCATTCCACGCGCTTTAAGATGCCGCCTAGCCCAGTACGCTATCTGAAATATCAAAGACGTAAGTTGAACAAATGTGATAGAATTTCGCTGAATTCTTATATTACCCTTAATGTAAAATGATCTAATCGGGTCTCTGTTCGCCCTACCCTAGAAGTTTAATAGTGCATTTCACTCGTAATTGCATGCGCTTTGAGATGCCGCATAGCCCAATTAGCTATATGAAATAGGAGCGACGTAAATTGAACAAATGTGATAGAAATTACGCTGAATTCTTGTATTAACCAAAATATAAAATGATCTAATCGGGTCTCTGATTGCCCTATCATAGAAGTTTAATTGTGCATTTCACTCGCCATTCCACGCGCTTTAAGATGCCGCCTAGCCCAGTACGCTATCTGAAACAGGAACGACGTAAATTGAACAAATGTGATAGAATTTTGCTGAATTCTTAAATTAACCATAACATAAAATGATCTAATCGGCTCTCTGTTTGCCCTACCCTAGAAGTTTAATAGTGCATTTTACTCGCCATTTCATGCGCTTTGAGAGGCCGCTTAGCCCAATACGCTATCTGAAATAGGAGCGACGTAAGTTGAACAAATGTGATAGAATTTCGCTGAATTCTTTTATGAACCATAATGTAAAATGTTCTAATCGGGTCTCTGTTCGCCCTAGCATAGAAGTTTAATAGCGCATTTTATTTGCCATTTCATGCGCTTTGAGATGCCGGTTAGCCCAATACGCTATCTGAAATAGGAGCGACGTAAGTTGAACAAATGTGATAGAATTTCGCTGAATTCTTAAATTAACCATAATATAAAATGATCTAATCGGGTCTCTGTTTGTCCTACCCTAGAAGTTTAATAGTGCATTTTATTCGCCATTTCATGCGCTTTGAGATGCCGCTTAGCCCAATACGCTATCTGAAATAGGAACGACGTAAATTGAACAAATGTGATAGAATTTCCCTGAATCCTTATATTAACCTTAATGTAAAATGATCTAATCGGTTCTCTGTTCGCCCTACCCTAGAAGTTTAATAGTGCCTTTCACTCGTCATTCCATGCGCTTTGAGATGCCGCTTAGCCCAATACGCTATCTGAAATAGGAACGACGTAAATTGAACAAATGTGATAGAATTTTCCTAAATTCTTAAATTAACCATAATATAAAATGATATAATCGGGTCTCTGTTTGCCCTACCCTAGAAGTTTAATAGTGCATTTTACTCGCCATTTCATGCGCTTTGAGAAGCCGCATAGCACAATACGCTATCTGAAATAGGAGTCACGTAAATTGAAAAATGTGATAGAATTTCCCTGAATTCTTATATTAACCTTAATGTAAAATGATCTAATCGGGTCTCTGTTCGCCCTACCATAGAAGTCTAATAGTGCATTTCACTCGTCATTTCATGCGCTTTGAGATGCCGCATAGCCCCGTACGCTATCTGAAATAGGAGCGACTTAAGTTGAACAAATGTGATAGAATTACGCTGCATTCCTATTTATTAACCGTAATATAAAATGACCTAATCGGGTCTCTGTTTGCCTTATCCTAGAAGCTTAATAGCGCATCTTACTCGCCATTCCACGCGCTTTCAGATGCCGCCTAGCGCAGTATGCTATCTGAAATAGGAGCGACGTAAGTTGAACAAATGTGATAGAATTACGCTGAATTCATATATTAACCGTAATATAAAATGATCTAATCGGGTCTCTGTTTGGCTTATCCTAGAAGTTTAATAGTGCATTTTACTCGCCATTTCATGCGCTTTGAAATGCCGCTTAGCCCAATACGCTATCTCAAATAGGAGCGACGTAAATTGAACAAATGTGATAGAATTTCGCTGAATTCTTAAAATTAACCCATAATATAAAATGATCTAATCGGGTTTCTGTTTGTCCTACCCTAGATGTTTAATAGTGCATTTTACTCGCCATTTCATGCGCTTTGAGATGCCGCCTAGCCCAGTACGCTATCTGAAATAGGAGCGACTTAAGTTGAACAAATGTGATAGAATTACGCTGCATTCCTATTTATTAACCGTAATATAAAATGACCTAATCGGGTCTCCTGTTTGCCTTATCCTAGAAGCGTAATAGCGCATCTTACTCGCCCATTCCACGCGCTTTCAGATGCCGCCTAGCCCAGTATGCTATCTGAAATAGGAGCGACGTAAGTTGAACAAATGTGATAGAATTACGCTGAATTCATATATTAACCGTAATATAAAATGATCTAATCGGGTCTCTGTTTGGCTTATCCTAGAAGGTTAATAGTGCATTTTACTCGCCAGTTCATGCGCTTTGAAATGCCGCTTAGCCCAATACGCTATCTGAAATAGGAGCGACGTAAATTGAACAAATGTGATAGAATTTCGCTGAATTCTTAAATTAACCATAATATAAAATGATCTAATCGGCTCTCTGTTTGCCCTACCCTAGAAGTTTAATAGTGCATTTTACTCGCCATTTCATGCGCTTTGAGAGGATGCTTAGCCCAATACGCTATCTGAAATAGGAGCGACGTAAGTTGAACAAATGTGATAGAATTTCGCTGAATTCTTTTATGAACCATAATGTAAAATGATCTAATCGGGTCTCTGTTCGCTCTAGCATAGAAGTTTAAAGCGCTTTTTATTTGCCATTTCATGCGCTTTGAGATGCCGGTTAGCCCAATACGCTATCTGAAATAGGAGCGACGTAAGTTGAACAAATGTGATAGAATTTCGCTGAATTCTTAAATTAACCATAATATAAAATGATCTAATCGGGTCTCTGTTTGTCCTACCCTAGAAGTTTAATAGTGCATTTTTATTCGCCATTTCATGCGCTTTGAGATGCCGCCTAGCCCAATACGCTATCTGAAATAGGAACGACGTAAATTGAACAAATGTGATAGAATTTCCCTGAATTCTTATATTAACCTTAATGTAAAATGATCTAATCGGTTCTCTGTTCGCCCTACCCTAGAAGTTTAATAGTGCCTTTCACTCGTCATTCCATGCGCTTTGAGATGCCGCTTAGCCCAATACGCTATCTGAAATAGGAACGACGTAAATTGAACAAATGTGATAGAATTTTGCTGAATTCTTAAATTAACCATAATATAAAATGATATAATCGGGTCTCTGTTTGCCCTACCCTAGAAGTTTAATAGTGCATTTTACTCGCCATTTTATGCGCTTTGAGAAGCCGCATAGCACAATACGCTATCTGAAATAGGAGTCACGTAAATTGAAAAATGTGATAGAATTTCCCTGAATTCTTATATTAACCTTAATGTAAAATGATCTAATCGGTTCTCTGTTCGACCTACCCTAGAAGTCTAATAGTGCATTACACTCGTCATTTCATGCGCTTTGAGATGCCGCTTAGCCCAATACGCTATCTGAAATAGGAGCAACGTAAATTGAAAAATGTGATAGAATTTCCCTGAATTCTTATATTAACCAAAATATAAATTGATCTTATCGGGTCTCTGATTGCCCTATCATAGAAGTTTAATAGTGAATTTTACTCGCCATTCCACGCGCTTTAAGATGCCGCATAGCCCAGTACGCTATCTGAAATAGGAGCGACGTAACTTGAACAAATGTGATAGAATTACGCTGAATTCATAAATTAACCATAATATAAAATGATCCAATCGGGTCTCTGAATGCCCTATCATAGAAGTTTAATAGTGCATTTTACTCGCCATTCCACGCGCTTTAAGATGCCGCCTAGCCCAGTGCGCTATCTGAAATAGGAGCGACGTAAATTGGACGAATGTGATAAAATTTTGCTGACGTTTTAAATTAAGCATAATATAAAATGATCTAATCGGGTCTCTGTTCGCCCTACCATAGAAGTCTAATAGTGCATTACACTCGACATTTCATGTGCTTTGAGATGCCGCTTAGCCCAATACGCTATCTGAAATAGGAGCGACGTAAATTGAACAAATGTGATAGAATTTCCCTGAAATCTTATATTAAACAAAATATAAAATGATCTAATCGTGTCTCTGTTTGCCTTATCCTAGAAGTTTAGTATTGCATTTCACTCGTCATTTCATGCGCTTTGAGATGCCGCTTAGCCCAATACGCTATCTGAAATAGGAGCGACGTAAATTGAACAAATGTGATAGAATTTCGCTGAATTCTTATATTAACCAAAATATAAAATGATCTAATCGGGTCTCTGATTGCCCTATCATAGAAGTTTAATAGTGCATTTTACTCGCCATTCCGCGCGCTTTAAGGTGCCGCCTAGCCCAGTACGCTATCTGAAATAGGAGCGCCGTAAATTGAACAAATGTGATAGAGTTTCGCTGAATTCTTAAATTAACCATAATATAAAATGATCTAGTCGGGTCTCTGATTGCCCTATCATAGAAGTTTAACAGTGCATTTCACTCATCATTTCATGCGCTTTGAGATGCCGCTTTGCCCAATAAGCTATCTGAAATAGGAGCGACGTAAATTGAACAAATGTGATAGAATTTCCCAGAAATCTTATATTAAACAAAATGTAAAATGATCTAATCGGGTCTCAGTTCGCCCTAGCCTAGAAATTTAATCGTGCATTTTACTCGACATTTCATGCGCTTTGAGATGCCGCTTAGCCCAATACGCTATCTGAAATAGGAACGACGTAAACTGAACAAATGTGATAGAATTTCCCTGAATTCTTATATTAACCTTAATGTAAAATGATCTAATCGGTTCTCTGTTCGCCCTACCCTAGAAGTTTAATAGTGCCTTTCACTCGTCATTCCATGCGCTTTGAGATGCCGCTTAGCCCAATACGCTATCTGAAATAGGAACGACGGAAATTGAACAAATGTGATAGAATTTTGCTGAATTCTTAAATTAACCATAATATAAAATGATATAATCGGGTCTCTGTTTGCCCTACCCTAGAAGTTTAATAGTGCATTTTACTCGCCATTTCATGCGCTTTGAGAAGCCGCATAGCACAATACGCTATCTGAAATAGGAGTCACGTAAATTGAAAAATGTGATAGAATTTCCCTGAATTCTTATATTAACCTTAATGTAAAATGATCTAATCGGGTCTCTGTTCGCCCTACCATAGAAGTCTAATAGTGCATTTCACTCGACATTTCATGTGCTTTGAGATGCCGCTTAGCCCAATACGCTATCTGAAATAGGAGCGACGTAAATTGAACAAATGTGATAGAATTTTGCTGAATCCTTAAATTAATCATAACATAAAATGATCTAATCGGGTCTCTGTTTGCCCTACCCTAGAAGTTTATTAGTGCATTTTACTCGCCATTTCATGCGCTTTGAGATGCCGCTTTGCCCAATAAGCTATCTGAAATAGGAGCGACGTAAATTGAACAAATGTGATAGAATTTCCCTGAAATCTTATATTAAACAAAATGAAAAATGATCTAATCGGGTCTCTGTTCGCCCTAGCCTAGAAGTTTAATCGTGCATTTTACTCGCCATTTCATGCGCTTTGAGATGCCGCTTAGCCCAATACGCTATCTGAAATAGGAACGACGTAAATTGAACAAATGTGATAGAATTTCCCTGAATTCTTATATTAACCTTAATGTAAAATGATCTAATCGGTTCTCTGTTCGCCCTACCCTAGAAGTCTGATAGTGCATTTCACTCGTCATTTCAAGCGCTTTGAGATGCCGCTTAGCCCAATACGCTATCTGAAATAGGAGCAACGTAAATTGAAAAATGTGATAGAATTTCCCTGAATTCTTATATTAACCAAAATATAAATTGATCTTATCGGGTCTCTGATTGCCCTATCATAGAAGTTTAATAGTGCATTTTACTCGCCATTCCACGCGCTTTAAGATGCCGCATAGCCCAGTACGCTATCTGAAATAGGAGCGACGTAACTTGAACAAATGTGATAGAATTACGCTGAATTCTTAAGTTAACCATAATATAAAATGATCCAATCGGGTCTCTGATTGCCCTATCATAGAAGTTTAATAGTGCATTTTACTCGCCATTCCACGCGCTTTAAGATGCCGCCTAGCCCAGTGCGCTATCTGAAATAGGAGCGACGTAAATTGGACGAATGTGATAAAATTTTGCTGACGTTTTAAATTAACCATAATATAAAATGATCTAATCGGGTCTCTGTTCGCCCTACCATGGAAGTCTAATAGTGCATTTCACTCGACATTTCATGTGCTTTGAGATGCCGCTTAGCCCAATACGCTATCTGAAATAGGAGCGACGTAAATTGAACAAATGTGATAGAATTTTGCTGACTTCTTAAATTGACCATAATATAAAGTGATCTACTCGGGTCTCTGTTTGCCCTACCCTAGAACTTTAATAGTGCACTTTATTCGCCATTTCATACGCTTTGAGATGCCGCTTAGCCCAATACGCTATCTGAAATAGGAGCGACGTAAGTTGAACAAATGTGATAGAATTTCGTTGAATTCTTTTATTAACCATAATGTAAAATGATCTAATCGGGTCTCTGCTTGCCCTACCCTAGAAGTTTAATAGTGCATTTCACTCGTCATTTCATGCGCTTTGAGATGCCGCTAAGCCCAATAAGCCATCTGAATAGGAGCGTCGTAAATTGAACAAATGTGATAGAATTTCGCTGAATTCTTATATTAACCTTAATGTAAAATGATCTAATCGGGTCTCTGTTCGCCCTACCCTAGAAGTTTAATAGCTCATTTTATTTGCCTTTTCATGCGCTTTGAGATGCCTGTTAGCCCAATACGCTATCTGAAATAGGAGCGACGTAAGTTGAACAAATGTGATAGAATTACGCTGAATTCTTAAATTAATCATAATATAAAGTGATCTACTCGGGTCTCTGTTTGCACTACCATAGAACTTTAATAGTGCACTTTATTCGCCATTTCATGCGCTTTGAGATGCCGCTTAGCCCAATACGCTATCAGAAATAGAAGCGACGTAAATTGAACAAATGTGATAGAATTTCCCTGAAATCTTATATTAAACAAAATATAAAATGATCTAATCGGGTCTCTGTTTGCCTTATCCTAGAAGTTTAGTATTGCATTTCACTCGTCATTTCATGCGCTTTGAGATGCCGCTTAGCCCAATAAGCTATCTGAAATAGGAACGACGTAAATTGAACAAATGAGATAGAATTTTACTGAATTCTGAAATTAACCATAATATAAAATGATACAATCGGGTCTCTGTTTGCCCTACCCTAGAAGTTTAATAGTGCATTTACTCGCCATTTCATGCGCTTTGAGAAGCCGCATAGCACAATACGCTATCTGAAATAGGAGCGACGTAAATTGAACAAATGTGATAGAATTTTGCTGAATCCTTAAATTAATCATAACATAAAATGATCTAATCGGGTCTCTGTTTGCCCTACCCTAGAAGTTTAATAGTGCATTTTACTCGCCATTTCATGCGCTTTGAGATGCCGCTTTGCCCAATAAGCTATCTGAAATAGGAGCGACGTAAATTGAACAAATGTGATAGAATTTCCCTGAAATCTTATATTAAACAAAATGAAAAATGATCTAACCGGGTCTCTGTTCGCCCTAGCCTAGAAGTTTAATCGTGCATTTTACTCGCCATTTCATGCGCTTTGAGATGCCGCTTAGCCCAATACGCTATCTGAAATAGGAACGACGTAAATTGAACAAATGTGATAGAATTACGCTGAATTCTTAAGTTAACCATAATATAAAATGATCCAATCGGGTCTCTGATTGCCCTATCATAGAAGTTTAATAGTGCATTTTACTCGCCATTCCGCGCGCTTTAAAGTGCCTCCTAGCACAGTACGCTATCTGAAATAGGAGCGCCGTAAATTGAACAAATGTGATAGAGTTTCGCTGAATTCTTAAATTAACCATAATATAAAATGATCTAATCGGGTCTCTGTTTGCCTTATCCTAGAAGTTTAGTATTGCATTTTACTCGTCATTTCATGCGCTTTGAGATGCCGCTTAGCCCAATACGCTATCTGAAATAGGAGCGACGTAAATTGAACAAATGTGATAGAATTTCGCTGAATTCTTATATTAACCAAAATATAAAATGATCTAATCGGGTCTCTGATTGCCCTATCATAGAAGTTTAATAGTGCATTTTACTCGCCATTCCGCGCGCTTTAAAGTGCCTCCTAGCACAGTACGCTATCTGAAATAGGAGCGCCGTAAATTGAACAAATGTGATAGAGTTTCGCTGAATTCTTAAATTAACCATAATATAAAATGATCTAGTCGGGTCTCTGATTGCCCTATCATAGAAGTTTAACAGTGCATTTCACTCATCATTTCATGCGCTTTGAGATGCCGCTTTGCCCAATAAGCTATCTGAAATAGGAGCGACGTAAATTGAACAAATGTGATAGAATTTCCCTGAAATCTTATATTAAACAAAATGTAAAATGATCTAATCGGGTCTCTGTTCACCCTAGCCTAGAAGTTTAATCGTGCATTTTACTCGCCATTTCATGCGCTTTGAGATGCCGCTTAGCCCAATACGCTATCTGAAATAGGAACGACGTGAATTGAACAAATGTGATAGAATTTCCCTGAATTCTTATATTAACCTTAATGTAAAATGATCTAATCGGTTCTCTGTTCGCCCTACCCTAGAAGTTTAATAGTGCCTTTCACTCGTCATTCCATGCGCTTTCAGATGCCGCTTAGCCCAATACGCTATCTGAAATAGGAACGACGTAAATTGAAAAATGTGATAGAATTTCCCTGAATTCTTATATTAACCTTAATGTAAAATGATCTAATCGGGTCTCTGTTCGCCCTACCATAGAAGTCTAATAGTGCATTTCACTCGACATTTCATGTGCTTTGAGATGCCGCTTAGCCCAATACGCTACCTGAAATAGGAGCGACGTAAATTGAACAAATGTGATAGAATTTTGCTGACTTCTTAAATTAACCATAATATAAAGTGATCTACTCGGGTCTCTGTTTGCCCTACCCTAGAACTTTAATAGTGCACTTTATTCGCCATTTCATACGCTTTGAGATGCCGCTTAGCCCAATACGCTATCTGAAATAGGAGCGACGTAAGTTGAACAAATGTGATAGAATTTCGTTGAATTCTTTTATTAACCATAATGTAAAATGATCTAATCGGGTCTCTGTTTGCCCTACCCTAGAAGTTTAATAGTGCATTTCACTCGTCATTTCATGCGCTTTGAGATGCCGCTAAGCCCAATAAGCCATCTGAATAGGAGCGACGTAAATTGAACAAATGTGATAGAATTTCGCTGAATTCTTATATTAACCTTAATGTAAAATGATCTAATCGGGTCTCTGTTCGCCCTACCCTAGAAGTTTATTAGTTCATTTCCCTCGTAATTGCATGCGCTTTGAGATGCCGCATAGCCCAATTAGCTATCTGAAATAGGAGCGACGTAAATTGAACAAATGTGATAGAATTTCCCTGAATTCTTGTATTAACCAAAATATAAAATGATCTAATCGGGTCTCTGATTGCCTTATCATAGAAGTTTAATAGTGCATTTCACTCGCCATTCCACGCGCTTTAAGATGCCGCCTAGCCCAGTACGCTATCTGAAATAGGAACGCCGTAAATTGAACAAATGTGATAGAATTTTGCTGAATTCTTAAATTAACCATAATATAAACTGATCTAATCGGGTCTCTGTTTGCCCTACCCTAGAAGTTTAATAGTGCGTTTTACTCGCCATTTCATGCGCTTTCAGATGCCGCTTAGCCCAATACGCTATCTGAAATATCAAAGACGTAAATTGAACAAATGTGATAGAATTTCGCTGAATTCTTATATTACCCTTAATGTAAAATGATCTAATCGGGTCTCTGTTCGCCCTACCCTAGAAGTTTAATAGTGCATTTCACTCGTAATTGCATGCGCTTTGAGATGCCGCATAGCCCAATTAGCTATATGAAATAGGAGCGACGTAAATTGAACAAATGTGATAGAATTTCGCTGAATTCTTGTATTAACCAAAATATAAAATGATCTAATCGGGTCTCTGATTGCCCTATCATAGAAGTTTAATTGTGCATTTCACTCGCCATTCCACGCGCTTTAAGATGCCGCCTAGCCCAGTACGCTATCTGAAACAGGAACGACGTAAATTGAACAAATGTGATAGAATTTCGCTGAATTCTTAAATTAACCATAATATAAAATGATCTAATCGGGTCTCTGTTTGTCCTACCCTAGAAGTTTAATAGTGCATTTTATTCGCCATTTCATGCGCTTTGAGATGCCGTTTAGCCCAATACGCTATCTGAAATAGGAACGACGTAAATTGAACAAATGTGATAGAATTTCCCTGAATCCTTATATTAACCTTACTGTAAAATGATCTAATCGGTTCTCTGTTCGCCCTACCCTAGAAGTTTAATAGTGCCTTTCACTCGTCATTCCATGCGCTTTGAGCTGCCGCTTAGCCCAATACGCTATCTGAAATAGGAACGACGTAAATTGAACAAATGTGATAGAATTTTCCTAAATTCTTAAATTAACCATAATATAAAATGATATAATCGGGTCTCTGTTTGCCCTACCCTAGAAGTTTAATAGTGCATTTTACTCGCCATTTCATGCGCTTTGAGAAGCCGCATAGCACAATACGCTATCTGAAATAGGAGTCACGTAAATTGAAAAATGTGATAGAATTTCCCTGAATTCTTATATTAACCTTAATGTAAAATGATCTAATCGGGTCTCTGTTCGCCCTACCATAGAAGTCTAATAGTGCATTTCACTCGTCATTTCATGCGCTTTGAGATGCCGCCTAGCCCCGTACGCTATCTGAAATAGGAGCGACTTAAGTTGAACAAATGTGATAGAATTACGCTGCATTCCTATTTATTAACCGTAATATAAAATGACCTAATCGGGTCTCTGTTTGCCTTATCCTAGAAGCTTAATAGCGCATCTTACACGCCATTCCACGCGCTTTCAGATGCCGCCTAGCCCAGTATGCTATCTGAAATAGGAGCGACGTAAGTTGAACAAATGTGATAGAATTACGCTGAATTCATATATTAACCGTAATATAAAATGATCTAATCGGGTCTCTGTTTGGCTTATCCTAGAAGTTTAATAGTGCATTTTACTCGCCATTTCATGCGCTTTGAAATGCCGCTTAGCCCAATACGCTATCTGAAATAGGAGCGACGTAAATTGAACAAATGTGATAGAATTTCGCTGAATTCTTAAATTAACCATAATATAAAATGATCTAATCGGGTCTCTGTTTGTCCTACCCTAGATGTTTAATAGTGCATTTTACTCGCCATTTCATGCGCTTTGAGATGCCGCCTAGCCCAGTACGCTATCTGAAATAGGAGCGACTTAAGTTGAACAAATGTGATAGAATTACGCTGCATTCCTATTTATTAACCGTAATATAAAATGACCTAATCGGGTCTCTGTTTGCCTTATCCTAGAAGCTTAATATCGCATCTTTCTCGCCATTTCATGCGCTTTGAGAGGCCGCTTAGCCCAATACGCTATCTGAAATAGGAGCGACGTAAGTTGAACAAATGTGATAGAATTTCGCTGAATTCTTTTATGAACCATAATGTAAAATGATCTAATCGGGTCTCTGTTCGCCCTAGCATAGAAGTTTAAAGCGCTTTTTATTTGCCATTTCATGCGCTTTGAGATGCCGGTTAGCCCAATACGCTATCTGAAATAGGAGCGACGTAAGTTGAACAAATGTGATAGAATTTCGCTGAATTCTTAAATTAACCATAATATAAAATGATCTAATCGGGTCTCTGTTTGTCCTACCCTAGAAGTTTAATAGTGCATTTTATTCGCCATTTCATGCGCTTTGAGATGCCGCTTAGCCCAATACGCTATCTGAAATAGGAACGACGTAAATTGAACAAATGTGATAGAATTTCCCTGAATTCTTATATTAACCTTAATGTAAAATGATCTAATCGGTTCTCTGTTCGCCCTACCCTAGAAGTTTAATAGTGCCTTTCACTCGTCATTCCATGCGCTTTGAGATGCCGCTTAGCCCAATACGCTATCTGAAATAGGAACGACGTAAATTGAACAAATGTGATAGAATTTTGCTGAATTCTTAAATTAACCATAATATAAAATGATATAATCGGGTCTCTGTTTGCCCTACCCTAGAAGTTTAATAGTGCATTTTACTCGCCATTTCATGCGCTTTGAGAAGCCGCATAGCACAATACGCTATCTGAAATAGGAGTCACGTAAATTGAAAAATGTGATAGAATTTCCCTGAATTCTTATATTAACCTTAATGTAAAATGATCTAATCGGGTCTCTGTTCGCCCTACCATAGAAGTCTAATAGTGCATTTCACTCGACATTTCATGTGCTTTGAGATGCCGCTTAGCCCAATACGCTATCTGAAATAGGAGCGACGTAAATTGAACAAATGTGATAGAATTTTGCTGACTTCTTAAATTAACCATAATATAAAGTGATCTACTCGGGTCTCTGTTTGCCCTACCCTAGAACTTTAATAGTGCACTTTATTCGCCATTTCATACGCTTTGAGATGCCGCTTAGCCCAATACGCTATCTGAAATAGGAGCGACGTAAGTTGAACAAATGTGATAGAATTTCGTTGAATTCTTTTATTAACCATAATGTAAAATGATCTAATCGGGTCTCTGTTTGCCCTACCCTAGAAGTTTAATAGTGTATTTCACTCGTCATTTCATGCGCTTTGAGATGCCGCTAAGCCCAATAAGCCATCTGAATAGGAGCGACGTAAATTGAACAAATGTGATAGAATTTCGCTGAATTCTTATATTAACCTTAATGTAAAATGATCTAATCGGGTCTCTGTTCGCCCTACCCTAGAAGTTTAATAGTGCATTTCACTCGTAATTGCATGCGCTTTGAGATGCCGCATAGCCCAATTAGCTATCTGAAATAGGAGCGACGAAAATTGAACAAATGTGATAGAATTTCGCTGAATTCTTGTATTAACCAAAATATAAAATGATCTAATCGGGTCTCTGATTGCCTTATCATAGAAGTTTAATAGTGCATTTCACTCGCCATTCCACGCGCTTTAAGATGCCGCCTAGCCCAGTACGCTATCTGAAATAGGAACGACGTAAATTGAACAAATGTGATAGAATTTTGCTGAATTCTTAAATTAACCATAATATAAACTGATCTAATCGGGTCTCTGTTTGCCCTACCCTAGAAGTTTAATAGTGCGTTTTACTCGCCATTTCATGCGCTTTCAGATGCCGCTTAGCCCAATACGCTATCTGAAATATCAAAGACGTAAATTGAACAAATGTGATAGAATTTCGCTGAATTCTTATATTACCCTTAATGTAAAATGATCTAATCGGGTCTCTGTTCGCCCTACCCTAGAAGTTTAAGAGTGCATTTCACTCGTAATTGCATGCGCTTTGAGATGCCGCATAGCCCAATTAGCTATCTGAAATAGGAGCGACGTAAATTGAACAAATGTGATAGACTTTCGCTGAATTCTTGTATTAACCAAAATATAAAATGATCTAATCGGGTCTCTGATTGCCCTATCATAGAAGTTTAATAGTGCATTTCACTCGCCATTCCACGCGCTTTAAGATGCTGCCTAGCCCAGTACGCTATCTGAAATAGGATCGACGTAAATTGAACAAATGTGATAGGATTTTGCAGAATTCTTAAATTATCCATAATATAAAATGATATAATCGGGTCTCTGGTTGCCCTACCCTAGAAATTTAACAGTGCATTTTACTCGCCATTTCTTGCGCTTTGAGATGCCGCTTAGCCCAATACGCTATCTGAAATAGGAGCGACGTAAGTTGAACAAATGTGATAGAGTTTCGCTGAATTCTTAAATTAACCATAATATAAAATGATCTAGTCGGGTCTCTGATTGCCCTATCATAGAAGTTTAACAGTGCATTTCACTCATCATTTCATGCGCTTTGAGATGCCGCTTTGCCCAATAAGCTATCTGAAATAGGAGCGACGGAAATTGAACAAATGTGATAGAATTTCCCTGAAATCTTATATTAAACAAAATGTAAAATGATCTAATCGGGTCTCTGTTCGCCCTACCCTAGAAGTTTAATAGTGCATTTTACTCGCCATTTCATGCGCTTTGAGATGCCGCTTAGCCCAATACGCTATCTGAAATAGGAACGACGTAAATTGAACAAATGTGATAGAATTTCCCTGAATTCTTATATTAACCTTAATGTAAAATGATCTAATCGGTTCTCTGTTCGCCCTACCCTAGAAGTCTAATAGTGCATTTCACTCGTCATTTCAAGCGCTTTGAGATGCCGCTTAGCCCAATACGCTATCTGAAATAGGAGCAACGTAAATTGAAAAATGTGATAGAATTTCCCTGAATTCTTATATCAACCAAAATATAAATTGATCTTATCGGGTCTCTGATTGCCCTATCATAGAAGTTTAATAGTGCATTTTACTCGCCATTCCACGCGCTTTAAGATGCCGCATAGCCCAGTACGCTATCTGAAATAGGAGCGACGTAACTTGAACAAATGTGATAGAATTACGCTGAATTCTTAAGTTAACCATAATATTAAATGATCCAATCGGGTCTCTGATTGCCCTATCATAGAAGTTTAATAGTGCATTTTACTCGCCATTCCACGCGCTTTAAGATGCCGCCTAGCCCAGTGCGCTATCTGAAATAGCAGCGACGTAAATTGGACGAATGTGATAAAATTTTGCTGACGTTTTAAATTAACCATAATATAAAATGATCTAATCGGGTCTCTGTTCGCCCTACCATGGAAGTCTAATAGTGCATTTCACTCGACATTTCATGTGCTTTGAGATGCCGCTTAGCCCAATACGCTATCTGAAATAGGAGCGACGTAAATTGAACAAATGTGATAGAATTTTGCTGACTTCTTAAATTAACCATAATATAAAGTGATCTACTCGGGTCTCTGTTTGCCCTACCCTAGAACTTTAATAGTGCACTTTATTCGCCATTTCATACGCTTTGAGATGCCGCTTTGCCCAATAAGCTATCTGAAATAGGAGCGACGTAAATTGAACAAATGTGATAGAATTTTGCTGAATCCTTAAATTAATCATAACATAAAATGATCTAATCGGGTCTCTGTTTGCCCTACCCTAGAAGTTTAATAGTGCATTTTACTCGCCATTTCATGCGCTTTGAGATGCCGCTTTGCCCAATAAGCTATCTGAAATAGGAGCGACGTAAATTGAACAAATGTGATAGAATTTCCCTGAAATCTTATATTAAACAAAATGAAAAATGATCTAACCGGGTCTCTGTTCGCCCTAGCCTAGAAGTTTAATCGTGCATTTTACTCGCCATTTCATGCGCTTTGAGATGCCGCTTAGCCCAATACGCTATCTGAAATAGGAACGACGTAAATTGAACAAATGTGATAGAATTTCCCTGAATTCTTATATTAACCTTAATGTAAAATGATCTAATCGGTTCTCTGTTCGCCCTACCCTAGAAGTCTAATAGTGCATTTCACTCGTCATTTCAAGCGCTTTGAGATGCCGCTTAGCCCAATACGCTATCTGAAATAGGAGCAACGTAAATTGAAAGATGTGATAGAATTTCCCTGAATTCTTATATTAACCAAAATATAAATTGATCTTATCGGGTCTCTGATTGCCCTATCATAGAAGTTTAATAGTGCATTTTACTCGCCATTCCACGCGCTTTAAGATGCCGCATAGCCCAGTACGCTATCTGAAATAGGAGCGACGTAACTTGAACAAATGTGATAGAATTACGCTGAATTCTTAAGTTAACCATAATATAAAATGATCCAATCGGGTCTCTGATTGCCCTATCATAGAAGTTTAATAGTGCATTTTACTCGCCATTCCACGCGCTTTAAGATGCCGCCTAGCCCAGTGCGCTATCTGAAATAGGAGCGACGTAAATTGGACGAATGTGATAAAATTTTGCTGACGTTTTAAATTAACCATAATATAAAATGATCTAATCGTGTCTCTGTTCGCCCTACCATGGAAGTCTAATAGTGCATTTCACTCGACATTTCATGTGCTTTGAGATGCCGCTTAGCCCAATACGCTATCTGAAATAGGAGCGACGTAAATTGAACAAATGTGATAGAATTTTGCTGACTTCTTAAATTAACCATAATATAAAGTGATCTACTCGGGTCTCTGTTTGCCCTACCCTAGAACTTTAATAGTGCACTTTATTCGCCATTTCATACGCTTTGAGATGCCGCTTAGCCCAATACGCTATCTGAAATAGGAGCGACGTAAGTTGAACAAATGTGATAGAATTTCGTTGAATTCTTTTATTAACCATAATGTAAAATGATCTAATCGGGTCTCTGCTTGCCCTACCCTAGAAGTTTAATAGTGCATTTCACTCGTCATTTCATGCGCTTTGAGATGCCGCTAAGCCCAATAAGCCATCTGAATAGGAGCGTCGTAAATTGAACAAATGTGATAGAATTTCGCTGAATTCTTATATTAACCTTAATGTAAAATGATCTAATCGGGTCTCTGTTCGCCCTACCCTAGAAGTTTAATAGCTCATTTTACTTGCCTTTTCATGCGCTTTGAGATGCCTGTTAGCCCAATACGCTATCTGAAATAGGAGCGACGTAAGTTGAACAAATGTGATAGAATTTCGTTGAATTCTTTTATTAACCATAATGTAAAATGATCTAATCGGGTCTCTGATTGCCCTATCATAGAAGTTTAATAGTGCATTTTACTCGCCATTCCGCGCGCTTTAAAGTGCCTCCTAGCACAGTACGCTATCTGAAATAGGAGCGCCGTAAATTGAACAAATGTGATAGAGTTTCGCTGAATTCTTAAATTAACCATAATATAAAATGATCTAATCGGGTCTCTGTTTGCCTTATCCTAGAAGTTTAGTATTGCATTTTACTCGTCATTTCATGCGCTTTGAGATGCCGCTTAGCCCAATACGCTATCTGAAATAGGAGCGACGTAAATTGAACAAATGTGATAGAATTTCGCTGAATTCTTATATTAACCAAAATATAAAATGATCTAATCGGGTCTCTGATTGCCCTATCATAGAAGTTTAATAGTGCATTTTACTCGCCATTCCGCGCGCTTTAAAGTGCCTCCTAGCACAGTACGCTATCTGAAATAGGAGCGCCGTAAATTGAACAAATGTGATAGAGTTTCGCTGAATTCTTAAATTAACCATAATATAAAATGATCTAGTCGGGTCTCTGATTGCCCTATCATAGAAGTTTAACAGTGCATTTCACTCATCATTTCATGCGCTTTGAGATGCCGCTTTGCCCAATAAGCTATCTGAAATAGGAGCGACGTAAATTGAACAAATGTGATAGAATTTCCCTGAAATCTTATATTAAACAAAATGTAAAATGATCTAATCGGGTCTCTGTTCACCCTAGCCTAGAAGTTTAATCGTGCATTTTACTCGCCATTTCATGCGCTTTGAGATGCCGCTTAGCCCAATACGCTATCTGAAATAGGAACGACGTGAATTGAACAAATGTGATAGAATTTCCCTGAATTCTTATATTAACCTTAATGTAAAATGATCTAATCGGTTCTCTGTTCGCCCTACCCTAGAAGTTTAATAGTGCCTTTCACTCGTCATTCCATGCGCTTTCAGATGCCGCTTAGCCCAATACGCTATCTGAAATAGGAACGACGTAAATTGAAAAATGTGATAGAATTTCCCTGAATTCTTATATTAACCTTAATGTAAAATGATCTAATCGGGTCTCTGTTCGCCCTACCATAGAAGTCTAATAGTGCATTTCACTCGACATTTCATGTGCTTTGAGATGCCGCTTAGCCCAATACGCTACCTGAAATAGGAGCGACGTAAATTGAACAAATGTGATAGAATTTTGCTGACTTCTTAAATTAACCATAATATAAAGTGATCTACTCGGGTCTCTGTTTGCCCTACCCTAGAACTTTAATAGTGCACTTTATTCGCCATTTCATACGCTTTGAGATGCCGCTTAGCCCAATACGCTATCTGAAATAGGAGCGACGTAAGTTGAACAAATGTGATAGAATTTCGTTGAATTCTTTTATTAACCATAATGTAAAATGATCTAATCGGGTCTCTGTTTGCCCTACCCTAGAAGTTTAATAGTGCATTTCACTCGTCATTTCATGCGCTTTGAGATGCCGCTAAGCCCAATAAGCCATCTGAATAGGAGCGACGTAAATTGAACAAATGTGATAGAATTTCGCTGAATTCTTATATTAACCTTAATGTAAAATGATCTAATCGGGTCTCTGTTCGCCCTACCCTAGAAGTTTATTAGTTCATTTCCCTCGTAATTGCATGCGCTTTGAGATGCCGCATAGCCCAATTAGCTATCTGAAATAGGAGCGACGTAAAT
Organism: Macropis europaea; assembly: GCA_916610135.2. Classification (NCBI taxonomy): domain Eukaryota; kingdom Metazoa; phylum Arthropoda; class Insecta; order Hymenoptera; family Melittidae; genus Macropis; species Macropis europaea. The sequence continues at coordinate 69,833 of CAKAJE020000990.1, read as the reverse complement.
TGAACAAATGTGATAGAATTTCCCTGAATTCTTGTATTAACCAAAATATAAAATGATCTAATCGGGTCTCTGATTGCCTTATCATAGAAGTTTAATAGTGCATTTCACTCGCCATTCCACGCGCTTTAAGATGCCGCCTAGCCCAGTACGCTATCTGAGATAGGAACGCCGTAAATTGAACAAATGTGATAGAATTTTGCTGAATTCTTAAATTAACCATAATATAAACTGATCTAATCGGGTCTCTGTTTGCCCTACCCTAGAAGTTTAATAGTGCGTTTTACTCGCCATTTCATGCGCTTTCAGATGCCGCTTAGCCCAATACGCTATCTGAAATATCAAAGACGTAAATTGAACAAATGTGATAGAATTTCGCTGAATTCTTATATTACCCTTAATGTAAAATGATCTAATCGGGTCTCTGTTCGCCCTACCCTAGAAGTTTAATAGTGCATTTCACTCGTAATTGCATGCGCTTTGAGATGCCGCATAGCCCAATTAGCTATATGAAATAGGAGCGACGTAAATTGAACAAATGTGATAGAATTTCGCTGAATTCTTGTATTAACCAAAATATAAAATGATCTAATCGGGTCTCTGATTGCCCTATCATAGAAGTTTAATTGTGCATTTCACTCGCCATTCCACGCGCTTTAAGATGCCGCCTAGCCCAGTACGCTATCTGAAACAGGAACGACGTAAATTGAACAAATGTGATAGAATTTCGCTGAATTCTTAAATTAACCATAATATAAAATGATCTAATCGGGTCTCTGTTTGTCCTACCCTAGAAGTTTAATAGTGCATTTTATTCGCCATTTCATGCGCTTTGAGATGCCGTTTAGCCCAATACGCTATCTGAAATAGGAACGACGTAAATTGAACAAATGTGATAGAATTTCCCTGAATCCTTATATTAACCTTACTGTAAAATGATCTAATCGGTTCTCTGTTCGCCCTACCCTAGAAGTTTAATAGTGCCTTTCACTCGTCATTCCATGCGCTTTGAGCTGCCGCTTAGCCCAATACGCTATCTGAAATAGGAACGACGTAAATTGAACAAATGTGATAGAATTTTCCTAAATTCTTAAATTAACCATAATATAAAATGATATAATCGGGTCTCTGTTTGCCCTACCCTAGAAGTTTAATAGTGCATTTTACTCGCCATTTCATGCGCTTTGAGAAGCCGCATAGCACAATACGCTATCTGAAATAGGAGTCACGTAAATTGAAAAATGTGATAGAATTTCCCTGAATTCTTATATTAACCTTAATGTAAAATGATCTAATCGGGTCTCTGTTCGCCCTACCATAGAAGTCTAATAGTGCATTTCACTCGTCATTTCATGCGCTTTGAGATGCCGCCTAGCCCCGTACGCTATCTGAAATAGGAGCGACTTAAGTTGAACAAATGTGATAGAATTACGCTGCATTCCTATTTATTAACCGTAATATAAAATGACCTAATCGGGTCTCTGTTTGCCTTATCCTAGAAGCTTAATAGCGCATCTTACACGCCATTCCACGCGCTTTCAGATGCCGCCTAGCCCAGTATGCTATCTGAAATAGGAGCGACGTAAGTTGAACAAATGTGATAGAATTACGCTGAATTCATATATTAACCGTAATATAAAATGATCTAATCGGGTCTCTGTTTGGCTTATCCTAGAAGTTTAATAGTGCATTTTACTCGCCATTTCATGCGCTTTGAAATGCCGCTTAGCCCAATACGCTATCTGAAATAGGAGCGACGTAAATTGAACAAATGTGATAGAATTTCGCTGAATTCTTAAATTAACCATAATATAAAATGATCTAATCGGGTCTCTGTTTGTCCTACCCTAGATGTTTAATAGTGCATTTTACTCGCCATTTCATGCGCTTTGAGATGCCGCCTAGCCCAGTACGCTATCTGAAATAGGAGCGACTTAAGTTGAACAAATGTGATAGAATTACGCTGCATTCCTATTTATTAACCGTAATATAAAATGACCTAATCGGGTCTCTGTTTGCCTTATCCTAGAAGCTTAATATCGCATCTTTCTCGCCATTTCATGCGCTTTGAGAGGCCGCTTAGCCCAATACGCTATCTGAAATAGGAGCGACGTAACTTGAACAAATGTGATAGAATTTCGCTGAATTCTTTTATGAACCATAATGTAAAATGATCTAATCGGGTCTCTGTTCGCCCTAGCATAGAAGTTTAAAGCGCTTTTTATTTGCCATTTCATGCGCTTTGAGATGCCGGTTAGCCCAATACGCTATCTGAAATAGGAGCGACGTAAGTTGAACAAATGTGATAGAATTTCGCTGAATTCTTAAATTAACCATAATATAAAATGATCTAATCGGGTCTCTGTTTGTCCTACCCTAGAAGTTTAATAGTGCATTTTATTCGCCATTTCATGCGCTTTGAGATGCCGCTTAGCCCAATACGCTATCTGAAATAGGAACGACGTAAATTGAACAAATGTGATAGAATTTCCCTGAATTCTTATATTAACCTTAATGTAAAATGATCTAATCGGTTCTCTGTTCGCGCTACCCTAGAAGTTTAATAGTGCCTTTCACTCGTCATTCCATGCGCTTTGAGATGCCGCTTAGCCCAATACGCTATCTGAAATAGGAACGACGTAAATTGAACAAATGTGATAGAATTTTGCTGAATTCTTAAATTAACCATAATATAAAATGATATAATCGGGTCTCTGTTTGCCCTACCCTAGAAGTTTAATAGTGCATTTTACTCGCCATTTCATGCGCTTTGAGAAGCCGCATAGCACAATACGCTATCTGAAATAGGAGTCACGTAAATTGAAAAATGTGATAGAATTTCCCTGAATTCTTATATTAACCTTAATGTAAAATGATCTAATCGGGTCTCTGTTCGCCCTACCATAGAAGTCTAATAGTGCATTTCACTCGACATTTCATGTGCTTTGAGATGCCGCTTAGCCCAATACGCTATCTGAAATAGGAGCGACGTAAATTGAACAAATGTGATAGAATTTTGCTGACTTCTTAAATTAACCATAATATAAAGTGATCTACTCGGGTCTCTGTTTGCCCTACCCTAGAACTTTAATAGTGCACTTTATTCGCCATTTCATACGCTTTGAGATGCCGCTTAGCCCAATACGCTATCTGAAATAGGAGCGACGTAAGTTGAACAAATGTGATAGAATTTCGTTGAATTCTTTTATTAACCATAATGTAAAATGATCTAATCGGGTCTCTGTTTGCCCTACCCTAGAAGTTTAATAGTGTATTTCACTCGTCATTTCATGCGCTTTGAGATGCCGCTAAGCCCAATAAGCCATCTGAATAGGAGCGACGTAAATTGAACAAATGTGATAGAATTTCGCTGAATTCTTATATTAACCTTAATGTAAAATGATCTAATCGGGTCTCTGTTCGCCCTACCCTAGAAGTTTAATAGTGCATTTCACTCGTAATTGCATGCGCTTTGAGATGCCGCATAGCCCAATTAGCTATCTGAAATAGGAGCGACGAAAATTGAACAAATGTGATAGAATTTCGCTGAATTCTTGTATTAACCAAAATATAAAATGATCTAATCGGGTCTCTGATTGCCTTATCATAGAAGTTTAATAGTGCATTTCACTCGCCATTCCACGCGCTTTAAGATGCCGCCTAGCCCAGTACGCTATCTGAAATAGGAACGACGTAAATTGAACAAATGTGATAGAATTTTGCTGAATTCTTAAATTAACCATAATATAAACTGATCTAATCGGGTCTCTGTTTGCCCTACCCTAGAAGTTTAATAGTGCGTTTTACTCGCCATTTCATGCGCTTTCAGATGCCGCTTAGCCCAATACGCTATCTGAAATATCAAAGACGTAAATTGAACAAATGTGATAGAATTTCGCTGAATTCTTATATTACCCTTAATGTAAAATGATCTAATCGGGTCTCTGTTCGCCCTACCCTAGAAGTTTAAGAGTGCATTTCACTCGTAATTGCATGCGCTTTGAGATGCCGCATAGCCCAATTAGCTATGTGAAATAGGAGCGACGTAAATTGAACAAATGTGATAGACTTTCGCTGAATTCTTGTATTAACCAAAATATAAAATGATCTAATCGGGTCTCTGATTGCCCTATCATAGAAGTTTAATAGTGCATTTCACTCGCCATTCCACGCGCTTTAAGATGCTGCCTAGCCCAGTACGCTATCTGAAATAGGATCGACGTAAATTGAACAAATGTGATAGGATTTTGCAGAATTCTTAAATTATCCATAATATAAAATGATATAATCGGGTCTCTGGTTGCCCTACCCTAGAAATTTAACAGTGCATTTTACTCGCCATTTCTTGCGCTTTGAGATGCCGCTTAGCCCAATACGCTATCTGAAATAGGAGCGACGTAAGTTGAACAAATGTGATAGAGTTTCGCTGAATTCTTAAATTAACCATAATATAAAATGATCTAGTCGGGTCTCTGATTGCCCTATCATAGAAGTTTAACAGTGCATTTCACTCATCATTTCATGCGCTTTGAGATGCCGCTTTGCCCAATAAGCTATCTGAAATAGGAGCGACGGAAATTGAACAAATGTGATAGAATTTCCCTGAAATCTTATATTAAACAAAATGTAAAATGATCTAATCGGGTCTCTGTTCGCCCTACCCTAGAAGTTTAATAGTGCATTTTACTCGCCATTTCATGCGCTTTGAAATGCCGCTTAGCCCAATACGCTATCTGAAATAGGAGCGACGTAAATTGAACAAATGTGATAGAATTTCGCTGAATTCTTAAATTAACCATAATATAAAATGATCTAATCGGGTCTCTGTTTGTCCTACCCTAGATGTTTAATAGTGCATTTTACTCGCCATTTCATGCGCTTTGAGATGCCGCCTAGCCCAGTACGCTATCTGAAATAGGAGCGACTTAAGTTGAACAAATGTGATAGAATTACGCTGCATTCCTATTTATTTACCGTAATATAAAATGACCTAATCGGGTCTCTGTTTGCCTTATCCTAGAAGCTTAATATCGCATCTTTCTCGCCATTTCATGCGCTTTGAGAGGCCGCTTAGCCCAATACGCTATCTGAAATAGGAGCGACGTAAGTTGAACAAATGTGATAGAATTTCGCTGAATTCTTTTATGAACCATAATGTAAAATGATCTAATCGGGACTCTGTTCGCCCTAGCATAGAAGTTTAAAGCGCTTTTTATTTGCCATTTCATGCGCTTTGAGATGCCGGTTAGCCCAATACGCTATCTGAAATAGGAGCGACGTAAGTTGAACAAATGTGATAGAATTTCGCTGAATTCTTAAATTAACCATAATATAAAATGATCTAATCGGGTCTCTGTTTGTCCTACCCTAGAAGTTTAATAGTGCATTTTATTCGCCATTTCATGCGCTTTGAGATGCCGCTTAGCCCAATACGCTATCTGAAATAGGAACGACGTAAATTGAACAAATGTGATAGAATTTCCCTGAATTCTTATATTAACCTTAATGTAAAATGATCTAATCGGTTCTCTGTTCGCCCTACCCTAGAAGTTTAATAGTGCCTTTCACTCGTCATTCCATGCGCTTTGAAATGCCGCTTAGCCCAATACGCTATCTGAAATAGGAACGACGTAAATTGAACAAATGTGATAGAATTTTGCTGAATTCTTAAATTAACCATAATATAAAATGATATAATCGGGTCTCTGTTTGCCCTACCCTAGAAGTTTAATAGTGCATTTTACTCGCCATTTCATGCGCTTTGAGAAGCCGCATAGCACAATACGCTATCTGAAATAGGAGTCACGTAAACTGAACAAATGTGATAGAATTTCCCTGAATTCTTATATTAACCTTAATGTAATATGATCTAATCGGTTCTCTGTTCGCCCTACCCTGGAAGTATAATAGTGCCTTTCACTCGTCATTCCATGCGCTTTGAGATGCCGCTTAGCCCAATACGCTATCTGAAATAGGAACGACGTAAATTGAACAAATGTGATAGAATTTTGCTGAATTCTTAAATTAACCATAATATGAAATGATCTAATCGGGTCTCTGTTTGCCCTACCCTAGAAGTGTAATAGTGCATTTTACTCGCCATTTCTTGCGCTTTGAGATGCCGCTTAGCCCAATACGCTATCTGAAATATCAACGACGTAAATTGAACAAATGTGATAGAATTTCGCTGAATTCTTATATTAACCTTAATGTAAAATGATCTAATCGGGTCTCTGTTCGCCCTACCCCAGAAGTTTAACAGTGCATTTCACTCGTAATTGCATGCGCTTTGAGATGCCGCATAGCCCAATTAGCTATCTGAAATAGGAGCGACGTAAATTGAACAAATGTGATAGAATTTCGCTTAATTCTTTTATTAACCATAATGTAAAATGATCTAATCGGGTCTCTGATTGCCCTATCATAGAAGATTAGTAGTGCATTTTACTCGCCATTCCACGCGCTTGAAGATGCCGCCTAGCCCAGTACGCTATCTGAAATAGGAGCGACGTAAATTGAGCAAATGTGATCGAATTTCGCAGAATTCTTAAATTAACCATAATATAAAATTATCTAACCGGGTCTCTGATTGCCCTATCATAGAAGTTTAGTAGTGCATTTTACTCGCCATTTCATGCGCTTTCAGATGCCGCTTAGCACAATACGCTATCTGAAATAGGAGCGACGTAAATTGAACAAATATGATAGAATTTCGCTGAATTCTTAAATTAACCGTAATATAAAATGATCTAATCGGGTCTCTGTTTGCCCTACCCTAGAAGTTTAATAGTGCAGTTTACTCGCCATTTCATGCGCTTTGAGATGCCGCTTAGCCCAATACGCTATCTGAAATAGGAGCGACGTAAGTTGAACAAATGTGATAGAACTTCGCTGAATTCTTTTATTAACCATAATGTAAAATGATCTAATCGGGTCTCTGCTCGCCTTAGCCTAGAAGTTTAATAGTGCATTTTATTCGCCATTGCATGCGCTTTGAGATGCCGCTTAGCCGAATACGCTATCTGAAATAGGAGCGACGTAAATTGAACAAATGTGATAGAATTTCCCTGACATCTTATATTAAACAAAATATAAAATGATCTAGTCGGGTCTCTGATCGCCCTATCATAAAAGGTTAATAGTGCATTCTACTCGCCATTCCACCCGCTTTAAGATGCCGACTAGCCCAATACGCTATCTGAAATAGGAGCGACGTAAATTGAACAAATGTGATAGAATTTCGCTGAATTCTTAAATTAACCATAATATAAAATGATCTAATCGGGTCTCTGATTGCCCTATTATAGAAGTTAAATAGTGCATTTTACTCGCCATTCCACGCGCTTTAATATGCCGCCTAGCCCAGTACGCTATCTGAAATAGGAGCGACGTAATTTGAAGAAATGTGATAGAATTACGCTGAATTCTTATATTAACCGTAATATAAAATGACCTAATCGGGTCTCTGTTTGCCCTACCCTAGAAGTTTAATAGTCCATTTTATCCGCCATTTCATGCGCTTTGAGATGCCGGTTAGCCCAATACGCTAACTGAAATAGGAGCGACGTAAATAGAACAAATGTGATAGGATTTCCCTGAAATCTTATATTAAACAAAATATAAAATGATCTAATCGGGTCTCTGCCTGCCCTATCATTGAAGTTTAACAGTGCATTTTACTCGCCATTCCACGCGCTTTAAGATGCCGCCTAGCCCAGTACGCTATCTGAAATTGGAGCGATATAAGTTGAACAAATGTGATAGAATTACGTTGCATTCTTATATTAACCGTAATATAAAATGATCTAATCGGGTCTCTGTTTGCCTTATCCTAGAAGTTTAATAGTGCATTATACTCGCCATTTCATGCGCTTTGAGATGCCGCTTAGACCAGTACGCTATCTGAAATATCAAAGACGTAAATTGAACAAATGTGATAGAATTTCGCTGAATTCTTATGTTACCCTTAATGTAAAATGATCTAATCAGGTCTCTGTTCGCCCTACCATAGAAGTCTTATAATGCATTTCACTCGCCATATCATGCGCTTTGAGATGCCGCTTAGCCCAATACGCTATCTGAAATAGGAGCGACCTAAATTGAACGAATGTGATAGAATTTTGCTGAATTCTTAAATTAACCATAATATAAAATGATCTAATCGGGTCTCTGTTTGTCCTACCCTAGAAGTTTAATAGTGCATTTTACTCGTCATTTCATGCGCTTTGAGATGCCGCCTAGCCCAGTACGCTATCTGAAATAGGAGCGACGTAAGTTGAACAAATGTGATAGAATTTCGCTCAATTCTTAAATTAACCATAATATAAAATGATCTAATCGGGTCACTGATTGCCCTACCCTAGAAGTTTAATAGTGCATTTTACTCGCCATTTCATGCGCTTTGAGATGCCGCTTAGCCCAATACGCTATCTGAAATATGAGCGACGAAAGTTGAACAAATGTGATAGAATTTCGCTGAATTATTTTATTAACCAGAATGTAAAATGATCTAATCTGGTCTCTGTTCGCCATAGCCTAGAAGTTTAATAGTGGATTTTACTCGGCATTCCACGCGCTTTAAGATGCCGCCTATCCCAGAACGCTATCTGAAATAGGAGCGACCTAAATTGAACGAATGTGATAGAATTTTGCTGAATTCTTAAATTAACCGTAATATAAAATGATCTAATCGGGTCTCTGTTTGCCTTATCCTAGAAGTTTAATAGTGCATTTTACTCGCTATTCCACGCGCATTAAGATGCCGCCTAGCCCAGTACGCTACCTGAAATAGGAGCGACGTAAGTTGAACAAATGTGATAGAATTACGCTGAATTCTTATATTAACCGTAATATAAAATGATCTAATCGGGTCTCTGCTTGCCCTACCCTAGAACTTTAATAGTGCATTTTACTCGACATTTCATGCGCTTTGAGATGCCGCTTAGCCTAATACGCTATCTGATATAGGAGCGATATAAGTTGAACAAATGTGATAGAATTTTGCTGAATTCTTAAATTAACCATAATATAAAATGATCTAATCGGGTCTCTGCTTGCCCTACCCTAGAAGTTTAATAGTGCATTTTAGTCGCCATTTCATGCGCTTTGAGATGCCGCTTCGCCCAATACGCTATCTGAAATAGGAGCGACGTAAATTAAACAAATGTGATATAATTTCCCTGAAATCTTATATTAAACAAAATATAAAATGATCTAATCGGGTCTCTGATTGCCCTATCATAGAAGTTTAGCAGTGCATTTTACTCGCCATTCCACGCGCTTTAAGATGCCGCCTAGCCCAGTACGCTATCTAAATTAGGAGCGACGTAAGTTGAACAAATGTGATAGAATTTCGCTCAATTCTTAAATTAACCATAATATAAAATGATCTAATCGGGTCTCTGTTCTCCCTAGCCTAGAAGTTTAATAGTGCATTTTATTCTCCATTTCATAAGCTTTGAGATGCCGCTTAGCCCAATACGCTATCTGAAATAGGAGCGACGTAAATTGAACAAATGCGATAGAATTTCCCTGAAATCTTATATTAAACAAAATATAAAATGATCTAATCGGGTCTCTGATTGCCCTATCATAGAAGTTTAGTAGTGCATTTTACTCGCCATTCCACGCGTTTTAAGATGCCGCCTAGCCCACTACGCTACCTGAAGTAGGAGCGACGTAAGTTGAACAAATGTGATAGAATTTCGCTGAATTCTTAAATTAACCATAATATAAAATGATCTAATCGGGTCTCTGTTCGCCCTACCATAGAAGTCTAATACTGCATTTCACTCACCATTCCACGCGCATTAAGATGCCGCCGAGCCCAGTACGGTATCTGAAATAGGAGCGACGTAAATTGAACAAATGTGATAGAATTTTGCTGAATTCTTAAATTAACCATAATATAAAATGATCTAATCGGGTCTCTGTACGCCCTACCATAGAAATCCAATAGTGCATATTACTCGCCATTTCATGCGCTTTCCGATACCGCTTAGCCCAATACGCTATCTGAAATAGGAGCGACGTAAGTTGAACAAATGTGATAGAATTTCGCTGAATTCTTTTATTAACCATAATGTAAAATGATCTGATCGGGTCTCTGTTCGCCCTAGCCTAGAAGTTTAACAGTGCATTTTATTCGCCATTTCATGCGCTTTGAGATGCCGCTTAGCTGAATACGCTATCTGAAATAGGAGCGACGTAAATTGACAAATGCGATAGAATTTCACTGAATTCTTAAATTAACCATAATATAAAATGATATAATCGGGTCTCTGTTTGAACTACCCTAGAAGTTTAATAGTGCATTTTACTCGCCATTTCATGTGCTTTGAGATGCCGCATAGCCCAATACGCTATCTGGAATAGGAGCGACGTAAATTGAACAAATGTGATAGAATTTCCCTGAATTCTTATATTAACCTTAATGTAAAATGATCTAATCGGGGCTCTGTTCGCCCTACCATAGAAGTCTAATAGTGCATTTCACTCGCCATTTCAAGCGCTTTGAGATGCCGCTTAGCACAATACGCTATTTGAAATAGGGGCGACGTAAATTGAACAAATGTGATAGAATTACGCTGAATTCTTTTATTAACCATAATGTAAAATGATCTAATCGGGTCTCTGTTCGCCCTACCATAGAAATCTAATAGTGCATATTACTCGCCATTTCATGCGCTTTGAGATGCCGCTTAGCCCAATACGCTATCTGAAATAGGAGCGACGTAAGTTGAACAAATGTGATAGAACTTCGCTGAATTCTTTTATTAACCATAATGTAAAATGATCTGATCGGGTCTCTGTTCGCCCTAGCCTAGAAGTTTAACAGTGCATTTTATTCGCCATTTCATGCGCTTTGAGATGCCGCTTAGCTGAATACGCTATCTGAAATAGGAGCGACGTAAATTGAACAAATGCGATAGAATTTCACTGAATTCTTAAATTAACCATAATATAAAATGATCTAATCGGGTCTCTGTTTGACCTACCCTAGAAGTTTAATAGTGCATTTTACTCGCCATTTCATGTGCTTTGAGATGCCGCATAGCCCAATACGCTATCTGGAATAGGAGCGACGTAAATTGAACAAATGTGATAGAATTTCCCTGAATTCTTATATTAACCTTAATGTAAAATGATCTAATCGGGTCTCTGTTCGCCCTACCATAGAAGTCTAATAGTGCATTTCACTCGCCATTTCATGCGCTTTGAGATGCCGCTTAGCACAATACGCTATTTGAAATAGGGGCGACGTAAATTGAACAAATGTGATAGAATTACGCTGAATTCTTATATTAACCGTAATATAAAATGATCTAATCGGGTCTCTGTTTGCCTTATCCTAGAAGTTTAATAGTGCATTTTACTCAACATTTCATGCGCTTTGAGATGCCGCTTAGCCCAATACGCTATCTGAAATAGGAGCGACGTAAATTGAACAAATGTGATAGAATTTCCCTGAATCCTTATATTAACCTTAATGTAAAATGATCTAATCGGGTCTCTGTTCGCCCTACCATAGAAGTCTAATAGTGCATTTCACTCGCCATTTCATGCGCTTTGAGATGCCGCTTCGCCCAATACGCTATCTGAAATAGGAGCGACGTAAATTGAACAAATGTGATAGAATTTCGCTGAATTCTTAAATTAACCATAATATAAAATGATCTAGTCGGGTCTCTGATTGCCCTATCATAGAAGTTTAACAGTGCATTTCACTCGACATTTCATGTGCTTTGAGATGCCGCTTAGCCCAATACGCTATCTGAAATAGGAGCGACGTAAATTGAACAAATGTGATAGAATTTTGCTGACTTCTTAAATTAACCATAATATAAAGTGATCCACTCGGGTCTCTGTTTGCCCTACCCTAGAACTTTAATAGTGCACTTTATTCGCCATTTCATACGCTTTGAGATGCCGCTTAGCCCAATACGCTATCTGAAATAGGAGCGACGTAAGTTGAACAAATGTGATAGAATTTCGTTGAATTCTTTTATTAACCAAAATATAAAATGATCTAATCGGGTCTCTGATTGCCCTATCATAGAAGTTTAATAGTGCATTTCACTCGCCATTCCACGCGCTTTAAGATGCCGCCTAGCCCAGTACGCTATCTGAAATAGGAACGACGTAAATTGAACAAATGTGATAGGATTTTTCAGAATTCTTAAATTAACCATAATATAAAATGATCTAATCGGGTCTCTGGTTGCCCTACCCTAGAAATTTAACAGTGCATTTTACTCGCCATTTCATGCGCTTTGAGATGCCGCTTAGCCCAATACGCTATCTGAAATAGGAGCGACGCAAGTTGAACAAATGTGATAGAATTTCGCTTAATTCTTTTATTAACCATAATGTAAAATGATCTAATCGGGTCTCTGATTGCCCTATCATAGAAGTTTAGTAGTGCATTTTACTCGCCATTCCACGCGCTTTAAGAAGCCGCCTAGCCCTGTGGGCTATCTGAAATAGAAGCGACGAAAGTTGAACAAATGTGATAGAATTACGCTGCATTCTTATATTAACCGTAATATAAAATGATCTAATCGGGTCTCTGTTTCCCTAACCCTAGAAGTTTAATAGTGCATTTTACTCGCCACTTCATGCGCTTTGAGATGCCGCTTAGCCCAATACACTATCTGGAATAGGAGCAACGTAAATTGAACGAATGTGATAGAATTTCGCTGAATTCTTAAATTAACCATAATATGAAATGATCTAATCGGGTCTCTGTTTGCCCTACCCTAGAAGTGTAATAGTGCATTTTACTCGCCATTTCTTGCGCTTTGAGATGCCGCTTAGCCCAATACGCTATCTGAAATATCAACGACGTAAATTGAACAAATGTGATAGAATTTCGCTGAATTCTTATATTACCCTTAATGTAAAATGATCTAATCGGGTCTCTGTTCGCCCTACCCTAGAAGTTTAAGAGTGCATTTCACTCGTAATTGCATGCGCTTTGAGATGCCGCATAGCCCAATTAGCTATGTGAAATAGGAGCGACGTAAATTGAACAAATGTGATAGACTTTCGCTGAATTCTTGTATTAACCAAAATATAAAATGATCTAATCGGGTCTCTGATTGCCCTATCATAGAAGTTTAATAGTGCATTTCACTCGCCATTCCACGCGCTTTAAGATGCTGCCTAGCCCAGTACGCTATCTGAAATAGGATCGACGTAAATTTAACAAATGTGATAGGATTTTGCAGAATTCTTAAATTATCCATAATATAAAATGATCTAATCGGGTCTCTGGTTGCCCTACCCTAGAAATTTAACAGTGCATTTTACTCGCCATTTCTTGCGCTTTGAGATGCCGCTTAGCCCAATACGCTATCTGAAATAGGAGCGACGTAAGTTGAACAAATGTGATAGAGTTTCGCTGAATTCTTAAATTAACCATAATATAAAATGATCTAGTCGGGTCTCTGATTGCCCTATCATAGAAGTTTAACAGTGCATTTCACTCATCATTTCATGCGCTTTGAGATGCCGCTTTGCCCAATAAGCTATCTGAAATAGGAGCGACGGAAATTGAACAAATGTGATAGAATTTCCCTGAAATCTTATATTAAACAAAATGTAAAATGATCTAATCGGGTCTCTGTTCGCCCTAGCCTAGAAGTTTAATCGTGCATTTTACTCGCCATTTCATGCGCTTTGAGATGCCGCTTAGCCCAATACGCTATCTGAAATAGGAACGACGTAAACTGAACAAATGTGATAGAATTTCCCTGAATTCTTATATTAACCTTAATGTAAAATGATCTAATCGGTTCTCTGTTCGCCCTACCCTGGAAGTATAATAGTGCCTTTCACTCGTCATTCCATGCGCTTTGAGATGCCGCTTAGCCCAATACGCTATCTGAAATAGGAACGACGTAAATTGAACAAATGTGATAGAATTTTGCTGAATTCTTAAATTAACCATAATATAAACTGATCTAATCGGGTCTCTGTTTGCCCTACCCTAGAAGTTTAATAGTGCATTTCACTCGCCAATCCACGCGCTTTAAGATGCCGCCTAGCCCAGTACGCTATCTGAAATAGGAACGACGTAAATTGAACAAATGTGATAGAATTTTGCTGAATTCTTAAATTAACCATAATATAAACTGATCTAATCGGGTCTCTGTTTGCCCTACCCTAGAAGTTTAATAGTGCGTTTTACTCGCCATTTCATGCGCTTTCAGATGCCGCTTAGCCCAATACGCTATCTGAAATATCAAAGACGTAAATTGAACAAATGTGATAGAATTTCGCTGAATTCTTATATTACCCTTAATGTAAAATGATCTAATCGGGTCTCTGTTCGCCCTACCCTAGAAGTTTAAGAGTGCATTTCACTCGTAATTGCATGCGCCTTGAGATGCCGCATAGCCCAATTAGCTATATGAATTAGGAGCGACGTAAATTGAACAATTGTGATAGAATTTCGCTGAATTCTTGTATTAACCAAAATATAAAATGATCTAATCGGGTCTCTGATTGCCCTATCATAGAAGTTTAATAGTGCATTTCACTCGCCATTCCACGCGCTTTAAGATGCCGCCTAGCCCAGTACGCTATCTGAAATAGGAACGACGTAAATTGAACAAATGTGATAGGATTTTGCAGAATTCTTAAATTAACCATAATATAAAATGATCTAATCGGTTCTCTGTTCGCCCTACCCTAGAAGTTTAATAGTGCCTTTCACTCGTCATTCCATGCGCTTTGAGATGCCGCTTAGCCCAATACGCTATCTGAAATAGGAACGACGTAAATTGAACAAATGTGATAGAATTTTGCTGAATTCTTAAATTAACCATAATATAAAATGATATAATCGGGTCTCTGTTTGCCCTACCCTAGAAGTTTAATATTGCATTTTACTCGCCATTTAATGCGCTTTGAGAAGCCGCATAGCACAATACGCTATCTGAAATAGGAGTCACGTAAATTGAAAAATGTGATAGAATTTCCCTGAATTCTTATATTAACCTTAATGTAAAATGTTCTAATCGGGTCTCTGTTCGCCCTACCATAGAAGTCTAATAGTGCATTTCACTCGACATTTCATGTGCTTTGAGATGCCGCTTAGCCCAATACGCTATCTGAAATAGGAGAGACGTAAATTGAACAAATGTGATAGAATTTCGCTGACTTCTTAAATTAACCATAATATAAAGTGATCTACTCGGGTCTCTGTTTGCCCTACCCTAGAACTTTAATAGTGCACTTTATTCGCCATTTCATGCGCTTTGAGATGCCGCTTAGCCCAATACGCTATCTGAAATAGGAGCGACGCAAGTTGAACAAATGTGATAGAATTTCGCTTAATTCTTTTATTAACCATAATGTAAAATGATCTAATCGGGTCTCTTATTGCCCTATCATAGAAGTTTAGTAGTGCATTTTACACGCCATTCCACGCGCTTTAAGAAGCCGCCTAGCCCTGTAGGCTATCTGAAATAGAAGCGACGAACGTTGAACAAATGTGATAGAATTACGCTGCATTCTTATATTAACCGTAATATAAAATGATCTAATCGGGTCTCTGTTTCCCTAACCCTAGAAGTTTAATAGTGCATTTTACTCGCCACTTCATGCGCTTTGAGATGCCGCTTAGCCCAATACACTATCTGGAATAGGAGCGACGTAAATTGAACGAATGTGATAGAATTTCGCTGAATTCTTAAATTAACCATAATATGAAATGATCTAATCGGGTCTCTGTTTTCCCTACCCTAGAAGTGTAATAGTGCATTTTACTCGCCATTTCTTGCGCTTTGAGATGCCGCTTAGCCCAATACGCTATCTGAAATATCAACGACGTAAATTGAACAAATGTGATAGAATTTCGCTGAATTCTTATATTAACCTTAATGTAAAATGATCTAATCGGGTCTCTGTTCGCCCTACCCCAGAAGTTTAATAGTGCATTTCACTCGTAATTGCATGCGCTTTGAGATGCCGCATAGCCCAATTAGTTATCTGAAATAGGAGCGACGTAAATTGAACAAATGTGATAGAATTTCGCTTAATTCTTTTATTAACCATAATGTAAAATGATCTAATCGGGTCTCTGATTGCCCTATCATAGAAGATTAGTAGTGCATTTCACTCGCCATTCCACGCGCTTTAAGATGCCGCGTAGCCCAGTACGCTATCTGAAATAGGAACGACGTAAATTGAACAAATGTGATAGAATTTTGCTGAATTCTTAAATTAACCAAAATATAAACTGATCTAATCGGGTCTCTGTTTGCCCTACCCTAGAAGTTTAATAGTGCGTTTTACTCGCCATTTCATGCGCTTTCAGATGCCGCTTAGCCCAATACGCTATCTGAAATATCAAAGACGTAAATTGAACAAATGTGATAGAATTTCGCTGAATTCTTATATTACCCTTAATGTAAAATGATCTAATCGGGTCTCTGTTCGCCCTACCCTAGAAGTTTAAGAGTGCATTTCACTCGTAATTGCATGCGCTTTGAGATGCCGCATAGCCCAATTAGCTATGTGAAATAGGAGCGACGTAAATTGAACAAATGTGATAGACTTTCGCTGAATTCTTGTATTAACCAAAATATAAAATGATCTAATCGGGTCTCTGATTGCCCTATCATAGAAGTTTAATAGTGCATTTCACTCGCCATTCCACGCGCTTTAAGATGCTGCCTAGCCCAGTACGCTATCTGAAATAGGATCGACGTAAATTGAACAAATGTGATAGGATTTTGCAGAATTCTTAAATTATCCATAATATAAAATGATCTAATCGGGTCTCTGGTTGCCCTACCCTAGAAATTTAACAGTGCATTTTACTCGCCATTTCTTGCGCTTTGAGATGCCGCTTAGCCCAATACGCTATCTGAAATAGGAGCGACGTAAGTTGAACAAATGTGATAGAGTTTCGCTGAATTCTTAAATTAACCATAATATAAAATGATCTAGTCGGGTCTCTGATTGCCCTATCATAGAAGTTTAACAGTGCATTTCACTCATCATTTCATGCGCTTTGAGATGCCGCTTTGCCCAATAAGCTATCTGAAATAGGAGCGACGGGAATTGAACAAATGTGATAGAATTTCCCTGAAATCTTATATTAAACAAAATGTAAACTGATCTAATCGGGTCTCTGTTTGCCCTACCCTAGAAGTTTAATAGTGCGTTTTACTCGCCATTTCATGCGCTTTCAGATGCCGCTTAGCCCAATACGCTATCTGAAATATCAAAGACGTAAATTGAACAAATGTGATAGAATTTCGCTGAATTCTTATATTACCCTTAATGTAAAATGATCTAATCGGGTCTCTGTTCGCCCTACCCTAGAAGTTTAAGAGTGCATTTCACTCGTAATTGCATGCGCTTTGAGATGCCGCATAGCCCAATTAGCTATGTGAAATAGGAGCGACGTAAATTGAACAAATGTGATAGACTTTCGCTGAATTCTTGTATTAACCAAAATATAAAATGATCTAATCGGGTCTCTGATTGCCCTATCATAGAAGTTTAATAGTGCATTTCACTCGCCATTCCACGCGCTTTAAGATGCTGCCTAGCCCAGTACGCTATCTGAAATAGGATCGACGTAAATTGAACAAATGTGATAGGATTTTGCAGAATTCTTAAATTATCCATAATATAAAATGATCTAATCGGGTCTCTGGTTGCCCTACCCTAGAAATTTAACAGTGCATTTTACTCGCCATTTCTTGCGCTTTGAGATGCCGCTTAGCCCAATACGCTATCTGAAATAGGAGCGACGTAAGTTGAACAAATGTGATAGAGTTTCGCTGAATTCTTAAATTAACCATAATATAAAATGATCTAGTCGGGTCTCTGATTGCCCTATCATAGAAGTTTAACAGTGCATTTCACTCATCATTTCATGCGCTTTGAGATGCCGCTTTGCCCAATAAGCTATCTGAAATAGGAGCGACGGGAATTGAACAAATGTGATAGAATTTCCCTGAAATCTTATATTAAACAAAATGTAAAATGATCTAATCGGGTCTCTGTTTGCCCTACCCTAGAAGTTTAATAGTGCAGTTTACTCGCCATTTCATGCGCTTTCAGATGCCGCTTAGCCCAATACGCTATCTGAAATATCAAAGACGTAAATTGAACAAATGTGATAGAATTTCGCTGAATTCTTTTATTAACCATAATGTAAAATGATCTAATCGGGTCTCTGCTCGCCTTAGCCTAGAAGTTTAATAGTGCATTTTATTCGCCATTGCATGCGCTTTGAGATGCCGCTTAGCCGAATACGCTATCTGAAATAGGAGCGACGTAAATTGAACAAATGTGATAGAATTTCCCTGACATCTTATATTAAACAAAATATAAAATGATCTAGTCGGGTCTCTGATCGCCCTATCATAAAAGGTTAATAGTGCATTCTACTCGCCATTCCACCCGCTTTAAGATGCCGACTAGCCCAATACGCTATCTGAAATAGGAGCGACGTAAATTGAACAAATGTGATAGAATTTCGCTGAATTCTTAAATTAACCATAATATAAAATGATCTAATCGGGTCTCTGATTGCCCTATTATAGAAGTTAAATAGTGCATTTTACTCGCCATTCCACGCGCTTTAATATGCCGCCTAGCCCAGTACGCTATCTGAAATAGGAGCGACGTAATTTGAAGAAATGTGATAGAATTACGCTGAATTCTTATATTAACCGTAATATAAAATGACCTAATCGGGTCTCTGTTTGCCCTACCCTAGAAGTTTAATAGTCCATTTTATCCGCCATTTCATGCGCTTTGAGATGCCGGTTAGCCCAATACGCTAACTGAAATAGGAGCGACGTAAATAGAACAAATGTGATAGGATTTCCCTGAAATCTTATATTAAACAAAATATAAAATGATCTAATCGGGTCTCTGCCTGCCCTATCATTGAAGTTTAACAGTGCATTTTACTCGCCATTCCACGCGCTTTAAGATGCCGCCTAGCCCAGTACGCTATCTGAAATTGGAGCGATATAAGTTGAACAAATGTGATAGAATTACGCTGCATTCTTATATTAACCGTAATATAAAATGATCTAATCGGGTCTCTGTTTGCCTTATCCTAGAAGTTTAATAGTGCATTATACTCGCCATTTCATGCGCTTTGAGATGCCGCTTAGACCAGTACGCTATCTGAAATATCAAAGACGTAAATTGAACAAATGTGATAGAATTTCGCTGAATTCTTATGTTACCCTTAATGTAAAATGATCTAATCAGGTCTCTGTTCGCCCTACCATAGAAGTCTTATAATGCATTTCACTCGCCATATCATGCGCTTTGAGATGCCGCTTAGCCCAATACGCTATCTGAAATAGGAGCGACCTAAATTGAACGAATGTGATAGAATTTTGCTGAATTCTTAAATTAACCATAATATAAAATGATCTAATCGGGTCTCTGTTTGTCCTACCCTAGAAGTTTAATAGTGCATTTTACTCGTCATTTCATGCGCTTTGAGATGCCGCCTAGCCCAGTACGCTATCTGAAATAGGAGCGACGTAAGTTGAACAAATGTGATAGAATTTCGCTCAATTCTTAAATTAACCATAATATAAAATGATCTAATCGGGTCACTGATTGCCCTACCCTAGAAGTTTAATAGTGCATTTTACTCGCCATTTCATGCGCTTTGAGATGCCGCTTAGCCCAATACGCTATCTGAAATATGAGCGACGAAAGTTGAACAAATGTGATAGAATTTCGCTGAATTATTTTATTAACCAGAATGTAAAATGATCTAATCTGGTCTCTGTTCGCCATAGCCTAGAAGTTTAATAGTGGATTTTACTCGGCATTCCACGCGCTTTAAGATGCCGCCTATCCCAGAACGCTATCTGAAATAGGAGCGACCTAAATTGAACGAATGTGATAGAATTTTGCTGAATTCTTAAATTAACCATAATATAAAATGATCTAATCGGGTCTCTGCTTGCCCTACCCTTGAAGTTTAATAGTGCATTTCAGTCGCCATTTCATGCGCTTTGAGATACCGCTTCGCCCAATACGCTATCTGAAATAGGAGCGACGTAAATTAAACAAATGTGATAGAATTGCCCTGAAATCTTATATTAAACAAAATATAAAATGATCTAATCGGGTCTCTGATTGCCCTATCATAGATGTTTAGCAGTGCATTTTACACGCCATTCCAAGCGCTTTAAGATGCCGCCTAGCACAGTACGCTATCTAAATTAGGAGCGACGTAAGTTGAACAAATGTGATAGAATTTCGCTCAATTCTTAAATTAACCATAATATAAAATGATCGAATCGGGTCTCTGTTTGCCCTACCCTAGAACTTTTATAGTGCGTTTTACTCGTTATTTCATGCGCTTTGAGATGCCGCTTAGCCTAATACGCTATCTGAAATAGGAGCGATATAAGTTGAACAAATGTGATAGAATTTCGCTGAATTCTTTTATTAACCATAATGTAAAATGATCTAATCGGATCTCTGTTCGCCCTAGCCTAGAACTTTAATAGTGCATTTTATTCGCCATTTCATACGCTTTGAGATGCCGCTTTGCCCAATACGCTATCTGAAATAGGAGCGACGTAAATTGAACAAATGTGATAGAATTTCACTGAATTCTTATATTAACCAAAATATAAAATGATCTAATCGGGTCTCTGATTGCCCTAGCATAGAAGTTTAATAGTGCGTTTTACTCGCCACTCCGCGGGCTTTAAGATGCCGCATAGCCCAGTTCGCTATCTGAAATATGAGCGACGTAAATTGAACAAATGTGATAGAATTTCGCTGAATTCTTATATTAACCATAATGTAGAATGATCTAATCGGGTCTCTGTTCGCACTACCGTAGAAGTTTAATAGTGCACTTTACTCGCCATTTCATGAGCTTTGAGATGCCGCTTAGCCCAATACGGTATCTGAAATAGGAGCGACGTAAATTGAACAAATGTGATAGAATTTCACTGAATCCTTATATTAACCAAAATATAAAATGATCTAATCGGGTCTCTGATTGCCCTACCATAGAAGTTTAATAGTGCATTTTACTCGCCATTCCGCGCGCTTTAAGATACCGCATAGCCCAGTTCGCTATCTGAAATATGAGCGACGTAAATTGAACAAATGTGATAGAATTTCGCTGAATTCTTATATTAACCAAAATATAAAATGATCTAATCGGGTCTCTGTTTGCCTTATCCTAGAAGTTTAATAGTGCATTTCACTCGTCATTTCATGCGCTTTGAGATGCCGCTAAGCACAATAAGCTATCTGGAATAGCAGCGACGTAAATTGAACAAATGTGATAGAATTACGCCGAATTCTTATATTAACCGTAATATAAAATGATCTAATCGGGTCTCTGTTTGCCTTATCCTAGAAGTTTAATAGTGCATTTTACTCGCTATTCCACGCGCATTAAGATGCCGCCTAGCCCAGTACGCTACCTGAAATAGGAGCGACGTAAGTTGAACAAATGTGATAGAATTACGCTGAATTCTTATATTAACCGTAATATAAAATGATCTAATCGGGTCTCTGCTTGCCCTACCCTAGAACTTTAATAGTGCATTTTACTCGACATTTCATGCGCTTTGAGATGCCGCTTAGCCTAATACGCTATCTGATATAGGAGCGATATAAGTTGAACAAATGTGATAGAATTTTGCTGAATTCTTAAATTAACCATAATATAAAATGATCTAATCGGGTCTCTGCTTGCCCTACCCTAGAAGTTTAATAGTGCATTTTAGTCGCCATTTCATGCGCTTTGAGATGCCGCTTCGCCCAATACGCTATCTGAAATAGGAGCGACGTAAATTAAACAAATGTGATAGAATTTCCCTGAAATCTTATATTAAACAAAATATAAAATGATCTAATCGGGTCTCTGATTGCCCTATCATAGAAGTTTAGCAGTGCATTTTACTCGCCATTCCACGCGCTTTAAGATGCCGCCTAGCCCAGTACGCTATCTAAATTAGGAGCGACGTAAGTTGAACAAATGTGATAGAATTTCGCTCAATTCTTAAATTAACCATAATATAAAATGATCTAATCGGGTCTCTGTTCTCCCTAGCCTAGAAGTTTAATAGTGCATTTTATTCTCCATTTCATAAGCTTTGAGATGCCGCTTAGCCCAATACGCTATCTGAAATAGGAGCGACGTAAATTGAACAAATGCGATAGAATTTCCCTGAAATCTTATATTAAACAAAATATAAAATGATCTAATCGGGTCTCTGATTGCCCTATCATAGAAGTTTAGTAGTGCATTTTACTCGCCATTCCACGCGTTTTAAGATGCCGCCTAGCCCACTACGCTACCTGAAGTAGGAGCGACGTAAGTTGAACAAATGTGATAGAATTTCGCTGAATTCTTATATTAACCATAATATAAAATGATCTAATCGGGTCTCTGTTCGCCCTACCATAGAAGTCTAATACTGCATTTCACTCACCATTCCACGCGCATTAAGATGCCGCCGAGCCCAGTACGGTATCTGAAATAGGAGCGACGTAAATTGAACAAATGTGATAGAATTTTGCTGAATTCTTAAATTAACCATAATATAAAATGATCTAATCGGGTCTCTGTACGCCCTACCATAGAAATCTAATAGTGCATATTACTCGCCATTTCATGCGCTTTCAGATACCGCTTAGCCCAATACGCTATCTGAAATAGGAGCGACGTAAGTTGAACAAATGTGATAGAATTTCGCTGAATTCTTTTATTAACCATAATGTAAAATGATCTGATCGGGTCTCTGTTCGCCCTAGCCTAGAAGTTTAACAGTGCATTTTATTCGCCATTTCATGCGCTTTGAGATGCCGCTTAGCTGAATACGCTATCTGAAATAGGAGCGACGTAAATTGACAAATGCGATAGAATTTCACTGAATTCTTAAATTAACCATAATATAAAATGATATAATCGGGTCTCTGTTTGAACTACCCTAGAAGTTTAATAGTGCATTTTACTCGCCATTTCATGTGCTTTGAGATGCCGCATAGCCCAATACGCTATCTGGAATAGGAGCGACGTAAATTGAACAAATGTGATAGAATTTCCCTGAATTCTTATATTAACCTTAATGTAAAATGATCTAATCGGGGCTCTGTTCGCCCTACCATAGAAGTCTAATAGTGCATTTCACTCGCCATTTCATGCGCTTTGAGATGCCGCATAGCCCAATACGCTATCTGGAATAGGAGCGACGTAAATTGAACAAATGTGATAGAATTTCCCTGAATTCTTATATTAACCTTAATGTAAAATGATCTAATCGGGTCTCTGTTCGCCCTACCATAGAAGTCTAATAGTGCATTTCACTCGCCATTTCATGCGCTTTGAGATGCCGCTTAGCACAATACGCTATTTGAAATAGGGGCGACGTAAATTGAACAAATGTGATAGAATTACGCTGAATTCTTATATTAACCGTAATATAAAATGATCTAATCGGGTCTCTGTTTGCCTTATCCTAGAAGTTTAATAGTGCATTTTACCCAACATTTCATGCGCTTTGAGATGCCGCTTAGCCCAATACGCTATCTGAAATAGGAGCGACGTAAATTGAACAAATGTGATAGAATTTCGCTGAATTCTTTTATTAACCATAATGTAAAATGATCTGATCGGGTCTCTGTTCGCCCTAGCCTAGAAGTTTAAGAGTGCATTTGATTCGCCATTTCGTGCGCTTTGAGATGCCGCTTAGCCGAATACGCTATCTGAATTAGGAGCGACGTAAATTGAACAAATGTGATAGAATTTCCCTGAAATCTGATATTATACAGAATATAAAATGATCTAATCGGGTCTCTGATTGCCCTATCATAGAAGTTTAGTAGTGCGTTTTACTCGCCATTGCACGCGCTTTAAGATGCCGCCTAGCCCAGTACGCTATCAGAAATAGGAGCGACGTAAATTGAACAAATGTGATAGAATTTCCCTGAATCCTTATATTAACCTTAATGTAAAATGATCTAATCGGGTCTCTGTTCGCCCTACCATAGAAGTCTAATAGTGCATTTCACTCGCCATTTCATGCGCTTTGAGATGCCGCTTCGCCCAATACGCTATCTGAAATAGGAGCGACGTAAATTGAACAAATGTGATAGAATTTCGCTGAATTCTTAAATTAACCATAATATAAAATGATCTAGTCGGGTCTCTGATTGCCCTATCATAGAAGTTTAACAGTGCATTTCACTCGACATTTCATGTGCTTTGAGATGCCGCTTAGCCCAATACGCTATCTGAAATAGGAGCGACGTAAATTGAACAAATGTGATAGAATTTTGCTGACTGCTTAAATTAACCATAATATAAAGTGATCCACTCGGGTCTCTGTTTGCCCTACCCTAGAACTTTAATAGTGCACTTTATTCGCCATTTCATACGCTTTGAGATGCCGCTTAGCCCAATACGCTATCTGAAATAGGAGCGACGTAAGTTGAACAAATGTGATAGAATTTCGTTGAATTCTTTTATTAACCAAAATATAAAATGATCTAATCGGGTCTCTGATTGCCCTATCATAGAAGTTTAATAGTGCATTTCACTCGCCATTCCACGCGCTTTAAGATGCCGCCTAGCCCAGTACGCTATCTGAAATAGGAACGACGTAAATTGAACAAATATGATAGGATTTTACAGAATTCTTAAATTAACCATAATATAAAATGATCTAATCGGGTCTCTGGTTGCCCTACCCTAGAAATTTAACAGTGCATTTTACTCGCCATTTCATGCGCTTTGAGATGCCGCTTAGCGCAATACGCTATCTGAAATAGGAGCGACGCAAGTTGAACAAATGTGATAGAATTTCGCTTAATTCTTTTATTAACCATAATGTAAAATGATCTAATCGGGTCTCTGATTGCCCTATCATAGAAGTTTAGTAGTGCATTTTACTCGCCATTCCACGCGCTTTAAGAAGCCGCCTAGCCCTGTAGGCTATCTGAAATAGAAGCGACGAAAGTTGAACAAATGTGACAGAATTACGCTGCATTCTTATATTAACCGTAATATAAAATGATCTAATCGGGTCTCTGTTTCCCTGACCCTAGAAGTTTAATAGTGCATTTTACTCGCCACTTCATGCGATTTGAGATGCCGCTTAGCCGAATACGCTATCTGAAATAGGAGCGACGTAAATTGAACAAATGTGATAGAATTTCCCTGACATCTTATATTAAACAAAATATAAAATGATCTAGTCGGGTCTCTGATCGCCCTATCATAAAAGGTTAATAGTGCATTCTACTCGCCATTCCACCCGCTTTAAGATGCCGAATAGCCCAATACGCTATCTGAAATAGGAGCGACGTAAATTGAACAAATGTGATAGAATTTCGCTGAATTCTTAAATTAACCATAATATAAAATGATCTAATCGGGTCTCTGATTGCCCTATTATAGAAGTTAAATAGTGCATTTTACTCGCCATTCCACGCGCTTTAATATGCCGCCTAGCCCAGTACGCTATCTGAAATAGGAGCGACGTAATTTGAAGAAATGTGATAGAATTACGCTGAATTCTTATATTAACCGTAATATAAAATGACCTAATCGGGTCTCTGTTTGCCCTACCCTAGAAGTTTAATAGTCCATTTTATCCGCCATTTCATGCGCTTTGAGATGCCGGTTTGCCCAATACGCTAACTGAAATAGGAGCGACGTAAATAGAACAAATGTGATAGGATTTCCCTGAAATCTTATATTAAACAAAATATAAAATGATCTAATCGGGTCTCTGACTGCCCTATCATTGAAGTTTAACAGTGCATTTTACTCGCCATTCCACGCGCTTTAAGATGCCGCCTAGCCCAGTACGCTATCTGAAATTGGAGCGATATAAGTTGAACAAATGTGATAGAATTACGCTGCATTCTTATATTAACCGTAATATAAAATGATCTAATCGGGTCTCTGTTTGCCTTATCCTAGAAGTTTAATAGTGCATTATACTCGCCATTTCATGCGCTTTGAGATGCCGCTTAGACCAGTACGCTATCTGAAATATCAAAGACGTAAATTGAACAAATGTGATAGAATTTCGCTGAATTCTTATATTAACCAAAATATAAAATGATCTAATCGGGTCTCTGTTTGCCTTATCCTAGAAGTTTAATAGTGCATTTCACTCGTCATTTCATGCGCTTTGAGATGCCGCTAAGCACAATAAGCTATCTGGAATAGCAGCGACGTAAATTGAACAAATGTGATAGAATTACGCCGAATTCTTATATTAACCGTAATATAAAATGATCTAATCGGGTCTCTGTTTGCCTTATCCTAGAAGTTTAATAGTGCATTTTACTCGCTATTCCACGCGCATTAAGATGCCGCCTAGCCCAGTACGCTACCTGAAATAGGAGCGACGTAAGTTGAACAAATGTGATAGAATTACGCTGAATTCTTATATTAACCGTAATATAAAATGATCTAATCGGGTCTCTGCTTGCCCTACCCTAGAACTTTAATAGTGCATTTTACTCGACATTTCATGCGCTTTGAGATGCCGCTTAGCCTAATACGCTATCTGATATAGGAGCGATATAAGTTGAACAAATGTGATAGAATTTTGCTGAATTCTTAAATTAACCATAATATAAAATGATCTAATCGGGTCTCTGCTTGCCCTACCCTAGAAGTTTAATAGTGCATTTTAGTCGCCATTTCATGCGCTTTGAGATGCCGCTTCGCCCAATGCGCTATCTGAAATAGGAGCGACGTAAATTAAACAAATGTGATAGAATTTCCCTGAAATCTTATATTAAACAAAATATAAAATGATCTAATCGGGTCTCTGATTGCCCTATCATAGAAGTTTAGCAGTGCATTTTACTCGCCATTCCACGCGCTTTAAGATGCCGCCTAGCCCAGTACGCTATCTAAATTAGGAGCGACGTAAGTTGAACAAATGTGATAGAATTTCGCTCAATTCTTAAATTAACCATAATATAAAATGATCTAATCGGGTCTCTGTTCTCCCTAGCCTAGAAGTTTAATAGTGCATTTTATTCTCCATTTCATAAGCTTTGAGATGCCGCTTAGCCCAATACGCTATCTGAAATAGGAGCGACGTAAATTGAACAAATGCGATAGAATTTCCCTGAAATCTGATATTAAACAAAATATAAAATGATCTAATCGGGTCTCTGATTGCCCTATCATAGAAGTTTAGTAGTGCATTTTACTCGCCATTCCACGCGTTTTAAGATGCCGCCTAGCCCACTACGCTACCTGAAGTAGGAGCGACGTAAGTTGAACAAATGTGATAGAATTTCGCTGAATTCTTAAATTAACCATAATATAAAATGATCTAATCGGGTCTCTGTTCGCCCTACCATAGAAGTCTAATACTGCATTTCACTCACCATTCCACGCGCATTAAGATGCCGCCGAGCCCAGTACGGTATCTGAAATAGGAGCGACGTAAATTGAACAAATGTGATAGAATTTTGCTGAATTCTTAAATTAACCATAATATAAAATGATCTAATCGGGTCTCTGTACGCCCTACCATAGAAATCTAATAGTGCATATTACTCGCCATTTCATGCGCTTTCAGATACCGCTTAGCCCAATACGCTATCTGAAATAGGAGCGACGTAAGTTGAACAAATGTGATAGAATTTCGCTGAATTCTTTTATTAACCATAATGTAAAATGATCTGATCGGGTCTCTGTTCGCCCTAGCCTAGAAGTTTAACAGTGCATTTTATTCGCCATTTCATGCGCTTTGAGATGCCGCTTAGCTGAATACGCTATCTGAAATAGGAGCGACGTAAATTGACAAATGCGATAGAATTTCACTGAATTCTTAAATTAACCATAATATAAAATGATATAATCGGGTCTCTGTTTGAACTACCCTAGAAGTTTAATAGTGCATTTTACTCGCCATTTCATGTGCTTTGAGATGCCGCATAGCCCAATACGCTATCTGGAATAGGAGCGACGTAAATTGAACAAATGTGATAGAATTTCCCTGAATTCTTATATTAACCTTAATGTAAAATGATCTAATCGGGGCTCTGTTCGCCCTACCATAGAAGTCTAATAGTGCATTTCACTCGCCATTTCAAGCGCTTTGAGATGCCGCTTAGCACAATACGCTATTTGAAATAGGGGCGACGTAAATTGAACAAATGTGATAGAATTACGCTGAATTCTTTTATTAACCATAATGTAAAATGATCTGTTCGGGTCTCTGTTCGCCCTAGCCTAGAAGTTTAAGAGTGCATTTCATTCGCCATTTCATGCGCTTTGAGATGCCGCTTAGCCGAATACGCTATCTGAATTAGGAGCGACGTAAATTGAACAAATGTGATACAAATTCCCTGAAATCTGATATTATACAAAATATAAAATGATCTAATCGGGTCTCTGATTGCCCTATCATAGAAGTTTAGTAGTGCGTTTTACTCGCCATTGCACGCGCTTTAAGATGCCGCCTAGCCCAGTACGCTATCAGAAATAGGAGCGACGTAAATTGAACAAATGTGATAGAATTTCCCTGAATCCTTATATTAACCTTAATGTAAAATGATCTAATCGGGTCTCTGTTCGCCCTACCATAGAAGTCTAATAGTGCATTTCACTCGCCATTTCATGCGCTTTGAGATGCCGCTTCGCCCAATACGCTATCTGAAATAGGAGCGACGTAAATTGAACAAATGTGATAGAATTTCGCTGAATTCTTAAATTAACCATAATATAAAATGATCTAGTCGGGTCTCTGATTGCCCTATCATAGAAGTTTAACAGTGCATTTCACTCGACATTTCATGTGCTTTGAGATGCCGCTTAGCCCAATACGCTATCTGAAATAGGAGCGACGTAAATTGAACAAATGTGATAGAATTTTGCTGACTGCTTAAATTAACCATAATATAAAGTGATCCACTCGGGTCTCTGTTTGCCCTACCCTAGAACTTTAATAGTGCACTTTATTCGCCATTTCATACGCTTTGAGATGCCGCTTAGCCCAATACGCTATCTGAAATAGGAGCGACGTAAGTTGAACAAATGTGATAGAATTTCGTTGAATTCTTTTATTAACCAAAATATAAAATGATCTAATCGGGTCTCTGATTGCCCTATCATAGAAGTTTAATAGTGCATTTCACTCGCCATTCCACGCGCTTTAAGATGCCGCCTAGCCCAGTACGCTATCTGAAATAGGAACGACGTAAATTGAACAAATATGATAGGATTTTACAGAATTCTTAAATTAACCATAATATAAAATGATCTAATCGGGTCTCTGGTTGCCCTACCCTAGAAATTTAACAGTGCATTTTACTCGCCATTTCATGCGCTTTGAGATGCCGCTTAGCCCAATACGCTATCTGAAATAGGAGCGACGCAAGTTGAACAAATGTGATAGAATTTCGCTTAATTCTTTTATTAACCATAATGTAAAATGATCTAATCGGGTCTCTGATTGCCCTATCATAGAAGTTTAGTAGTGCATTTTACTCGCCATTCCACGCGCTTTAAGAAGCCGCCTAGCCCTGTAGGCTATCTGAAATAGAAGCGACGAAAGTTGAACAAATGTGATAGAATTACGCTGCATTCTTATATTAACCGTAATATAAAATGATCTAATCGGGTCTCTGTTTCCCTAACCCTAGAAGTTTAATAGTGCATTTTACTCGCCACTTCATGCGATTTGAGATGCCGCTTAGCCCAATACACTATCTGGAATAGGAGCGACGTAAATTGAACGAATGTGATAGAATTTCGCTGAATTCTTAAATTAACCATAATATGAAATGATCTAATCGGGTCTCTGTTTGCCCTACCCTAGAAGTGTAATAGTGCATTTTACTCGCCATTTCTTGCGCTTTGAGATGCCGCTTAGCCCAATACGCTATCTGAAATATCAACGACGTAAATTGAACAAATGTGATAGAATTTCGCTGAATTCTTATATTAACCTTAATGTAAAATGATCTAATCGGGTCTCTGTTCGCCCTACCCTAGAAGTTTAATAGTGCATTTCACTCGTAATTGCATGCGCTTTGAGATGCCGCATAGCCCAATTAGCTATCTGAAATAGGAGCGACGTAAATTGAACAAATGTGATAGAATTTCGCTTAATTCTTTTATTAACCATAATGTAAAATGATCTAATCGGGTCTCTGATTGCCCTATCATAGAAGATTAGTAGTGCATTTTACTCGCCATTCCACGCGCTTGAAGATGCCGCCTAGCCCAGTACGCTATCTGAAATAGGAGCGACGAAAATTGAACAAATGTGATCGAATTTCGCAGAATTCTTAAATTAACCATAATATAAAATTATCTAATCGGGTCTCTGATTGCCCTATCATAGAAGTTTAGTAGTGCATTTTACTCGCCATTTCATGCGCTTTCAGATGCCGCTTAGCACAATACGCTATCTGAAATAGGAGCGACGTAAATTGAACAAATATGATAGAATTTCGCTGAATTCTTAAATTAACCGTAATATAAAATGATCTAATCGGGTCTCTGTTTGCCCTACCCTAGAAGTTTAATAGTGCAGTTTACTCGCCATTTCATGCGCTTTGAGATGCCGCTTAGCCCAATACGCTATCTGAAATAGGAGCGACGTAAGTTGAACAAATGTGATAGAATTTCGCTGAATTCTTTTATTAACCATAATGTAAAATGATCTAATCGGGTCTCTGCTCGCCTTAGCCTAGAAGTTTAATAGTGCATTTTATTCGCCATTGCATGCGCTTTGAGATGCCGCTTAGCCGAATACGCTATCTGAAATAGGAGCGACGTAAATAGAACAAATGTGATAGAATTTCCCTGACATCTTATATTAAACAAAATATAAAATGATCTAGTCGGGTCTCTGATCGCCCTATCATAAAAGGTTAATAGTGCATTCTACTCGCCATTCCACCCGCTTTAAGATGCCGACTAGCCCAATACGCTATCTGAAATAGGAGCGACGTAAATTGAACAAATGTGATAGAATTTCGCTGAATTCTTAAATTAACCATAATATAAAATGATCTAATCGGGTCTCTGATTGCCCTATTATAGAAGTTAAATAGTGCATTTTACTCGCCATTCCACGCGCTTTAATATGCCGCCTAGCCCAGTACGCTATCTGAAATAGGAGCGACGTAATTTGAAGAAATGTGATAGAATTACGCTGAATTCTTATATTAACCGTAATATAAAATGACCTAATCGGGTCTCTGTTTGCCCTACCCTAGAAGTTTAATAGTCCATTTTATCCGCCATTTCATGCGCTTTGAGATGCCGGTTTGCCCAATACGCTAACTGAAATAGGAGCGACGTAAATAGAACAAATGTGATAGGATTTCCCTGAAATCTTATATTAAACAAAATATAAAATGATCTAATCGGGTCTCTGACTGCCCTATCATTGAAGTTTAAGAGTGCATTTTACTCGCCATTCCACGCGCTTTAAGATGCCGCCTAGCCCAGTACGCTATCTGAAATTGGAGCGATATAAGTTGAACAAATGTGATAGAATTACGCTGCATTCTTATATTAACCGTAATATAAAATGATCTAATCGGGTCTCTGTTTGCCTTATCCTAGAAGTTTAATAGTGCATTATACTCGCCATTTCATGCGCTTTGAGATGCCGCTTAGACCAGTACGCTATCTGAAATATCAAAGACGTAAATTGAACAAATGTGATAGAATTTCGCTGAATTCTTATATTAACCAAAATATAAAATGATCTAATCGGGTCTCTGTTTGCCTTATCCTAGAAGTTTAATAGTGCATTTCACTCGTCATTTCATGCGCTTTGAGATGCCGCTAAGCACAATAAGCTATCTGGAATAGCAGCGACGTAAATTGAACAAATGTTATAGAATTACGCCGAATTCTTATATTAACCGTAATATAAAATGATCTAATCGGGTCTCTGATTGCCCTATCATAGAAGTTTAGTAGTGCATTTTTCTCGCCATTCCACGCGTTTTAAGATGCCGCCTAGCCCACTACGCTACCTGAAGTAGGAGCGACGTAAGTTGAACAAATGTGATAGAATTTCGCTGAATTCTTAAATTAACCATAATATAAAATGATCTAATCGGGTCTCTGTTCGCCCTACCATAGAAGTCTAATACTGCATTTCACTCACCATTCCACGCGCATTAAGATGCCGCCGAGCCCAGTACGGTATCTGAAATAGGAGCGACGTAAATTGAACAAATGTGATAGAATTTTGCTGAATTCTTAAATTAACCATAATATAAAATGATCTAATCGGGTCTCTGTTCGCACTACCGTAGAAGTTTAATAGTGCACTTTACTCGCCATTTCATGAGCTTTGAGATGCCGCTTAGCCCAATACGCTATCTGAAGTAGGAGCGACGTAAATTGAACAAATGCGATAGAATTTTGCTGAATTCTTAAATTAACCATAATATAAAATGATCTAATCGGGTGTCTGTTTGCCCTACCCTAGAAGCTTAATATTGCATTTTACTCGCCATTTCATGCGCTTTGAGCTGCCACATAGCCCAATACGGTATCTGAAATAGGAGCGACGTAAATTGAACAAATGTGATAGAATTTCACTGAATCCTTATATTAACCAAAATATAAAATGATCTAATCGGGTCTCTGATTGCCCTACCATAGAAGTTTAATAGTGCATTTTACTCGCCTTTCCGCGCGCTTTAAGATACCGCATAGCCCAGTTCGCTATCTGAAATATGAGCGACGTAAATTGAACAAATGTGATAGAATTACGCTGAATTCTTATATTAACCGTAATATAAAATGATCTAATCGGGTCTCTGCTTGCCCTACCCTAGAACTTTAATAGTGCATTTTACTCGACATTTCATGCGCTTTGAGATGCCGCTTAGCCTAATACGCTATCTGATATAGGAGCGATATAAGTTGAACAAATGTGATAGAATTTTGCTGAATTCTTAAATTAACCATAATATAAAATGATCTAATCGGGTCTCTGCTTGCCCTACCCTAGAAGTTTAATAGTGCATTTTAGTCGCCATTTCATGCGCTTTGATATGCCGCTTCGCCCAATACGCTATCTGAAATAGGAGCGACGTAAATTAAACAAATGTGATAGAATTTCCCTGAAATCTTATATTAAACAAAATATAAAATGATCTAATCGGGTCTCTGATTGCCCTATCATAGAAGTTTAGCAGTGCATTTTACTCGCCATTCCACGCGCTTTAAGATGCCGCCTAGCCCAGTACGCTATCTAAATTAGGAGCGACGTAAGTTGAACAAATGTGATAGAATTTCGCTCAATTCTTAAATTAACCATAATATAAAATGATCTAATCGGGTCTCTGTTCTCCCTAGCCTAGAAGTTTAATAGTGCATTTTATTCTCCATTTCATACGCTTTGAGATGCCGCTTAGCCCAATACGCTATCTGAAATAGGAGCGACGTAAATTGAACAAATGCGATAGAATTTCCCTGAAATCTTATATTAAACAAAATATAAAATGATCTAATCGGGTCTCTGATTGCCCTATCATAGAAGTTTAGTAGTGCATTTTACTCGCCATTCCACGCGTTTTAAGATGCCGCCTAGCCCACTACGCTACCTGAAGTAGGAGCGACGTAAGTTGAACAAATGTGATAGAATTTCGCTGAATTCTTAAATTAACCATAATATAAAATGATCTAATCGGGTCTCTGTTCGCCCTACCATAGAAGTCTAATACTGCATTTCACTCACCATTCCACGCGCATTAAGATGCCGCCGAGCCCAGTACGGTATCTGAAATAGGAGCGACGTAAATTGAACAAATGTGATAGAATTTTGCTGAATTCTTAAATTAACCATAATATAAAATTTTCTAATCTGGTCTCTGTACGCCCTACCATAGAAATCTAATAGTGCATATTACTCGCCATTTCATGCGCTTTCAGATACCGCTTAGCCCAATACGCTATCTGAAATAGGAGCGACGTAAGTTGAACAAATGTGATAGAATTTCGCTGAATTCTTTTATTAACCATAATGTAAAATGATCTGATCGGGTCTCTGTTCGCCCTAGCCTAGAAGTTTAACAGTGCATTTTATTCGCCATTTCATGCGCTTTGAGATGCCGCTTAGCTGAATACGCTATCTGAAATAGGAGCGACGTAAATTGACAAATGCGATAGAATTTCACTGAATTCTTAAATTAACCATAATATAAAATGATATAATCGGGTCTCTGTTTGAACTACCCTAGAAGTTTAATAGTGCATTTTACTCGCCATTTCATGTGCTTTGAGATGCCGCATAGCCCAATACGCTATCTGGAATAGGAGCGACGTAAATTGAACAAATGTGATAGAATTTCCCTGAATTCTTATATTAACCTTAATGTAAAATGATCTAATCGGGGCTCTGTTCGCCCTACCATAGAAGTCTAATAGTGCATTTCACTCGCCATTTCAAGCGCTTTGAGATGCCGCTTAGCACAATACGCTATTTGAAATAGGGGCGACGTAAATTGAACAAATGTGATAGAATTACGCTGAATTCTTTTATTAACCATAATGTAAAATGATCTGATCGGGTCTCTGTTCGCCCTAGCCTAGAAGTTTAAGAGTGCATTTCATTCGCCATTTCATGCGCTTTGAGATGCCGCTTAGCCGAATACGCTATCTGAATTAGGAGCGACGTAAATTGAACAAATGTGATACAAATTCCCTGAAATCTGATATTATACAAAATATAAAATTATCTAATGGGGTCTCTGATTGCCCTATCATAGAAGTTTAGTAGTGCATTTTACTCGCCATTGCTCGCGCTTTAAGGTGCCGCCTAGCCCAGTAGGCTATCGGAAATAGGAGCGACGTAAATTGAACAAATGTGATAGAATTTCCCTGAATTCTTATATTAACCTTAATGTAAAATGATCTAATCGGGTCTCTGTTCGCCCTACCATAGAAATCTAATAGTGCATATTACTCGCCATTTCATGCGCTTTGAGATGCCGCTTAGCCCAATACGCTATCTGAAATAGGAGCGACGTAAGTTGAACAAATGTGATAGAATTTCGCTGAATTCTTTTATTAACCATAATGTAAAATGATCTGATCGGGTCTCTGTTCGCCCTAGCCTAGAAGTTTAACAGTGCATTTTATTCGCCATTTCATGCGCTTTGAGATGCCGCTTAGCTGAATACGCTATCTGAAATAGGAGCGACGTAAATTGAACAAATGCGATAGAATTTCACTGAATTCTTAAATTAACCATAATATAAAATGATCTAATCGGGTCTCTGTTTGACCTACCCTAGAAGTTTAATAGTGCATTTTACTCGCCATTTCATGTGCTTTGAGATGCCGCATAGCCCAATACGCTATCTGGAATAGGAGCGACGTAAATTGAACAATTGTGATAGAATTTCCCTGAATTCTTATATTAACCTTAATGTAAAATGATCTAATCGGGTCTCTGTTCGCCCTACCATAGAAGTCTAATAGGGCATTTCACTCGGCATTTCATGCGCTTTGAGATGCCGCTTAGCACAATACGCTATTTGAAATAGGGGCGACGTAAATTGAACAAATGTGATAGAATTACGCTGAATTCTTATATTAACCGTAATATAAAATGATCTAATCGGGTCTCTGTTTGCCTTATCCTAGAAGTTTAATAGTGCATTTTACTCAACATTTCATGCGCTTTGAGATGCCGCTTAGCCCAATACGCTATCTGAAATAGGAGCGACGTAAATTGAACAAATGTGATTGAATTTCGCTGAGTTCTTAAATTAACCATAATATAAAATGATCTAATCGTGTCTCTGTTCGCCCTACCATAGAAGTCTAATACTGCATTTCACTCACCATTCCACGCGCATTAAGATGCCGCCGAGCCCAGTACGGTATCTGAAATAGGAGCGACGTAAATTGAACAAATGTGATAGAATTTTGCTGAATTCTTAAATTAACCATAATATAAAAATGATCAATCGGGTCTCTGTTTGCCCTACCCTAGAAGTTTAATAGTGCATTTCACTCGTCATTTCATGCGCTTTGAGATGCCGCTAAGCCCAATAAGCTATCTGTAATAGGAGCGACGTAAATTTTACAAATGTGATAGAATTTCGTTGAATTCTTATATTAACCAATATATAAAATGATGTAATCGGGTCTCTGATTACTGTATCATAGAAGTATAGTAGTGCATTTTACTCGCCCTTCCACGCGCTTTAAGATGCCGCCTAGCCCAGTACGCTATCTGAAATAGGAGCGACGTAAATTGAACAAATGTGATAGAATTTTGCTGAATTCATAAATTAACCATAATATAAAATGATTTAATTGGGTCTCTGTTCGCCCTACCGTAGAAGTCTAATAGTGCATTTTACTCGTCATTTCATGCTCTTTGAGATGCCGCCTAGCCCAATACGCTATCTGAAATAGGAGCGACGTAACTTGAACAAATGTGATAGAATTTCGCTGAATTCTTTTATCAACCATAATGTAAAATGATCTGATCGGGTCTCTGTTCGCCCTAGCCTAGAAGTTTAAGAGTGCATTTCATTCGCCATTTCATGCGCTTTGAGTTGCCGCTTAGCCGAATACGCTATCTGAATTAGGAGCGACGTAAATTGAACAAATGTGATACAAATTCCCTGAAATCTGGTATTATACAAAATATAAAATGATCTAATCGGGTCTCTGATTGCCCTATCATAGAAGTTTAGTAGTGCATTTTACTCGCCATTCCACGCGCTTTAAGATGCCGCCTAGTCCAGTACGCTATCGGAAGTAGGAGCGACGTAAATTGAACAAATGTGATAGAATTTCCCTGAATTCTTATATTAACATTAATGTAAAATGATCTAATCGGGTCTCCGTTCGCCCTATCCTAGAAGTTTAATAGTGCATTTCACTCGTCATTTCATGTGCTTTGAGATGCCGCATAGCCCAATACGCTATCTGGAATAGGAGCGACGTAAATTGAACAAATGTGATAGAATTTCCCTGAATTCTTATATGAACCTTAATGTAAAATTATCTAATCGGGGCTCTGTTCGCCCTACCATAGAAGTCTAATAGTGCATTTCACTCGCCATTCCATGCGCTTTGAGATGCCGCCTAGCCCAATACGCTATCTGAAATAGGAGCGACGTAAATTGAACAAATGTGATAGAATTTTGCTGAATTCTTTAATTAACCATAATATAAAATGATCTAATCGGGTCTCTGATTGCCCTATCATAGAATTTTAATAGTGCATTTTACACGCCATTCCACGCTCTTTAAGATGCCGCCTAGCCCAGTACGCTATCTGAAATAGGAGCGACGTAAATTGAGCAAATGTGATAGAATTTTGCTGAATTCTTAAATTAACCATAATATAAAATGATCTAATCGGGTCTCTGTTTGCCCTACCCTAGAAGTTTAATAGTGCATTTCACTCGTCATTTCATGCGCTTTGAGATGCCGCTTAGCACAATACGCTATCTGAAATAGGAGCGACGTAAGTTGAACAAATGTGATAGAATTACGCTGAATTCTTATATTAACCGTAATATAAAATGATCCAATCGGGTCTCTGTTTGCCTTATCCTAGAAGTTTAATAGTGCATTTTACTCGCCATTTCATGCGCTTTGAGATGCCGCTAAGCCCAATACGCTATCTCAAATAGGAGCGACGTAAATTGAACAAATGTGATTGAATTTCGCTGAATTCTTAAATTAACCATAATATAAAATGATCTAATCGGGTCTCTGTTCGCCCTACCATAGAAGTCTAATACTGCATTTCACTCACCATTCCACGCGCATTAAGATGCCGCCGATCCCAGTACGGTATCTGAAATAGGAGCGACGTAAATTGAACAAATGTGATCGAATTTTGCTGAATTCTTAAATTAACCATAATATAAAATGATCTAATCGGGTCTCTGATTGCCCTATCATAGAATTTTAATAGTGCATTTTACACGCCATTCCACGCGCTTTAAGATGCCGCCTAGCCCAGTACGCTATCTGAAATAGGAGCGACGTAAATTGAGCAAATGTGATAGAATTTTGCTGAATTCTTAAATTAACCATAATATAAAATGATCTAATCGGGTCTCTGTACGCCCTACCATAGAAATCTAATAGTGCATATTACTCGCCATTTCATGCGCTTGGAGATGCCGCTTAGCCCAATACGCTATCTGAAATAGGAGCGACGTAAGTTGAACAAATGTGATAGAATGTCGCTGAATTCTTTTATTAACCATAATGTAAAATGATCTGATCGGGTCTCTGTTCGCCCTAGCCTAGAAGTTTAACAGTGCAGTTCACACGTCATTTCATGCGCTTTGACATGCCGCTTAGCCCAATAAGCTATCTGAAATAGGGGCGACGTAAATTGAACAAATGTGATAGAATTTCCATGAAATCTTATATTAAACAGAATATAAAATGAGCTAATCGGGTCTCTGATTGCCCTATCATAAAAGTTGAGCATTGCATTTTACTCGCCATTCCGCGCGCTTTAAGATGCCGCCTAGCCCACTACGCTACCTGAAGTAGGAGCGACGTAAGTTGAACAAATGTGATAGAATTACGCTGAATTCTTATATTAACCGTAATATAAAATGATATAATCGGGTCTCCGTTTGCCCTATCATAGAAGTTTAATAGTGCATTTTACTCGCCATTTCATGTGCTTTAAGGTGCCGCATAGCCCAATACGCTATCTGGAATAGGAGCGACGTAAATTGAACAAATGTGATAGAATTTCCATGAAATCTTATATTAACCTTAATGTAAAATGATCTAATCTGGTCTCTGTTCGCCCTACCATAGAAGTCTAATAGTGCATTTCACTCGCCATTTCATGCGCTTTGAGATGCCGCTTAGCACAATACGCTATCTGAAATAGGAGCGACGTAAATTGAACAAATGTGATAGAATTACGCTGAATTCTTATATTAACCGTAATATAAAATGATCCAATCGGGTCTCTGTTTGCCTTATCCTAGAAGTTTAATAGTGCATTTTACTCGCCATTTCATGCGCTTTGAGATGCCGCTAAGCCCAATACGCTATCTGAAATAGGAGCGACGTAAATTGAACAAATGTGATTGAATTTCGCTGAACTCTTAAATTAACCATAATATAAAATGATCTAATCGGGTCTCTGTTCGCCCTACCATAGAAGTCTAATACTGCATTTCACTCACCATTCCACGCGCATTAAGATGCCGCCGAGCCCAGTACGGTATCTGAAATAGGAGCGACGTAAATTGAACAAATGTGATCGAATTTTGCTGAATTCTTAAATTAACCATAATATAAAATGATCTAATCGGGTCTCTGTACGCCCTACCATAGAAATCTAATAGTGCATATTACTCGCCATTTCATGCGCTTTGAGATGCCGCTTAGCCCAATACGCTATCTGAAATAGGAGCGACGTAAGTTGAAAAAATGTGATACAAATTCCCTGAAATCTGATATTATACAAAATATAAAATGATCTAATCGGGTCTCTGATTGCCCTATCATAGAAGTTTAGTAGTGCATTTTACTCGCCATTGCACGCGCTTTAAGATGCCGCCTAGCCCAGTAGGCTATCGGAAATAGGAGCGACGTAAATTGAACAAATGTGATAGAATTACGCTGAATTCTTATATTAACCGTAATATAAAATGATCTAATCGGGTCTCTGTACGCCCTACCATAGAAATCTAATAGTGCATTTTACTCGCCATTTCATGCGCTTTGAGATGCCGCTTAGCCCAATACGCTATCTGAAATAGGAGCGACGTAAATTGAACAAATGTGATAGAATTTCGCTGAATTCTTAAATTAACCATAATATAAAACGATCTAATCGGGTCTCTGTTCGCCCTACCATAGAAGTCTAATCGTGCATTTCACTCGCCATTCCACGCGCTTTAAGATGCGGCCGAACCCAGTACGCTATCTGAAATAGGAGCGACGTAAATTGAACAAATGTGATAGAATTTTGCTGAATTCATAAATTAACCATAATATAAAATGATTTAATCGGGTCTCTGTTCGCCCTACCGTAGAAGTCTAATAGTGCATTTTACTCGCCATTTCATGCTCTTTGAGATGCCGCCTAGCCCAATACGCTATCTGAAATAGGAGCGACGTAAGTTGAACAAATGTGATAGAATTTCGCTGAATTCTTTTATTAACCATAATGTAAAATGATCTGATCGGGTCTCTGTTCGCCCTAGCCTAGAAGTTTAAGAATGCGTTTCATTCGCCATTTCATGCGCTTTGAGATGCCGCTCAGCCGAATACGCTATCTGAATTAGGAGCGACGTAAATTGAACAAATGTGATACAAATTCCCTTAAATCTGATATTATACAAAATATAAAATGATCTAATCGGGTCTCTGATTGCCCTACCATAGAAGTTTAGTAGTGCATTTTACTCGCCATTGCACGCGCTTTAAGATGCCGCCTAGCCCAGTACGCTATCTGAAATAGGAGCGACGTAAATTGAACAAATGTGATAGAATTTTGCTGAATTCTTTAATTAACCATAATATAAAATGATTTAATCGGGTCTCTGATTGCCCTATCATAGAATTTTAATAGTTCATTTTACACGCCATTCCACGCTCTTTAAGATGCCGCCTAGCCCAGTACGCTATCTGAAATAGGAGCGACGTAAATTGAGCAAATGTGATAGAATTTTGCTGAATTCTTAAATTAACCATAATATAAAATGATCTAATCGGGTATCTGTTTGCCCTACCCTAGAAGTTTAATAGTGCATTTCACCCGTCATTTCATGCACTTTGAGATGCCGCTAAGCCCAATAAGCTATCTGTAATAGCAGCGACGTAAATTTTACAAATGTGATAGAATTTCGTTGAATTCTTATATTAACCAATATATAAAATGATGTAATCGGGTCTCTGATTACTGTATCATAGAAGTATAGTAGTGCATTTTACTCGCCATTCCACGCGCTTTAAGATGCCGCCTAGCCCACTACGCTACCTGAAGTAGGAGCGACGTAAGTTGAACAAATGTGATAGAATTACGCTGAATTCTTATATTAACCGTAATATAAAATGATATAATCGGGTCTCTGTTTGCCCTATCATAGAAGTTTAATAGTGCATTTTACTCGCCATTTCATGTGCTTTAAGGTGCCGCATAGCCCAATACGTTATCTGGAATAGGAGCGACGTAAATTGAACAAATGTGATAGAATTTCCATGAAATCTTATATTAA
This sequence comes from Macropis europaea, assembly GCA_916610135.2. NCBI lineage: Eukaryota > Metazoa > Arthropoda > Insecta > Hymenoptera > Melittidae > Macropis > Macropis europaea. The sequence goes on along the minus strand of CAKAJE020000990.1, from coordinate 28,613 downwards.
CCTTAATGTAAAATGATCTAATCGGGTCTCTGTTCGCCCTACCATAGAAGTCTAATACTGCATTTCACTCACCATTCCACGCGCATTAAGATGCCGCCGAGCCCAGTACGGTATCTGAAATAGGAGCGACGTAAATTGAACAAATGTGATCGAATTTTGCTGAATTCTTAAATTAACCATAATATAAAATGATCTAATCGGGTCTCTGTACGCCCTACCATAGAAATCTAATAGTGCATATTACTCGCCATTTCATGCGCTTTGAGATGCCGCTTAGCCCAATACGCTATCTGAAATAGGAGCGACGTAAGTTGAACAAATGTGATAGAATTTCGCTGAATTCTTTTATTAACCATAATGTAAAATGATCTGATCGGGTCTCTGTTCGCCCTAGCCTAGAAGTTTAAGAGTGCATTTCATTCGCCATTTCATGCGCTTTGTGATGCCGCTTAGCCGAATACGCTATCTGAATTAGGAGCGACGTAAATTGAACAAATGTGATACAAATTCCCTGAAATCTGATATTATACAAAATATAAAATGATCTAATCGGGTCTCTGATTACCCTATCATAGAAGTTTAGTAGTGCATTTTACTCGCCATTGCACGCGCTTTAAGATGCCGCCTAGCCCAGTAGGCTATCGGAAATAGGAGCGACGTAAATTGAACAAATGTGATAGAATTTCCCTGAATTCTTATATTAACCTTAATGTAAAATGATCTAATCGGGTCTCTGTTCGCCCTACCATAGAAGTCTAATAGTGCATTTCACTCGCCATTTCATGCGCTTTGAGATGCCGCTTAGCACAATACGCTATCTGAAATAGGAGCGACGTAAATTGAACAAATGTGATAGAATTACGCTGAATTCTTATATTAACCGTAATATAAAATGATCCAATCGGGTCTCTGTTTGCCTTATCCTAGAAGTTTAATAGTGCATTTCACTCGCCATTTCATGCGCTTTGAGATGCCGCTTAGCCCAATACGCTATCTGAAATAGGAGCGACGTAAGTTGAACAAATGTGATAGAATTTCGCTGAATTCTTTTATTAACCATAATGTAAAATGATCTGCTCGGGTCTCTGTTCGCCCTAGCCTAGAAGTTTGATAGTGCATTTCACTCGTCATTTCATGCTCTTTGAGATACCGCTGAGCCCAATAAGCTATCTGTAATAGGAGCGACGTAAATTGAACAAATGTGATAGAATTTCGCTGAATTCTTATATTAACCAAAATATAAAATGATCTAATCGGGTCTCTGATTGCCCTATCATAGAATTTTAATAGTGCATTCTACTCGCCATTCAACCCGCTTTCAGATGCCGCCTAGCCCAGTACGCTATCTGAAATATGAGCGACGTAAATTGAACAAATGTAATAGAATTTTGCTGAATTCTTCAATTAACCATAATATAAAATGATCTAATCGGGTCTCTGATTGCCCTATCATAGAATTTTAATAGTGCATTTTACACGCCATTCCACGCGCTTTAAGATGCCGCCTAGCCCAGTACGCTATCTGAAATAGGAGCGACGTAAATTGAGCAAATGTGATAGAATTTTGCTGAATTCTTAAATTAACCATAATATAAAATGATCTAATCGGGTCTCTGTACGCCCTACCATAGAAATCTAATAGTGCATATTACTCGCCATTTCATGCGCTTTGAGATGCCGCTTAGCCCAATACGCTATCTGAAATAGGAGCGACGTAAGTTGAACAAATGTGATAGAATTTCGCTGAATTCTTTTATTAACCATAATGTAAAATGATCTGATCGGGTCTCTGTTCGCCCTAGCCTAGAAGTTTAACAGTGCATTTTATTTGCCATTTCATGCGCTTTGAGATGCCGCTTAGCTGAATACACTATCTGAAATAGGAGCGACGTAAATTGAACAAATGCGATAGAATTTCACTGAATTCTTAAATTAACCATAATATAAAATGATCTAATCGGGTCTCTGTTTGACCTACCCTAGAAGTTTAATAGTGCATTTTACTCGACATTTCATGTGCTTTGAGATGCCGCATAGCCCAATACGCTATCTGGAATAGGAGCGACGTAAATTGAACAAATGTGATAGAATTTCCCTGAATTCTTATATTAACCTTAATGTAAAATGATCTAATCGGGTCTCTGTTCGCCCTACCATAGAAGTCTAATAGTTCATTTCACTCGCCATTTCATGCGCTTTGAGATGCCGCTTCGCGCAATACGCTATCTGAAATAGGAGCGACGTAAATTGAACAAATGTGATAGAATTTCCCTGAAATCTTATATTAAACAAAATATAAAATGATCTAATCGGGTCTCTGATTGCCCTATCATAGAAGTTTAACAGTGCAGTTCACACGTCATTTCATGCGCTTTGACATGCCGCTTAGCCCAATAAGCTATCTGAAATAGGGGCGACGTAAATTGAACAAATGTGATAGAATTTCCATGAAATCTTATATTAAACAGAATATAAAATGAGCTAATCGGGTCTCTGATTGCCCTATCATAAAAGTTGAGCATTGCATTTTACTCGCCATTCCGCGCGCTTTAAGATGGCGCCTAGCCCAGTACGCTATCTGAAATAGGAGCGACGTAAGTTGAACAAATGTGGTAGAATTTCGCTGAATTCTTTTATTAACCATAATGTAAAATGATCTGCTCGGGTCTCTGTTCGCCCTAGCCTAGAAGTTTAATAGTGCATTTTATTCGCCATTTCATACGCTTTGAGATGCCGCTTTGCCCAATACGCTATCTGAAATAGGAGCGACGTAAATTGAACAAATGTGATAGAATTTCACTGAATTCTTATATTAACCAAAATATAAAATGATCTAATCGGGTCTCTGTTTGCCCTACCCTAGAAGTCTAATGGTGCATTTCACTCGCCATTTCATGCGCTTTGAGATGCCGCTTAGCCCAATACGCTATCTGAAATAGGAGCGACGTAAGTTGAACAAATGTGGTAGAATTTCGCTGAATTCTTTTATTAACCATAATGTAAAATGATCTGCTCGGGTCTCTGTTCGCCCTAGCCTAGAAGTTTAATAGTGCATTTCACTCGTCATTTCATGCGCTTTGAGATGCCGCTGAGCCCAATAAGCTATCTGTAATAGGAGCGACGTAAATTGAACAAATGTGATAGAATTTCGCTGAATTCTTATATTAACCAAAATATAAAATGATCTAATCGGGTCTCTGATTGCCCTATCATAGAATTTTAATAGTGCATTCTACTTGCCATTCAACCGGCTTTAAGATGCCGCCTAGCCCAGTACGCTATCTGAAATAGGAGCGACGTAAATTGAACAAATGTGATAGAATTTTGCTGAATTCTTTAATTAACCATAATATGAAATGATCTAATCGGGTCTCTGATTGCCCTATCATAGAATTTTAATAGTGCATTTTACACGCCATTCCACGCGCTTTAAGATGCCGCCTAGCCCAGTACGCTATCTGAAATAGGAGCGACGTAAATTGAGCAAATGTGATAGAATTTTGCTGAATTCTTAAATTAACCGTAATATAAAATGATCTAATCGGGTCTCTGTTTGCCCTACCCTAGAAGTTTAATAGTGCATTTCACTCGTCATTTCATGCGCTTTGAGATGCCGCTAAGCCCAATAAGCTATCTGTAATAGCAGCGACGTAAATTTTACAAATGTGATAGAATTTCGTTGAATTCTTATATTAACCAATATATAAAATGATGTAATCGGGTCTCTGATTACTGTATCATAGAAGTATAGTAGTGCATTTTACTCGCCATTCCACGCGCTTTAAGAAGCCGCCTAGCCCAGTACGCTATCTGAAATAGGAGCGACGTAAGATGAACGAATGTGATAGAATTACGCTGAATTCTTATATTAACCGTAATATAAAATGATCTAATCGGGTCTCTGTTCGCCCTAGCCTAGAAGTTTAATAGTGCATTTTATTCGCCATTTCATGCGCTTCGAGATGCCGCTTAGCCCAATACGCTATCTGAAATAGGAGCGACGTTAATTGAACAAATGTGATAGAATTTCCCTGAATTCTTATATTAACCTTAATGTAAAATGATCTAACCGGGTCCCTGTTCGCCCTACCATAGAAGTCTAATAGTGCATTTCACTCGCCATTTCATGCGCCTTGAGATGCTGCTTAGCACAATACGCTATTTGAAATAGGGGCGACGTAAATTGAACAAATGTGATAGAATTACGCTGAATTTTTATATTAACCGTAATATAAAATGATCTAATCGGGTCTCTGTTTGCCTTACCATAGAAGTTTAATAGTGCATTTTACTCGCAATTTCATGCGCTTTGAGATGCGGCCGAACCCAGTACGCTATCTGAAATAGGAGCGACGTAAATTGAACAAATGTGATAGAATTTCCCTGAAATCTTATATTAAACAAAATATAAAATGATCTAATCGGGTCTCTGATTGCCCTATCATAGAAGTTTAACAGTGCATTTCACACGTCATTTCATGCGCTTTGACATGCCGCTTAGCCCAAAAGCTATCTGAAATAGGAGCGACGTAAATTGAACAAATGTGATAGAATTTCCATGAAATCTTATATTAAACAAAATATAAAATGAGCTAATCGGGTCTCTGATTGCCCTATCATAAAAGTTGAGCAGTGCATTTTACTCGCCATTCCGCGCGCTTTAAGATGGCGCCTAGCCCAGTACGCTATCTGAAATAGGAGCGACGTAAGTTGAACAAATGTGGTAGAATTTCGCTGAATTCTTTTATTAACCATAATGTAAAATGATCTGCTCGGGTCTCTGTTCGCCCTAGCCTAGAAGTTTAATAGTGCATTTCACTCGTCATTTCATGCGCTTTGAGATGCCGCTGAGCCCAATAAGCTATCTGTAATAGGAGCGACGTAAATTGAACAAATGTGATAGAATTTCGCTGAATTCTTATATTAACCAAAATATAAAATGATCTAATCGGGTCTCTGATTGCCCTATCATAGAATTTTAATAGTGCATTCTACTCGCCATTCAACCGGCTTTAAGATGCCGCCTAGCCCAGTACGCTATCTGAAATAGGAGCGACGTAAATTGAACAAATGTGATAGAATTTTGCTGAATTCTTTAATTAACCATAATATGAAATGATCTAATCGGGTCTCTGATTGCCCTATCATAGAATTTTAATAGTGCATTTTACACGCCATTCCACGCGCTTTAAGATGCCGCCTAGCCCAGTACGCTATCTGAAATAGGAGCGACGTAAATTGAGCAAATGTGATAGAATTTTGCTGAATTCTTAAATTAACCGTAATATAAAATGATCTAATCGGGTCTCTGTTTGCCCTACCCTAGAAGTTTAATAGTGCATTTCACTCGTCATTTCATGCGCTTTGAGATGCCGCTAAGCCCAATAAGCTATCTGTAATAGCAGCGACGTAAATTTTACAAATGTGATAGAATTTCGTTGAATTCTTATATTAACCAATATATAAAATGATGTAATCGGGTCTCTGATTACTGTATCATAGAAGTATAGTAGTGCATTTTACTCGCCATTCCACGCGCTTTAAGAAGCCGCCTAGCCCAGTACGCTATCTGAAATAGGAGCGACGTAAGATGAACGAATGTGATAGAATTACGCTGCATTCTTATATTAACCGTAATATAAAATGATCCAATCGGGTCTCTGTTTGCCTTATCCTAGAAGTTTAATAGTGCATTTTACTCGCCCCTTCATGCGCATTGAAATGCCGCTTAGCGCAATACGCTATCTGAAATAGGAGCGACGTAAATTGGACAAATGTGATAGAATTTTGCTGAATTCTTAAATTAACCATAATATAAAATTATCTAATCGTGTCTCTGTTCGCCCTAGCCTAGAAGTTTAATAGTGCATTTTATTCGCCATTTCATGCGCTTCGAGATGCCGCTTAGCCCAATACGCTATCTGAAATAGGAGCGACGTTAATTGAACAAATGTGATAGAATTTCCCTGAATTCTTATATTAACCTTAATGTAAAATGATCTAACCGGGTCCCTGTTCGCCCTACCATAGAAGTCTAATAGTGCATTTCACTCGCCATTTCATGCGCCTTGAGATGCTGCTTAGCACAATACGCTATTTGAAATAGGGGCGACGTAAATTGAACAAATGTGATAGAATTACGCTGAATTTTTATATTAACCGTAATATAAAATGATCTAATCGGGTCTCTGTTTGCCTTATCATAGAAGTTTAATAGTGCATTTTACTCGCAATTTCATGCGCTTTGAGATGCGGCCGAACCCAGTACGCTATCTGAAATAGGAGCGACGTAAATTGAACAAATGTGATAGAATTTCCCTGAAATCTTATATTAAACAAAATATAAAATGAGCTAATCGGGTCTCTGATTGCCCTATCATGAAAGTTGAGCAGTGCATTTTACACGCCATTCCGCGCGCTTTAAGATGGCGCCTAGCCCAGTACGCTATCTGAAATAGGAGCGACGTAAGTTGAGCAAATGTGGTAGAATTTCGCTGAATTCTTTTATTAACCATAATGTAAAATGATCTGCTCGGGTCTCTGTTCGCCCTAGCCTAGAAGTTTAATAGTGCATTTCACTCGTCATTTCATGCGCTTTGAGATGCCGCTGAGCCCAATAAGCTATCTGTAATAGGAGCGACGTAAATTGAACAAATGTGATAGAATTTCGCTGAATTCTTATATTAACCAAAATATAAAATGATCTAATCGGGTCTCTGATTGCCCTATCATAGAATTTTAATAGTGCATTCTACTCGCCATTCAACCGGCTTTAAGATGCCGCCTAGCCCAGTACGCTATCTGAAATAGGAGCGACGTAAATTGAACAAATGTGATAGAATTTTGCTGAATTCTTTAATTAACCATAATATGAAATGATCTAATCGGGTCTCTGATTGCCCTATCATAGAATTTTAATAGTGCATTTTACACGCCATTCCACGCGCTTTAAGATGCCGCCTAGCCCAGTACGCTATCTGAAATAGGAGCGACGTAAATTGAGCAAATGTGATAGAATTTTGCTGAATTCTTAAATTAACCGTAATATAAAATGATCTAATCGGGTCTCTGTTTGCCCTACCCTAGAAGTTTAATAGTGCATTTCACTCGTCATTTCATGCGCTTTGAGATGCCGCTGAGCCCAATAAGCTATCTGTAATAGGAGCGACGTAAATTGAACAAATGTGATAGAATTTCGCTGAATTCTTATATTAACCAAAATATAAAATGATCTAATCGGGTCTCTGATTGCCCTATCATAGAATTTTAATACTGCATTCTACTCGCCATTCAACCGGCTTTAAGATGCCGCCTAGCCCAGTACGCTATCTGAAATAGGAGCGACGTAAATTGAACAAATGTGATAGAATTTTGCTGAATTCTTTAATTAACCATAATATGAAATGATCTAATCGGGTCTCTGATTGCCCTATCATAGAATTTTAATAGTGCATTTTACACGCCATTCCACGCGCTTTAAGATGCCGCCTAGCCCAGTACGCTATCTGAAATAGGAGCGACGTAAATTGAGCAAATGTGATAGAATTTTGCTGAATTCTTAAATTAACCGTAATATAAAATGATCTAATCGGGTCTCTGTTTGCCCTACCCTAGAAGTTTAATAGTGCATTTCACTCGTCATTTCATGCGCTTTGAGATGCCGCTAAGCCCAATAAGCTATCTGTAATAGCAGCGACGTAAATTTTACAAATGTGATAGAATTTCGTTGAATTCTTATATTAACCAATATATAAAATGATGTAATCGGGTCTCTGATTACTGTATCATAGAAGTATAGTAGTGCATTTTACTCGCCATTCCACGCGCTTTAAGATGCCGCCTAGCCCAGTACGCTATCTGAAATAGGAGCGACGTAAGATGAACGAATGTGATAGAATTACGCTGAATTCTTATATTAACCGTAATATAAAATGATCCAATCGGGTCTCTGTTTGCCTTATCCTAGAAGTTTAATAGTGCATTTTACTCGCCCCTTCATGCGCATTGAAATGCCGCTTAGCGCAATACGCTATCTGAAATAGGAGCGACGTAAATTGGACAAATGTGACAGAATTTTGCTGAATTCTTAAATTAACCATAATATAAAATGATCTAATCGTGTCTCTGTTCGCCCTAGCCTAGAAGTTTAATAGTGCATTTTATTCGCCATTTCATGCGCTTCGCGATGCCGCTTAGCCCAATACGCTATCTCAAATAGGAGCGACGTAAATTGAACAAATGTGATAGAATTTCCCTGAATTCTTATATTAACCTTAATGTAAAATGATCTAACCGGGTCCCTGTTCGCCCTACCATAGAAGTCTAATAGTGCATTTCACTCGCCATTTCATGCGCCTTGAGATGCTGCTTAGCACAATACGCTATTTGAAATAGGGGCGACGTAAATTGAACAAATGTGATAGAATTACGCTGAATTTTTATATTAACCGTAATATAAAATGATCTAATCGGGTCTCTGATTGCCCTATCATAGAAGTTTAACAGTGCATTTCACACGTCATTTCATGCGCTTTGACATGCCGCTTAGCCCAATAAGCTATCTGAAATAGGAGCGACGTAAATTGAACAAATGTGATAGAATTTCCATGAAATCTTATATTAAACAAAATATAAAATGAGCTAATCGGGTCTCTGATTGCCCTATCATAAAAGTTGAGCAGTGCATTTTACTCGCTATTCCGCGCGCTTTAAGATGGCGCCTAGGCCAGTACGCTATCTGAAATAGGAGCGACGTAAGTTGAACAAATGTGGTAGAATTTCGCTGAATTCTTTTATTAACCATAATGTAAAATGATCTGCTCGGGTCTCTGTTCGCCCTAGCCTAGAAGTTTAATAGTGCATTTTATTCGCCATTTCATACGCTTTGAGATGCCGCTTTGCCCAATACGCTATCTGAAATAGGAGCGACGTAAATTGAACAAATGTGATAGAATTTCACTGAATTCTTATATTAACCAAAATATAAAATGATCTAATCGGGTCTCTGTTTGCCCTACCCTAGAAGTCTAATGGTGCATTTCACTCGCCATTTCATGCGCTTTGAGATGCCGCTTAGCCCAATACGCTATCTGAAATAGGAGCGACGTAAGTTGAACAAATGTGATAGAATTTCGCTGAATTCTTTTATTAACCATAATGTAAAATGATCTGCTCGGGCCTCTGTTCGCCCTAGCCTAGAAGTTTAATAGTGCATTTCACTCGCCATTTCATGCGCTTTGAGATACCGCTGAGCCCAATAAGCTATCTGTAATAGGAGCGACGTAAATTGAACAAATGTGATAGAATTTTGCTGAATTCTTCAATTAACCATAATATAAAATGATCTAATCGGGTCTCTGTTTGACCTACCCTAGAAGTTTAATAGTGCATTTTACTCGACATTTCATGTGCTTTGAGATGCCGCATAGCCCAATACGCTATCTGGAATAGGAGCGACGTAAATTGAACAAATGTGATAGAATTTCCCTGAATTCTTATATTAACCTTAATGTAAAATGATCTAATCGGGTCTCTGTTCGCCCTACCATAGAAGTCTAATAGTGCATTTCACTCGCCATTTCATGCGCTTTGAGATGCCGCTTCGCGCAATACGCTATCTGAAATAGGAGCGACGTAAATTGAACAAATGTGATAGAATTTCCCTGAAATCTTATATTAAACAAAATATAAAATGATCTAATCGGGTCTCTGATTGCCCTATCATAGAAGTTTAACAGTGCAGTTCACACGTCATTTCATGCGCTTTGACAGGCCGCTTAGCCCAATAAGCTATCTGAAATAGGGGCGACGTAAATTGAACAAATGTGATAGAATTTCCATGAAATCTTATATTAAACAGAATATAAAATGAGCTAATCGGGTCTCTGATTGCCCTATCATAAAAGTTGAGCATTGCATTTTACTCGCCATTCCGCGCGCTTTAAGATGGCGCCTAGCCCAGTACGCTATCTGAAATAGGAGCGACGTAAGTTGAACAAATGTGGTAGAATTTCGCTGAATTCTTTTATTAACCATAATGTAAAATGATCTAATCGTGTCTCCGGTCGCCCTAGCCTAGAAGTTTAATAGTGCATTTTATTCGCCATTTCATACGCTTTGAGATGCCGCTTTGCCCAATACGCTATCTGAAATAGGAGCGACGTAAGTTGAACAAATGTGATAGAATTTCGCTGAATTCTTTTATTAACCATAATGTAAAATGATCTGCTCGGGTCTCTGTTCGCCCTAGCCAAGAAGTTTAATAGTGCATTTCACTCGTCATTTCATGCGCTTTGAGATGCCGCTGAGCCCAATAAGCTATCTGTAATAGGAGCGACGTAAATTGAACAAATGTGATAGAATTTCGCTGAATTCTTATATTAACCAAAATATAAAATGATCTAATCGGGTCTCTGATTGCCCTATCATAGAATTTTAATAGTGCATTCTACTCGCCATTCAACCGGCTTTAAGATGCCGCCTAGCCCAGTACGCTATCTGAAATAGGAGCGACGTAAATTGAACAAATGTGATAGAATTTTGCTGAATTCTTTAATTAACCATAATATGAAATGATCTAATCGGGTCTCTGATTGCCCTATCATAGAATTTTAATAGTGCATTTTACACGCCATTCCACGCGCTTTAAGATGCCGCCTAGCCCAGTACGCTATCTGAAATAGGAGCGACGTAAATTGAGCAAATGTGATAGAATTTTGCTGAATTCTTAAATTAACCGTAATATAAAATGATCTAATCGGGTCTCTGTTTGCCCTACCCTAGAAGTTTAATAGTGCATTTCACTCGTCATTTCATGCGCTTTGAGATGCCGCTAAGCCCAATAAGCTATCTGTAATAGCAGCGACGTAAATTTTACATATGTGATAGAATTTCGTTGAATTCTTATATTAACCAATATATAAAATGATGTAATCGGGTCTCTGATTACTGTATCATAGAAGTATAGTAGTGCATTTTACTCGCCATTCCACGCGCTTTAAGATGCCGCCTAGCCCAGTACGCTATCTGAAATAGGAGCGACGTAAGATGATCGAATGTGATAGAATTACGCTGAATTCTTATATTAACCGTAATATAAAATGATCCAATCGGGTCTCTGTTTGCCTTATCCTAGAAGTTTAATAGTGCATTTTACTCGCCCCTTCATGCGCATTGAAATGCCGCTTAGCGCAATACGCTATCTGAAATAGGAGCGACGTAAATTGGACAAATGTGATAGAATTTTGCTGAATTCTTAAATTAACCATAATATAAAATGATCTAATCGTGTCTCTGTTCGCCCTAGCCTAGAAGTTTAATAGTGCATTTTATTCGCCATTTCATGCGCTTCGCGATGCCGCTTAGCCCAATACGCTATCTCAAATAGGAGCGACGTAAATTGAACAAATGTGATAGAATTTCCCTGAATTCTTATATTAACCTTAATGTAAAATGATCTAACCGGGACCCTGTTCGCCCTACCATAGAAGTCTAATAGTGCATTTCACTCGCCATTTCATGCGCCTTGAGATGCTGCTTAGCACAATACGCTATTTGAAATAGGGGCGACGTAAATTGAACAAATGTGATAGAATTACGCTGAATTTTTATATTAACCGTAATATAAAATGATCTAATCGGGTCTCTGATTGCCCTATCATAGAAGTTTAACAGTGCATTTCACACGTCATTTCATGCGCTTTGACATGCCGCTTAGCCCAATAAGCTATCTGAAATAGGAGCGACGTAAATTGAACAAATGTGATAGAATTTCCATGAAATCTTATATTAAACAAAATATAAAATGAGCTAATCGGGTCTCTGATTGCCCTATCATAAAAGTTGAGCAGTGCATTTTACTCGCCATTCCGCGCGCTTTAAGATGGCGCCTAGGCCAGTACGCTATCTGAAATAGGAGCGACGTAAGTTGAACAAATGTGGTAGAATTTCGCTGAATTCTTTTATTAACCATAATGTAAAATGATCTGCTCGGGTCTCTGTTCGCCCTAGCCTAGAAGTTTAATAGTGCATTTTATTCGCCATTTCATACGCTTTGAGATGCCGCTTTGCCCAATACGCTATCTGAAATAGGAGCGACGTAAATTGAACAAATGTGATAGAATTTCACTGAATTCTTATATTAACCAAAATATAAAATGATCTAATCGGGTCTCTGTTTGCCCTACCCTAGAAGTCTAATGGTGCATTTCACTCGCCATTTCATGCGCTTTGAGATGCCGCTTAGCCCAATACGCTATCTGAAATAGGAGCGACGTAAGTTGAACAAATGTGATAGAATTTCGCTGAATTCTTTTATTAACCATAATGTAAAATGATCTGCTCGGGCCTCTGTTCGCCCTAGCCTAGAAGTTTAATAGTGCATTTCACTCGTCATTTCATGCGCTTTGAGATACCGCTGAGCCCAATAAGCTATCTGTAATAGGAGCGACGTAAATTGAACAAATGTGATAGAATTTTGCTGAATTCTTCAATTAACCATAATATAAAATGATCTAATCGGGTCTCTGTTTGACCTACCCTAGAAGTTTAATAGTGCATTTTACTCGACATTTCATGTGCTTTGAGATGCCGCATAGCCCAATACGCTATCTGAAATAGGAGCGACGTAAATTGAACAAATGTGATAGAATTTCCCTGAAATCTTATATTAAACAAAATATAAAATGATCTAATCGGGTCTCTGATTGCCCTATCATAGAAGTTTAACAGTGCATTTCACACGTCATTTCATGCGCTTTGACATGCCGCTTAGCCCAATAAGCTATCTGAAATAGGAGCGACGTAAATTGAACAAATGTGATAGAATTCCCATGAAATCTTATATTAAACAAAATATAAATTGAGCTAATCGGGTCTCTGATTGCCCTATCATAAAAGTTGAGCAGTGCATTTTACTCGCCATTCCGCGCGCTTTAAGATGGCGCCTAGCCCAGTACGCTATCTGAAATAGGAGCGACGTAAGTTGAACAAATGTGGTAGAATTTCGCTGAATTCTTTTATTAACCATAATGTAAAATGATCTGCTCGGGTCTCTGCTCGCCCTAGCCTAGAAGTTTAATAGTGCATTTCACTCGTCATTTCATGCGCTTTGAGATGCCGCTGAGCCCAAAAAGCTATCTGTAATAGGAGCGACGTAAATTGAACAAATGTGATAGAATTTCGCTGAATTCTTATATTAACCAAAATATAAAATGATCTAATCGGGTCTCTGATTGCCCTATCATAGAATTTTAATAGTGCATTCTACTTGCCATTCAACCGGCTTTAAGATGCCGCCTAGCCCAGTACGCTATCTGAAATAGGAGCGACGTAAATTGAACAAATGTGATAGAATTTTGCTGAATTCTTTAATTAACCATAATATGAAATGATCTCATCGGGTCTCTGATTGCCCTATCATAGAATTTTAATAGTGCATTTTACACGCCATTCCACGCGCTTTAAGATGCCGCCTAGCCCAGTACGCTATCTGAAATAGGAGCGACGTAAATTGAGCAAATGTGATAGAATTTTGCTGAATTCTTAAATTAACCGTAATATAAAATGATCTAATCGGGTCTCTGTTTGCCCTACCCTAGAAGTTTAATAGTGCATTTCACTCGTCATTTCATGCGCTTTGAGATGCCGCTAAGCCCAATAAGCTATCTGTAATAGCAGCGACGTAAATTTTACAAATGTGATAGAATTTCGTTGAATTCTTATATTAACCAATATATAAAATGATGTAATCGGGTCTCTGATTACTGTATCATAGAAGTATAGTAGTGCATTTTACTCGCCATTCCACGCGCTTTAAGAAGCCGCCTAGCCCAGTACGCTATCTGAAATAGGAGCGACGTAAGATGAACGAATGTGATAGAATTACGCTGAATTCTTATATTAACCGTAATATAAAATGATCCAATCGGGTCTCTGTTCGCCCTAGCCTAGAAGTTTAATAGTGCATTTTATTCGCCATTTCATGCGCTTCGAGATGCCGCTTAGCCCAATACGCTATCTGAAATAGGAGCGACGTTAATTGAACAAATGTGATAGAATTTCCCTGAATTCTTATATTAACCTTAATGTAAAATGATCTAACCGGGTCCCTGTTCGCCCTACCATAGAAGTCTAATAGTGCATTTCACTCGCCATTTCATGCGCCTTGAGATGCTGCTTAGCACAATACGCTATTTGAAATAGGGGCGACGTAAATTGAACAAATGTGATAGAATTACGCTGAATTTTTATATTAACCGTAATATAAAATGATCTAATCGGGTCTCTGTTTGCCTTATCATAGAAGTTTAATAGTGCATTTTACTCGCAATTTCATGCGCTTTGAGATGCGGCCGAACCCAGTACGCTATCTGAAATAGGAGCGACGTAAATTGAACAAATGTGATAGAATTTCCCTGAAATCTTATATTAAACAAAATATAAAATGAGCTAATCGGGTCTCTGATTGCCCTATCATGAAAGTTGAGCAGTGCATTTTACTCGCCATTCCGCGCGCTTTAAGATGGCGCCTAGCCCAGTACGCTATCTGAAATAGGAGCGACGTAAGTTGAGCAAATGTGGTAGAATTTCGCTGAATTCTTTTATTAACCATAATGTAAAATGATCTGCTCGGGTCTCTGTTCGCCCTAGCCTAGAAGTTTAATAGTGCATTTCACTCGTCATTTCATGCGCTTTGAGATGCCGCTGAGCCCAATAAGCTATCTGTAATAGGAGCGACGTAAATTGAACAAATGTGATAGAATTTCGCTGAATTCTTATATTAACCAAAATATAAAATGATCTAATCGGGTCTCTGATTGCCCTATCATAGAATTTTAATAGTGCATTCTACTCGCCATTCAACCGGCTTTAAGATGCCGCCTAGCCCAGTACGCTATCTGAAATAGGAGCGACGTAAATTGAACAAATGTGATAGAATTTTGCTGAATTCTTTAATTAACCATAATATTAAATGATCTAATCGGGTCTCTGATTGCCCTATCATAGAATTTTAATAGTGCATTTTACACGCCATTCCACGCGCTTTAAGATGCCGCCTAGCCCAGTACGCTATCTGAAATAGGAGCGACGTAAATTGAGCAAATGTGATAGAATTTTGCTGAATTCTTAAATTAACCGTAATATAAAATGATCTAATCGGGTCTCTGTTTGCCCTACCCTAGAAGTTTAATAGTGCATTTCACTCGTCATTTCATGCGCTTTGAGATGCCGCTAAGCCCAATAAGCTATCTGTAATAGCAGCGACGTAAATTTTACAAATGTGATAGAATTTCGTTGAATTCTTATATTAACCAATATATAAAATGATGTAATCGGGTCTCTGATTACTGTATCATAGAAGTATAGTAGTGCATTTTACTCGCCATTCCACGCGCTTTAAGATGCCGCCTAGCCCAGTACGCTATCTGAAATAGGAGCGACGTAAGATGAACGAATGTGATAGAATTACGCTGAATTCTTATATTAACCGTAATATAAAATGATCCAATCGGGTCTCTGTTTGCCTTATCCTAGAAGTTTAATAGTGCATTTTACTCGCCCCTTCATGCGCATTGAAATGCCGCTTAGCGCAATACGCTATCTGAAATAGGAGCGACGTAAATTGGACAAATGTGACAGAATTTTGCTGAATTCTTAAATTAACCATAATATAAAATGATCTAATCGTGTCTCTGTTCGCCCTAGCCTAGAAGTTTAATAGTGCATTTTATTCGCCATTTCATGCGCTTCGCGATGCCGCTTAGCCCAATACGCTATCTCAAATAGGAGCGACGTAAATTGAACAAATGTGATAGAATTTCCCTGAATTCTTATATTAACCTTAATGTAAAATGATCTAACCGGGTCCCTGTTCGCCCTACCATAGAAGTCTAATAGTGCATTTCACTCGCCATTTCATGCGCCTTGAGATGCTGCTTAGCACAATACGCTATTTGAAATAGGGGCGACGTAAATTGAACAAATGTGATAGAATTACGCTGAATCTTTATATTAACCGTAATATAAAATGATCTAATCGGGTCTCTGATTGCCCTATCATAGAAGTTTAACAGTGCATTTCACACGTCATTTCATGCGCTTTGACATGCCGCTTAGCCCAATAAGCTATCTGAAATAGGAGCGACGTAAATTGAACAAATGTGATAGAATTTCCATGAAATCTTATATTAAACAAAATATAAAATGAGCTAATCGGGTCTCTGATTGCCCTATCATAAAAGTTGAGCAGTGCATTTTACTCGCCATTCCGCGCGCTTTAAGATGGCGCCTAGGCCAGTACGCTATCTGAAATAGGAGCGACGTAAGTTGAACAAATGTGGTAGAATTTCGCTGAATTCTTTTATTAACCATAATGTAAAATGATCTGCTCGGGTCTCTGTTCGCCCTAGCCTAGAAGTTTAATAGTGCATTTTATTCGCCATTTCATACGCTTTGAGATGCCGCTTTGCCCAATACGCTATCTGAAATAGGAGCGACGTAAATTGAACAAATGTGATAGAATTTCACTGAATTCTTATATTAACCAAAATATAAAATGATCTAATCGGGTCTCTGTTTGCCCTACCCTAGAAGTCTAATGGTGCATTTCACTCGCCATTTCATGCGCTTTGAGATGCCGCTTAGCCCAATACGCTATCTGAAATAGGAGCGACGTAAGTTGAACAAATGTGATAGAATTTCGCTGAATTCTTTTATTAACCATAATCTAAAATGATCTGCTCGGGCCTCTGTTCGCCCTAGCCTAGAAGTTTAATAGTGCATTTCACTCGTCATTTCATGCGCTTTGAGATACCGCTGAGCCCAATAAGCTATCTGTAATAGGAGCGACGTAAATTGAACAAATGTGATAGAATTTTGCTGAATTCTTCAATTAACCATAATATAAAATGATCTAATCGGGTCTCTGTTTGACCTACCCTAGAAGTTTAATAGTGCATTTTACTCGACATTTCATGTGCTTTGAGATGCCGCATAGCCCAATACGCTATCTGGAATAGGAGCGACGTAAATTGAACAAATGTGATAGAATTTCCCTGAATTCTTATATTAACCTTAATGTAAAATGATCTAATCGGGTCTCTGTTCGCCCTACCATAGAAGTCTAATAGTGCATTTCACTCGCCATTTCATGCGCTTTGAGATGCCGCTTCGCGCAATACGCTATCTGAAATAGGAGCGACGTAAATTGAACAAATGTGATAGAATTTCCCTGAAATCTTATATTAAACAAAATATAAAATGATCTAATCGGGTCTCTGATTGCCCTATCATAGAAGTTTAACAGTGCAGTTCACACGTCATTTCATGCGCTTTGACATGCCGCTTAGCCCAATAAGCTATCTGAAATAGGGGCGACGTAAATTGAACAAATGTGATAGAATTTCCATGAAATCTTATATTAAACAGAATATAAAATGAGCTAATCGGGTCTCTGATTGCCCTATCATAAAAGTTGAGCATTGCATTTTACTCGCCATTCCGCGCGCTTTAAGATGGCGCCTAGCCCAGTACGCTATCTGAAATAGGAGCGACGTAAGTTGAACAAATGTGGTAGAATTTCGCTGAATTCTTTTATTAACCATAATGTAAAATGATCTAATCGTGTCTCCGTTCGCCCTAGCCTAGAAGTTTAATAGTGCATTTTATTCGCCATTTCATACGCTTTGAGATGCCGCTTTGCCCAATACGCTATCTGAAATAGGAGCGACGTAAGTTGAACAAATGTGATAGAATTTCGCTGAATTCTTTTATTAACCATAATGTAAAATGATCTGCTCGGGTCTCTGTTCGCCCTAGCCTAGAAGTTTAATAGTGCATTTCACTCGTCATTTCATGCGCTTTGAGATGCCGCTGAGCCCAATAAGCTATCTGTAATAGGAGCGACGTAAATTGAACAAATGTGATAGAATTTCGCTGAATTCTTATATTAACCAAAATATAAAATGATCTAATCGGGTCTCTGATTGCCCTATCATAGAATTTTAATAGTGCATTCTACTCGCCATTCAACCGGCTTTAAGACGCCGCCTAGCCCAGTACGCTATCTGAAATAGGAGCGACGTAAATTGAACAAATGTGATAGAATTTTGCTGAATTCTTTAATTAACCATAATATGAAATGATCTAATCGGGTCTCTGATTGCCCTATCATAGAATTTTAATAGTGCATTTTACACGCCATTCCACGCGCTTTAAGATGCCGCCTAGCCCAGTACGCTATCTGAAATAGGAGCGACGTAAATTGAGCAAATGTGATAGAATTTTGCTGAATTCTTAAATTAACCGTAATATAAAATGATCTAATCGGGTCTCTGTTTGCCCTACCCTAGAAGTTTAATAGTGCATTTCACTCGTCATTTCATGCGCTTTGAGATGCCGCTAAGCCCAATAAGCTATCTGTAATAGCAGCGACGTAAATTTTACAAATGTGATAGAATTTCGTTGAATTCTTATATTAACCAATATATAAAATGATGTAATCGGGTCTCTGATTACTGTATCATAGAAGTATAGTAGTGCATTTTACTCGCCATTCCACGCGCTTTAAGATGCCGCCTAGCCCAGTACGCTATCTGAAATAGGAGCGACGTAAGATGAACGAATGTGATAGAATTACGCTGAATTCTTATATTAACCGTAATATAAAATGATCCAATCGGGTCTCTGTTTGCCTTATCCTAGAAGTTTAATAGTGCATTTTACTCGCCCCTTCATGCGCATTGAAATGCCGCTTAGCGCAATACGCTATCTGAAATAGGAGCGACGTAAATTGGACAAATGTGATAGAATTTTGCTGAATTCTTAAATTAACCATAATATAAAATGATCTAATCGTGTCTCTGTTCGCCCTAGCCTAGAAGTTTAATAGTGCATTTTATTCGCCATTTCATGCGCTTCGCGATGCCGCTTAGCCCAATACGCTATCTCAAATAGGAGCGACGTAAATTGAACAAATGTGATAGAATTTCCCTGAATTCTTATATTAACCTTAATGTAAAATGATCTAACCGGGACCCTGTTCGCCCTACCATAGAAGTCTAATAGTGCATTTCACTCGCCATTTCATGCTCCTTGAGATGCTGCTTAGCACAATACGCTATTTGAAGTAGGGGCGACGTAAATTGAACAAATGTGATAGAATTACGCTGAATTTTTATATTAACCGTAATATAAAATGATCTAATCGGGTCTCTGATTGCCCTATCATAGAAGTTTAACAGTGCATTTCACACGTCATTTCATGCGCTTTGACATGCCGCTTAGCCCAATAAGCTATCTGAAATAGGAGCGACGTAAATTGAACAAATGTGATAGAATTTCCATGAAATCTTATATTAAACAAAATATAAAATGAGCTAATCGGGTCTCTGATTGCCCTATCATAAAAGTTGAGCAGTGCATTTTACTCGCCATTCCGCGCGCTTTAAGATGGCGCCTAGGCCAGTACGCTATCTGAAATAGGAGCGACGTAAGTTGAACAAATGTGGTAGAATTTCGCTGAATTCTTTTATTAACCATAATGTAAAATGATCTGCTCGGGTCTCTGTTCGCCCTAGCCTAGAAGTTTAATAGTGCATTTTATTCGCCATTTCATACGCTTTGAGATGCCGCTTTGCACAATACGCTATCTGAAATCGGAGCGACGTAAATTGAACAAATGTGATAGAATTTCACTGAATTCTTATATTAACCAAAATATAAAATGATCTAATCGGGTCTCTGTTTGCCCTACCCTAGAAGTCTAATGGTGCATTTCACTCGCCATTTCATGCGCTTTGAGATGCCGCTTAGCCCAATACGCTATCTGAAATAGGAGCGACGTAAGTTGAACAAATGTGATAGAATTTCGCTGAATTCTTTTATTAACCATAATGTAAAATGATCTGCTCGGGCCTCTGTTCGCCCTAGCCTAGAAGTTTAATAGTGCATTTCACTCGTCATTTCATGCGCTTTGAGATACCGCTGAGCCCAATAAGCTATCTGTAATAGGAGCGCCGTAAATTGAACAAATGTGATAGAATTTTGCTGAATTCTTCAATTAACCATAATATAAAATGATCTAATCGGGTCTCTGTTTGACCTACCCTAGAAGTTTAATAGTGCATTTTACTCGACATTTCATGTGCTTTGAGATGCCGCATAGCCCAATACGCTATCTGAAATAGGAGCGACGTAAATTGAACAAATGTGATAGAATTTCCCTGAAATCTTATATTAAACAAAATATAAAATGATCTAATCGGGTCTCTGATTGCCCTATCATAGAAGTTTAACAGTGCATTTCACACGTCATTTCATGCGCTTTGACATGCCGCTTAGCCCAATAAGCTATCTGAAATAGGAGCGACGTAAATTGAACAAATGTGATAGAATTCC
Organism: Macropis europaea; assembly: GCA_916610135.2. Classification (NCBI taxonomy): domain Eukaryota; kingdom Metazoa; phylum Arthropoda; class Insecta; order Hymenoptera; family Melittidae; genus Macropis; species Macropis europaea. The sequence continues at coordinate 8,216 of CAKAJE020000990.1, read as the reverse complement.
CATGAAATCTTATATTAAACAAAATATAAATTGAGCTAATCGGGTCTCTGATTGCCCTATCATAAAAGTTGAGCAGTGCATTTTACTCGCCATTCCGCGCGCTTTAAGATGGCGCCTAGCCCAGTACGCTATCTGAAATAGGAGCGACGTAAGTTGAACAAATGTGGTAGAATTTCGCTGAATTCTTTTATTAACCATAATGTAAAATGATCTGCTCGGGTCTCTGTTCGCCCTAGCCTAGAAGTTTAATAGTGCATTTCACTCGTCATTTCATGCGCTTTGAGATGCCGCTGAGCCCAATAAGCTATCTGTAATAGGAGCGACGTAAATTGAACAAATGTGATAGAATTTCGCTGAATTCTTATATTAACCAAAATATAAAATGATCTAATCGGGTCTCTGATTGCCCTATCATAGAATTTTAATAGTGCATTCTACTTGCCATTCAACCGGCTTTAAGATGCCGCCTAGCCCAGTACGCTATCTGAAATAGGAGCGACGTAAATTGAACAAATGTGATAGAATTTTGCTGAATTCTTTAATTAACCATAATATGAAATGATCTAATCGGGTCTCTGATTGCCCTATCATAGAATTTTAATAGTGCATTTTACACGCCATTCCACGCGCTTTAAGATGCCGCCTAGCCCAGTACGCTATCTGAAATAGGAGCGACGTAAATTGAGCAAATGTGATAGAATTTTGCTGAATTCTTATATTAACCTTAATGTAAAATGATCTAACCGGGTCCTTTTCGCCCTACCATAGAAGTTTAATAGTGCATTTCACTCGTCATTTCATGCGCTTTGAGATGCCGCTAAGCCCAATAAGCTATCTGTAATAGCAGCGACGTAAATTTTACAAATGTGATAGAATTTCGTTGAATTCTTATATTAACCAATATATAAAATGATGTAATCGGGTCTCTGATTACTGTATCATAGAAGTATAGTAGTGCATTTTACTCGCCATTCCACGCGCTTTAAGAAGCCGCCTAGCCCAGTACGCTATCTGAAATAGGAGCGACGTAAGATGAACGAATGTGATAGAATTACGCTGAATTCTTATATTAACCGTAATATAAAATGATCCAATCGGGTCTCTGTTCGCCCTAGCCTAGAAGTTTAATAGTGCATTTTATTCGCCATTTCATGCGCTTCGAGATGCCGCTTAGCCCAATACGCTATCTGAAATAGGAGCGACGTTAATTGAACAAATGTGATAGAATTTCCCTGAATTCTTATATTAACCTTAATGTAAAATGATCTAACCGGGTCCTTTTCGCCCTACCATAGAAGTCTAATAGTGCATTTCACTCGCCATTTCATGCGCCTTGAGATGCTGCTTAGCACAATACGCTATTTGAAATAGGGGCGACGTAAATTGAACAAATGTGATAGAATTACGCTGAATTTTTATATTAACCGTAATATAAAATGATCTAATCGGGTCTCTGTTTGCCTTACCATAGAAGTTTAATAGTGCATTTTACTCGCAATTTCATGCGCTTTGAGATGCGGCCGAACCCAGTACGCTATCTCAAATAGGAGCGACGTAAATTGAACAAATGTGATAGAATTTCCCTGAAGTCTTATATTAAACAAAATATAAAATGATCTAATCGGGTCTCTGATTGCCCTATCATAGAAGTTTAACAGTGCATTTCACACGTCATTTCATGCGCTTTGACATGCCGCTTAGCCCAAAAGCTATCTGAAATAGGAGCGACGTAAATTGAACAAATGTGATAGAATTTCCATGAAATCTTATATTAAACAAAATATAAAATGAGCTAATCGGGTCTCTGATTGCCCTATCATGAAAGTTGAGCAGTGCATTTTACTCGCCATTCCGCGCGCTTTAAGATGGCGCCTAGCCCAGTACGCTATCTGAAATAGGAGCGACGTAAGTTGAGCAAATGTGGTAGAATTTCGCTGAATTCTTTTATTAACCATAATGTAAAATGATCTGCTCGGGTCTCTGTTCGCCCTAGCCTAGAAGTTTAATAGTGCATTTCACTCGTCATTTCATGCGCTTTGAGATGCCGCTGAGCCCAATAAGCTATCTGTAATAGGAGCGACGTAAATTGAACAAATGTGATAGAATTTCGCTGAATTCTTATATTAACCAAAATATAAAATGATCTAATCGGGTCTCTGATTGCCCTATCATAGAATTTTAATAGTGCATTCTACTCGCCATTCAACCGGCTTTAAGATGCCGCCTAGCCCAGTACGCTATCTGAAATAGGAGCGACGTAAATTGAACAAATGTGATAGAATTTTGCTGAATTCTTTAATTAACCATAATATGAAATGATCTAATCGGGTCTCTGATTGCCCTATCATAGAATTTTAATAGTGCATTTTACACGCCATTCCACGCGCTTTAAGATGCCGCCTAGCCCAGTACGCTATCTGAAATAGGAGCGACGTAAATTGAGCAAATGTGATAGAATTTTGCTGAATTCTTAAATTAACCGTAATATAAAATGATCTAATCGGGTCTCTGTTTGCCCTACCCTAGAAGTTTAATAGTGCATTTCACTCGTCATTTCATGCGCTTTGAGATGCCGCTGAGCCCAATAAGCTATCTGTAATAGGAGCGACGTAAATTGAACAAATGTGATAGAATTTCGCTGAATTCTTATATTAACCAAAATATAAAATGATCTAATCGGGTCTCTGATTGCCCTATCATAGAATTTTAATAGTGCATTCTACTCGCCATTCAACCGGCTTTAAGATGCCGCCTAGCCCAGTACGCTATCTGAAATAGGAGCGACGTAAATTGAACAAATGTGATAGAATTTTGCTGAATTCTTTAATTAACCATAATATGAAATGATCTAATCGGGTCTCTGATTGCCCTATCATAGAATTTTAATAGTGCATTTTACACGCCATTCCACGCGCTTTAAGATGCCGCCTAGCCCACTACGCTATCTGAAATAGGAGCGATGTAAATTGAACAAATGTGATAGAATTTCGCTGAATTCTTATATTAACCAAAATATAAAATGATCTAATCGGGTCTCTGATTGCCCTATCATAGAATTTTAATAGTGCATTCTACTCGCCATTCAACCCGCTTTAAGATGCCGCCTAGCCCAGTACGCTATCTGAAATAGGAGCGACGTAAATTGAACAAATGTGATAGAATTTTGCTGAATTCTTAAATTAACCATAATATAAAATGATCTAATCGGGTCTCTGATTGCCCTACCACAGAATTTTAATAGTGCATTTTACTCGCCATTCCACGCGCTTTAAGATGCCGCCAAGCCCAGTACGCTATCTGAAATAGGAACGACGTAAGTTGAACAAATGTGATAGAATTACGCTGAATTCTTATATTAACCGTAATATAAAATGATCTAATCGGGTCTCTGTTTGCCTTATCCTAGAAGTATAATAGTGCATTATACTCGCCATTTCATGCGCTTTTAGATGCCGCTTAGCCCAGGACGCTATCTGAAATAGGAACGACGTAAATTGAACAAATGTGATAGAATTTTGCTGAATTCTTAAATTACCCATAATATAAAATGACCTAATCGGGTCTCTGTTTGCCCTACCCTAGAAGTTTAACAGTGCATTTCACTCGTCATTTCATGCGCTTTGAGATGCCGATAAGCCCAATAAGCTATCTGTAATAGAAGCGACGTAAATTGTACAAATGTGATAGAATTTTGCTTAATTCTGAAATTAACCATAATATAAAATGATCTAATCGGGTCTCTGATTGCCCTATCATAGAAGTTTAATAGTGCATTTTACTCGCCATTTCATGCGCCTTCAGATGCCGCTTAGCCCAATAAGCTATCTGAAATAGGAGCGACGTAAATTGAACAAATATGATAGACTTTCCCTGAAATTTTATATTAAACAAAATATAAAATGATCTAATCGGGTCTCTGATTGCCCTATCATAGAAGTTTAACAGTGCATTTCACTCGTCATTTCATGCGCTTTGACATGCCGCTTAGCCCAATAAGCTATCTGAAATAGGAGCGACGTAAATTGAACAAATGTGATAGAATTTCCCTGAAATCTTATATTAAACAAAATATAAAATGAGCTAATCGGGTCTCTGATTGCCCTATCATAAAAGTTGAACAGTGCATTTTACTCGCCATTCCACGCGCTTTAAGATGGCGCCTAGCACAGTACGCTATCTGAAATAGGAGCGACGTAAGTTGAACAAATGTGATAGAATTTCGCTGAATTCTTTTATTAACCATAATGTAAAATGATCTAATCGGGTCTCTGTTCGCCCTAGCCTAGAAGTTTAATAGTGCATATTATTCGCCATTTCATGCGCTTTGAGATGCCGCTTAGCCCAATACGCTATCTGAAATAGGAGCGACGTAAATTGAACAAATGTGATAGAATTTCCCTGAAATCTTATATTAAACAAAATATAAAATGATGTAATCGGGTCTCTGATTACTGTATCATAGAAGTTTAGTAGTGCATTTTACTCGCCCTTCCACGCGCTTTAAGATGCCGCCTATCCCAGAACGCTATCTGAAATAGGAGCGACGTAAGATGAACAAATGTGATAGAATTACGCTGAATTCTTATATTAACCGTAATATAAAATGATCTAATCGGGTCTCTGTTTGCCTTATCCTAGAAGTTTAATAGTGCATTTTACTCGCCATTTCATGCACTTTGAAATGCCGCATAGCCCAATACGCTATCTGAAATAGGAGCGACGTAAATTGAACAAATGTGATAGAATTTCGCTGAATTCTTATATTAACCAAAATAGAAAATGATCTAATCGGGTCTCGGATTGTCCTATCATGGAAGTTTAATAGTGCATTTTACTCGCCATTCCAGGCGCTTTAAGATGCCGCCTAGCCCAGTACGCTATCTGAAATAGGAGCGACGTAAATTGAACAAATGTGATAGGATTTCGCTGAATTCTTATATTAACCATAATATAAAATGATCTAATCGGGTCTCTGCTTGCCCTACCCTAGAAGTTTAATAGTGCATTTTACTCGTCATTTCATGCGCTTTGAGATGCCGCTTTGCCCAATACGCTATCAGAAATAGGAGCGACGTAAATTGAACGAATGTGATAGAATTTCGCTCAATTCTTAAATTAACCATAATATAAAATGATCTAATCCGGTCTCTGATGGCCCTACCCTAGAACTTTAATAGTGCATTTTACTCGTCATTTCATGCGCTTTGAGATGCCGCTTAGCCTAATACGCTATCTGAAATTGGAGCGATATAAGTTGAACAAATGTGATAGAATTTCGCTGAATTCTTTTATTAACCATAATGTAAAATGATCTAATCGGATCTCTGTTTGCCCTACCCTAGAAGTGTAATAGTGCATTTTGCTCGCCATTTCATGCGCTTTGAGATGCCGCTGAGCCCAGTACGCTATTTGAAATAGGAGCGACTTAAATTGAACAAATGTGATAGAATTTCACTGAATTCTTATATTAACCAAAATATAAAATGATCTAATCGGGTCTCTGTTCGCCCTACCATAGAAGTCTAATGGTGCATTTCACTCGCCATGTCATGCGCTTTGAGATGCCGCTTAGCCCAATACGCTATCTGAAATAGGAGCGACGTAAGTTGAACAAATGTGATAGAATTTCGCTGAATTCTTTTATTAACCATAATGTAAAATGATCTGCTCGGGTCTCTGTTCGCCCTAGCCTAGAAGTTTAATAGTGCATTTCACTCGTCATTTCATGCGCTTTGAGATGCCGCTGAGCCCAATAAGCTATCTGTAATAGGAGCGACGTAAATTGAACAAATGTGATAGAATTTCGCTGAATTCTTATATTAACCAAAATATAAAATGATCTAATCGGGTCTCTGATTGCCCTATCATAGAATTTTAATAGTGCATTCTACTCGCCATTCAACCCGCTTTAAGATGCCGCCTAGCCCAGTACGCTATCTGAAATAGGAGCGACGTAAATTGAACAAATGTGATAGAATTTTGCTGAATTCTTTAATTAACCATAATATAAAATGATCTAATCGGGTCTCTGATTGCCCTATCATAGAATTTTAATAGTGCATTTTACACGCCATTCCACGCGCTTTAATATGCCGCCTAGCCGAGTACGCTATCTGAAATAGGAGCGACGTAAATTGAGCAAATGTGATAGAATTTTGCTGAATTCTTAAATTAACCATAATATAAAATGATCTAATCGGGTCTCTGTTTGCCCTACCCTAGAAGTTTAATAGTGCATTTCACTCGTCATTTCATGCGCTTTGAGATGCCGCTAAGCCCAATAGGCTATCTGAAATAGGAGCGACGTAAATTGAACTAATGTGATACAATATCCCTGAAATCTTATATTAAACAAAATATAAAATGATCTAATCGGGTCTCTGATTGCCCTATCATAGAAGTTTAGTAGTGCATTTTACTAGCCATTCCACGAGCTTTAAGATGCCGCCTAGCACAGTACGCTATCTGAAATAGGAGCGACGTATGTTGAACAAATGTGATAGAATTTCCCTGAATTCTTATATTAACCTTAATGTAAAATGATCTAACCGGGTCCCTGTTCGCCCTACCATAGAAGTCTAATAGTGCATTTCACTCGCCATTTCATGCGCCTTGAGATGCTGCTTAGCACAATACGCTATTTGAAATAGGGGCGACGTAAATTGAACAAATGTGATAGAATTACGCTGAATTTTTATATTAACCGTAATATAAAATGATCTAATCGGGTTTCTGTTTGCCTTATCCTAGAAGTTTAATAGTGCATTTTACTCGCCATTTCATGCGCTTTGAGATGCGGCCGAACCCAGTACGCTATCTGAAATAGGAGCGACGTAAATTGAACAAATGTGATAGAATTTTGCTGAATTCATAAATTAACCATAATATAAAATGATTTAATTGGGTCTCTGTTCGCCCTACCGTAGAAGTCTAATAGTGCATTTTACTCGCCATTTCATGCTCTTTGAGGTGCCGCCTAGCTCAATACGCTATCTGAAATAGGAGCGACGTAACTTGAACAAATGTGATAGAATTTCACTGAATTCTTATATTAACCAAAATATAAAATGATCTAATCGGGTCTCTGTTTGCCCTACCCTAGAAGTCTAATGGTGCATTTCACTCGCCATTTCATGCGCTTTGAGATGCCGCTTAGCTGAATACGCTATCTGAAATAGGAGCGACGTAAATTGAACAAATGCGATAGAATTTCACTGAATTCTTAAATTAACCATAATATAAAATGATCTAATCGGGTCTCTGTTTGACCTACCCTAGAAGTTTAATAGTGCATTTTACTCGACATTTCATGTGCTTTGAGATGCCGCATAGCCCAATACGCTATCTGAAATAGGAGCGACGTAAATTGAACAAATGTGATAGAATTTCCCTGAAATCTTATATTAAACAAAATATAAAATGATCTAATCGGGTCTCTGATTGCCCTATCATAGAAGTTTAACAGTGCATTTCACACGTCATTTCATGCGCTTTGACATGCCGCTTAGCCCAATAAGCTATCTGAAATAGGAGCGACGTAAATTGAACAAATGTGATAGAATTTCCATGAAATCTTATATTAAACAAAATATAAAATGAGCTAATCGGGTCTCTGATTGCCCTATCATAAAAGTTGAGCAGTGCATTTTACTCGCCATTCCGCGCGCTTTAAGATGGCGCCTAGCCCAGTACGCTATCTGAAATAGGAGCGACGTAAGTTGAACAAATGTGGTAGAATTTCGCTGAATTCTTTTATTAACCATAATGTAAAATGATCTGCTCGGGTCTCTGTTCGCCCTAGCCTAGAAGTTTAATAGTGCATTTCACTCGTCATTTCATGCGCTTTGAGATGCCGCTGAGCCCAATAAGCTATCTGTAATAGGAGCGACGTAAATTGAACAAATGTCATAGAATTTCGCTGAATTCTTATATTAACCAAAATATAAAATGATCTAATCGGGTCTCTGATTGCCCTATCATAGAATTTTAATAGTGCATTCTACTCGCCATTCAACCGGCTTTAAGATGCCGCCTAGCCCAGTACGCTATCTGAAATAGGAGCGACGTAAATTGAACAAATGTGATAGAATTTTGCTGAATTCTTTAATTAACCATAATATGAAATGATCTAATCGGGTCTCTGATTGCCCTATCATAGAATTTTAATAGTGCATTTTACACGCCATTCCACGCGCTTTAAGATGCCGCCTAGCCCA